>VYXH01009403.1:604690-674769 GCA_013397275.1 Burhinus bistriatus
CCTGACAAGTATTATCCCTCAGTTTCCTCCTTCAGAGGCAGCCAATACGAGCAGTTCAGTCCAATCCTGCAACAGGTGACGGTCAAATTAATTCTTAAAACATTAGGGCTTCAATCACAATGGTGCCTGCTGACTTGCAAGGAGCTTTTAGTAAGAAGAACTGTTAATAAAAAAAATTATAAAAATGCCAACTTATTTCTTGACAACTACCATGTGAAACTACGGAAAACATCTTCCTTCGGAGCTCTCTCCAGCAGCGCCAGAGACAGAAGAATACAGCTTTTTATCCGCAAGTACATGAGAAATCTTCTGGAGGAGGGTAATGATCTGGAACTGGTATCAGCTATTATCACAGAGCAAAGGGCCATCCCAGCTGTGGCAACGCGAGCTTCCCTAATTTCCCACCGATGGGCTCTCTCTCCAAGTCCCACATCCCCTCTTCTACAGAGAAGTTTCATCTCAACCATGTTTTGCTTTTAAGTTTTCTGAACACACAACTACGTTTTCATTCATACCATGGCTTACACCACAGCACACCAGCTGCCTTCTAGTACCTGCCCACGTGTAGGTATACTGCCATCCCTCAAGCTTCATGATGTCCTTCGCTCATTTAAATGTGAATTTATGCTATTGTCAACAAGAGCAGAATTAATCTAGATTTTACAGCTTTCCATCTTTACCTGCTAACCACTAAGAAATTCCTTTAACAGGATTTCATCAGAATAACTGTCCAACAATTTGGGGGGGGGNTGCACATTACTGAACGATCCCAGGGTACCAAATGACTTAGCCTACTCTACATATTAAATATGGACGAGAATGTAATAATTACTCTATCAGTCTTTCTGTCAATTGCAAATTTAAACAGCAATAACTCATATTCGTTACCAGATGACTGAATAGCAACCTAGACACCGTTCCCCAGCAGTGACTCCCCTCTGATAACAGCCTCTATGTATCTACACTGAAGGATGAAATTCCATCTTAAATGAGTGATACATATTTAATTCAAATTTATGGGAAATAATTATTTGAAAGGTCTGTCGACAAAGCAATGAGACATTTCTCAAGCTCCAGGCATCTGTTGCTGGCTGTACACTCCTTACCAGCATGATCCTGCACTCAGGTGCTTCCTCAGCGCAAGATGCACCAGGCACCTCATCCCCCAGGGCCAAGCAGTTAATCCAGAGCTGACTTACACTAGATAAATTTGGCAGATTTTACAAGTAATGTGGGTAATGAGCAAGCTAGAGGTTAAACAATCACAATACTCTGGTACTTTATTCCGAGCTTGAATGCCCTTGATAGAAATCAGTGAGGTATCTACTCCAAACATTTTTGTTTCTATACACAATGTGGCTGCTACAATTCAAAACAGACAATTTAGCGGTTGGATCTGTAATTAAATTATTATGGCTCATATCTAATTAAAACAGATTTCAAGGCACATTTCAGGCTGTGGTTGGATGTCAGTTTTCAGTTGCCTCACACAGCTTGGCAAGCAATCACGCTGAAGGAGGGCAGAGGGAAACAGCATCCAAGACTAAGAAAAGGAGGATCTAAAAATAAAAATGTTTTGGAATGACTGCCTTTCATTGTGAACCCAGCATTTCATTATTGGCATGATACCATCCCACACCACAGCTCTTCTCAACCAGGCCTTGAGACGCACAGAAAGAAATAAGAAACAACTGAAAATGCACAGACCACGGTTTTATCTGGCTTCTATACACAGTTTAACAAAATGCAACTGAATAAAAGCCTTCCCGCTTTATTGGGAAACAGTTTCAGAGCGAATACGTAATTACAAGCCAGACAAGAAAGAAACGTATAGATAGTTTGGCAAGACACACTATGCAACCCATGATCTTATAATAATAAAAGAGTATCAGGTTTACGCTGGCACAGATCATCCCAGCTGCTTTTGCTGGAGTGCAGGACAGACACAGGCACACTCCACAGCACCAAGGAACACCACCTCGGCACGCTCAGCTGGCAGTGCCACCACACGCTCGCAGCAATTAATTTCGGGACACACAGGGTCTTCCTGCGTCAAGACAAGACAAACCATTTCAGTTCTTTGCAGACAGACTTACCTTGTGGAAGGCAACTGAACATCTAGTTGCACTACAGTNGGGGGGGGAACAACTTAGATTTAAAATCAGAATTCTATGCTCCACTAAGATTTTGGATCCACGAGTACACTAAGGTTTTGGGTCAATGAGTAACTCAGCTGAAAAGCAGTGGTCTTTTTATACTGCCACAAAAGACGCATTCAAATTTTAAAAGTATTTGAAAGTTTAGTGTCAACATTAATTCCTGTTCAGACAACTATGACTACTTTGCCCTTACAGATACGTTACTCCAAAATGTTGATTCTGTTTCTATTGACTCAAGCCTTTGAAACGATCAGGGAAAAACANGAATTCTATGCTCCACTAAGATTTTGGATCCACGAGTACACTAAGGTTTTGGGTCAATGAGTAACTCAGCTGAAAAGCAGTGGTCTTTTTATACTGCCACAAAAGACGCATTCAAATTTTAAAAGTATTTGAAAGTTTAGTGTCAACATTAATTCCTGTTCAGACAACTATGACTACTTTGCCCTTACAGATACGTTACTCCAAAATGTTGATTCTGTTTCTATTGACTCAAGCCTTTGAAACGATCAGGGAAAAACACAGGGCCTGACTCAACAAACAAGTACTAATTTAAGGGAATTTTGAATTTAGCCTTTTTTCACAAACTTTTAAGTGCAACATGGGAATTACTTCTGATGTCATGCATTTACATATGATGCAGCATGGCTGTTACCTCTCTAAACAATGCAAAACACTCAAGGATAAATCCAGCAACATCAAAATATTAACTGTCCTCCATAAAACACGACAATGCTTTTGTCACTTTTCAGAGTCTCTTAGGACATTCTGTTCATTTTGCATGCAGAAGTGTGAGATGGTTAATTCGTTCATCAATCTTTGTCTACCCTATAGATCCTTATTATTATAAATTTGCTGGCCCCAATATTTGCATTGCATGGTGTGTACTTCTTTCTGGGTTATATATTTTATTGCCTGCCAGATCTAAAAATTGTTCATGTTTGCAAACAGCGGAACACAGAAAAACATTTACACAGAACACATACTGTACTAACATATACGCAGCCACATATAGATATATAATTAAGGCAAGTTAGATAATGTACCCGGCTAGTAATATGCCATAATAGCTACAACAATAAAAACCAGCCACAAAGACAGCTTTACTGCAAAGTTATTGCTCAGATTCTTGCACCTTCCTTCTTGTGCTGGCTGTCACGGCATCTTACTGCTTGGAGTAAATGTTTTACTCCAAGAACAATACAAGTGCTGTCACCAGAAAGAGACTATTTCAGTCACTTCAGAATTAGTCGTTAATCCAAATTCACTTTACTATAATTTAAAAAGAGGATGGCAGCTAATGCTCTGCAGCCCTGAATGCCGAGCATATGTTATCACCTACCTGATAGCTTCAGATGTGTTATGTACACACACAAAGAGATTTATACGGCTTCAAATGTGTGAAACGCCTTTCGTATTTCAAGTGGTATCAAGCCAAACTCAGAAAGAATGTTATTAAAGCACATTAATGTGGAGCCTGACAGATGCTCCTTCCACAGGGGCAAGCTGCCAGAGAAGCGAAACTTGTCCAGACGAGAGCTGTGTCTCTCCTGAGCTGTGCGGTACGGGTGACAGGCCATGGGATACGGCTGTCACAACCTGTGCTGTGATGGGATTCACACAAGCGGACGAACACAAGGCCGCCCCAGGCAGCCAGCCTTCCCCATCCCAGGAGCAGGCTTCTCCGCTACGACCATCTGTAGCAGTACACGGAGAGAAGACACCTTCCTCATGACACTCTTCTCCAGTGGCAAAGACAATGTCCAATGGACAAGCACCCCTGAGCCCACTGGAACAAACTTCTGACCACCAAGGCTATACAGCCTTTTTAAATTGTTGCTCTTCATTTAAGATCATTTTTCTACGTACATCTGTAAAACTAGCAAACGCAAAACCATTTGTTAAGCTGAACACCCACCTTGGTTTTTAGCTTTGAATTCAGAGAATTCATCCAAGAAACAAGAACAGGAGTTTTATGACCACCTTTTACAAACTATATAGAAGGGGGCTGAAACAACAAAGTTTAAAAAAGCTGCTACTTTTTTTTTTTTTTTCTTTCATTTATTTCATTCACCCAAGTGGGATTTTATTTCTACATAAAATTTATGCTAAATAAACAGATATTTTCAGAAGACCTGAAGGTGCTGAGGCCACCATGGGACTGAACCCACAAGAAGAACAAGCAGGAACTCAAAACTCAGCTCTGGTCACCTTTGGGACCTCACCAGCATCTTGCTCACTAATGACTTCACCTCCTTCTTTTTTCTGTACTTTTCCTTATGCACTTAAATACATTTGAAATGTACTTGCATAAAAAATTGCCTGGTTCACCCAGGAACTAATAAGTCCATGTAACTGCTATTACAAAACTTGAATCAAAGGCACGGCATACTGCCATTGCAAAGTAATTAAGCCAGTAAAACTATCAGTGACTTGAAGTGCTCTTTCATTAGTAAAGAGAACGCAATTATTTTTCTGCCACCTTCTCTTATTCTATTAGTCTGACATACAGGAACAGACATACTAAGCAGACTGATTTATCACAAGGCTCCCTGCCTCTCAAAGCACGTTTACATACCTGGCTGTCTCCAATGGAAGTCCTTCTTCACACACAACTGAATGACTGATGGTGAACACTTTGCCTCCGCTGTCAGGACTTAACACACGGCTACCAAGCTTAAACATCTCACACCAGCCAACCTGAGCAGCATCCTTAAACCCTTCAGTTTCACTGAATATTAAATAAAATTCCAAACTGTTAGGAAGGGAGCACACATAGCATGAGATATTTGTGGGAAAAACTCATGAGCATTTATTCTTTGCTCTGTTTTTCTACTAAGGGCCTGATGTCTTCAGCAACAAGAACAAATATATTGCTGAAACATAGCTGCTCACAGCAGTGACACACTTCCATAATATAATTCCAGGAATTCTTTCTGAAACCATGTGTTGCTATGTAGTATAATGGTATCTCAGCTTTCTCTTTTTAACCTAATTCTGAATATATTTTTATGACAATAGTGTGTGAAAATGTAATTTTGTAATTTCTAGATATATTTTCGGCTCTTGCCTCATCACAGCTCCTAAGCTAAGCAGTATCAGTTGGCAGTGCTATTTGTATTGATAACCTTCAAAAGAAAATCAAGACTCTACACAAAGTGACATGAATAATTCATTAAGCCACCCAAATGTTACTGTAGCAAAAAGATGAGCAAGTTTGAACCAAGTATGAGGGGTCTCAAAACAAATAGATGAGCTGCCTTTTAAATTATTTGAAAAGCTGAAGTCTCACCGCTCATGAGCCTTCCCAGATCACACTCAGTCACAGCAGCCAGCCAGGATCAGGATTAGGCTCCAAGTCATCAGTGGGATGTGGTTTGGTGAAAGCTCCAGCCTGTCTGCAGGGCTGGCCTGGACAACCCTCCTGTCCTTCACCGGCTCACTGGTGCAGCTGGAAACACAGACCCGCAGGAGCACAACCGACCCAAGGACGGAACAGCCCATTTCTGACAATCATCCCAGGTTTAACTTAGCCCTGTTCATCTACCAGAGAACCTGGCAGAAAGGGCCAGGGAATTGGAGGGGCATCAGCACGGGGAGGAGCACAGCTAGAGCGTGGCAGGGTGCTGAACCCAAACTCGATGATGGAATAGCTCGATCCAAAGTATTTGTTGGCGTGCAAGACTGGCAGGCAACCAACTACAGAAAGCTTTGATTTCACACAGTCAAAGGAGTTTTGTTCTAAGGAAAATAACGATTGTATAGTATTCCCATCCACCCTCAGATAAACGCAAGGCGCAGCTGGACCTAGCGAAGCATCAAACAAGAAGGACTCATTCCTACCTAACATGCAAACTGCAGCACCATGCAGGCACAGCAGCCTCTGTGGCCACTACCCAATGCTTGAATACCGACACAGGAAAGTAGTTCAGATTTTAAAAGTTATGGGGTTTTTTCCTCGTCAATGTCTTCTGGCATGCAAAGAAAAAAGTAAATCCTGACATAAGGATTGTTAAAGAGAATTCAACTCTAATGACAGGCTTCCGACTGACAAGGATGAAATTACAATGTAATTAAGGATATTAATTGAAGAAAAATTGACGAATGGCTTAGCTACAGATCTGCTCTAGCAAGCAGAAGCAGAACTTAAACGAAGATGGAAACAGAAGTTAATGTATTTTTCACTAAAAAAAAAGGCAGACAGGGTAATTCTCCTTGATTCCCAATTGCAGAGAACTTCTCAGACCAGTTTGCATGAAGTACCAGCAACGAGAAAACCCCGTCAATGAGGCTAATTTCTGCTAAACTCTAACACTAGTTGTTCACCTGTTAGATCTGAAGTTGTATTTGAAATGTTCTCCTCCTTTACAATAATAAATATTTGCAGTTCTACTGCTGTTACCTGGATAGCTATTATCTTCCACTGACGCAACCTGGCATGCTTCACAATTTCATGAGCCTATCACTAGGGTAAGAGGTGGCCAGAGGTTGCCTTGTCTTCCCCGCCCCACCTTTTTTGGTAACAATGGAAGTTAATGACTGATAGCACAGAACGTTATTGCCCTGTGACATGTCTATGAGCAACATGTAACAACTCAAATGAGCCATTACCTAGACTAGGACTAGTCTAACTGGGACAGCCACAGAGACAAAGACAGTCCAGGCTGAAACAACCCTGTGTCATTTTTGACCTTTAAAAATGCCATGCATCGCACCCTCCGAATCAAGGGCTTACATCGCCAGTACCAAGGCTGCTGGAAGTCTTACAAGAGGTATACAGAAGTGTAGAACAGAAATACAAGTAACTAGATTAGACAGTGAAATCCATTTGAGATTAATTGGTGAGTAATCAGCCTGATAAAGTTTATGATCCTTGAACTAAGAGTAATACAAAGGTACAATGTCAACAATAAAGTGGAAACAGCTGATGAGAGTACCCTTCTGCAAGGAAAACAAAATCCCTTTTTCTTTGGCTGGAGGCAAAGGCAGCATCAGACAATTTTGAAAGCGACAAGTGCACTTCCTCTTGAATGGTTCTAAAACATTCAATTAAATAATGCCTTTGCTCTTTGAGTAACTGTCGTGGTTTTACCTCAGACCAGGACATTAACCTCTGGTAATTGTTGGGAGAAAAAAATATTTGTGACGCTTTTCAACTTGAGTGCAGCACATATCAAAATTTATATTGAGACACTTGAGCAGTAATGGGAACATCTTGCAGGAGAAAATGAGTTTATTTACAAACGAATGGAAATTATATTTAAAGTAACATTAGGGAAGCAGAACAAGACATGAAAAAACAATAGTGGAAGATTCCCCCGTAATTCCTTCTCCCCTCAAAAAAAAACCAAACAAAAAAAACCCCAGTCCCTTTACCTGAAAAGTATCAGACTTAAAATCCACAGAATTAGAAACAGATTCATTCTAATATAAATAAGAAGCAAAGCTTAACTCGGCTCTAGGGTCAAAGTTGCAATTTCCAATATAGAAATTAAGTTCTCCCCAACCTAGACGCATTTCGATTTAGGAAATCTCCTGTAGTCTTGTTTTTCATTTCATAGGCTTTGTTTCAATTAAATGTCAGCAAACATTAAACACTGTAGTATTTTAAAAAGGATTAACCCTTGAAATACTGTGGAGGACTAAGGCAACTTGTCAGCGTTCCTCTACATCAAAGAACGGCAGAAAAGCTGCTGCAGTCCTTGAATTCAACAGTCACGTTGACTTGGAGCTATACAGGTTCTGGCTCCTGGCATCAGACTTATTTCCTTGCAATTACTGATTTGGGATAAAACATTTCAAAGCCATAAAGGGCCACTAGAAATCACAACGTGGGAGTGTTCTACGTGTGCCTTTAAAAATCCCGCCTGCGCTTCCCTTGCCCAGCACCGAGCAGAGAACACCTCTGAACCTTTTTATGAGCTAAGACTATTCAATCACTTCAGAGACTGCCTTCAGCATCTGTCCCGCTATTCTGACAGTCACAGGAATTGCCAATTTACTTCTCCCTCATGTCCCAATTTCCCTCTCCAACTTACAACTTGTCTGAACAAAACCCCAGAACTCATCAAGCTGCTAAGCAATTCTTTAGGATTATTATTGCATTAAATTGTTTGTATGTTCAGATTTTCCTAGATGTTCTCCAACCAACTTCTCCTCCTCACCGTGCTCTGTCTCACTGGGAGCTGCACTCTTTTCTTCTAAAAGCACTTTGTTATTTCATTGCCATCTTATTTGACATCCACCTGACCTGTGCAAAAGCACAGCTACCACGTTTGTAGTTTGATTCTGTCTGGAAAAAGAGGTTTGTTTTGGGTTTCTTTTTTTTGTGGTTTGTTTTTTTGGGGGTTTTTTTTGTTTTTTTGTTTTTTTTTTAAAGAAAGCGGCAATATATGAGGAAATTAACCAGTAGAAAAACAGTGCTTTCTGTTATTGTTACTCAAGTCTTCACTACTGAAAATACTGATGACCACTCTCCTACACAGAAAAACAGATCTCCCCTCACAGCACAAGATAGGAAAAACCTGGAGAACGGTTTCTTTTCATTTCTCTCTTCCCTCACTGGTTACAGGAGAATGGATTGAGTCATCTCGCCAGTCCCTACCAGTCATATGTCTTGTCCTGGGAGGAGAACATTCTAAGGAACAAATACATTCAAAACGCTTAACAAAGCGAAGCTTCAACAAAAGCCAAAGAAAAACACAAGCTACTGAAGGAAAGAAATCTCTTGCTGGGGAAGGAGGAAAATGCATTTTACGATGTCCATCACCAGCACGAATCTAGTAAAGCAATATATTGAAGTAGAATGTGTACAGCTTGGTGGGAGCAAAAACCGAGCATTTCTTATCATGGATTTGTACATAGTGCTATTCACACACAAAGAACTTTTTCCACCATTCCTAAGAAACGGCAGGAGGTGCCATTTCTTACAAAACCTCTTTTCTTAGCTGCTAATCTCAGGAAACCCTTTAAAGATTATCCTCACCTCCTCAGCAATACTATGGCAGACAGAATTCAAGTCTGCCCTTCTGCCATCAGTGCTGTTTCCCCACAATGCTCACTTCTCAGCATGACCCTCTCTTCAGTGCACAGTACCTTTAAAGACACCACAGTATCTTTATCTTGTATTTTTTTACAATAATTGTGTCTGCTCAACAAAAGCCCATCTCAAGACCCATTTATTTTTGATCCATGGTTTTAATCGGAATCTGGCTATACATCTCTATCCGCGTCTCCCGTAGCAGTGTCACTTAAAGCGGCCCAAAAGCGCCACAGGAGTTTGAAGGCTGAGGAACACCAACAGGTACATCATCGTGTCAGAGGTGAACCCTTCACCAGGGCTGCCAGCTCACTTCAGAATTACTCACCTTTTACTTAACCTCAGATTACAGCAAAATTTTGCAAACTTTTTAAGACTACTCTACTTCCCACCGTTGAAGGATGGGCACTGAGCTGGGTTTTCCTCTAACAAATTCCAGACATGGTTTCAACTCTGTGTTAAAACAGATGCCTTCAGCTATATTGTTCAAACTGTTTGAAATCAAGCTAAACAGCAAGAAGAACAGAGTTACATTTGAATCCGAGTAGGTTAGAAAATAGAAAACAAATATGCTACGCAAGTAACGACTCTAGCTGTGCATGCTGAGACTCTTTAGCATGCATATTTATAATGAGGATTTACTGCGAAACTGTCAGTGCATCTTAATACTAAAGAAATTTAAACTGAATATCGAAAGAGACAAAGATTGCTTGAAATTCAGCTAAATGTGTGCTTCTATCTGAAATACCAGCAAACCAAAGGAAAAAAGGTTTTAATTTCAGTGGGTGGTACAATTTTATGACAGAAGGAAATAAATTTTCATCTAGTATGACTGACATTTCTGGAAACTGTGTTAGCTTTGTTTCCAATCATCACATCAAAATAGATTTGGGTGTTTCTATTCAGATCAGCACCATAATCAAAAGACTAGAAAATGTCTCCTTCCTACTATACCATTTTGGAGTCATTTCTTCATTTTGCATTACGACTTCCCTCTGATCTTGAAACCTACAATATTTACTAAAAAAAACCCCAAATTCTTTTAAAAACCAGGGCCAGTTTTCTTCTTTATAGTATTTCAGGTGTGACAAAACAACTTCTCTTCTGAAATACTATATTGTCTTACAAATACTCATTATTTAAAAAAAATTCTGTGCTCTCTCAAAACATCATTCAATTTTTGAACTGTGATTACTTGTAGAAAGTAATTTCCAACCCTAGCAAGCTACAGAAACACTGCTTGCTATATCCATGCTGAAATTTGAGCAGCATGTAGTGGGAAAGATGTACGAAGGTCACAAGTATGATTTGATACTAACGTCATGGTTTCACAGGTTGTCAATCTATCATGAAAATTCCCTGTGGAGGTTCACAAACAGGTCCAACAAGACAAGAGTTACTCTCCTCTCACACATACCAGGAAAACAGCCTTCCTTACACCCTTCTCCTGTCATTGCCTGGAATCGTGCTACCTACAACACTGAGAACACACTGGTTTATTCCTTACTTTCAGCAAATGCAGTTCTGCTTAGAGATGCTACCACAGAGAAAAAGAACAGATGTGAGGAGAAAAACAGCAAAGTGAGGCAGCTCAGTGCTCAGCCTGGGGATGGCTGATCTCAGCAAACGAGGAAGGGCAACAGCAGGGGGTCACTTTTTCATATAGTGAAAGAGAACGATGCATCTGCTAGAGTCACGGCACAGCATGCTGGCATGTAACATCCTGTCCCTAGCTTTGGAGGTGATTTGATGTAAGCATACCCAGTTCATGAGCTGCTCAGAAGTTTCAGCCCTCAGTTCTGAGGCTTCTGATGCTTATGATTTATCCAGCTGGCCACTGATTCATACCGGTGTAACCCTACCATTCAGTTCAAAGGTTTAAGTATCAGTACCAGATTTATGGCTTCTTCAAAACACCTTTAACAATTCACTGTCTAAACTATAATAAGAAATTAACTTTTTAATTCATTTTCCTGGGTTTTAACTGACCTTTCTGAAAATGACTTCAGTGATTCAGTAGCAATGATTTGAGGTCATCTTGGTTGGCCATCTTATTGCACACTCCTGGCCACTTACAGTATCAAGGCCATAGTAAACATATTTTTCTGCCTCAAAGCCATTTATTAGAAGAAATTCTCTTCTGGGACCAATGGCAAAGTCAGAAGACAGAGGGTGAGTAACTGTTCATTCACTTTAGGAGGGATTGGTGCAAAACCTGACTAGCTCATGCAATTACTGGTTTATTTCCAAATATTAAGGGTTTTTAAATTAAGTGTTATTTACTTACAAAGAATAAAAGCAAGATGAGATTGAGGAAAAACAGTAACCTTCTGCAGCATCAATTGGATTCTCATGGATGCAGCCTCCACCAGCACATGGCCCCTTGTGTGAGAGAAGCTTTATTCCAAGGTGTCAAGAGCACTGTTTGCCAGGGACAGTCTTCACATTCTAACATTCACATGTCTACCCTGTCATGTAATTGATCAAATTACCATCTGATGGACAGACATGGCAATCTACAGGCCCAAATCCATCACCTGCCAACACAATTTATCAACTGTATTTGAAAAGCTGAGCTTTGCACATTTTCTCTTAAGCAACACACCAATCCTTTTACTTACCATAAGCAAATTACTTCAGTAATTACTGTCTGGGCAGTACAACTGCTCTGTTCACAGCGTCTGAGAATGCATGACGATGCATTCCCAATTGTCTGTACACTCCAGGTTGGCTCCAGCGACGTGGATGATACTAATGTTTTGTTACGTGGTCATGTCATTCACAGAGAAAACTTCCAAGAACAAGGACAGAAAAGGTGTTGGGCAGATCAACAGCAGCTGTGTGGAAATGCAGCAATTCCAGGAAAACGTGCTGAGTTTATGAAGTCCCATGGTACAGTATTGCTTTATTAGAATGTCCCAAACTTAAGCAATCCTGAGTGGCTGGAGTATTTATGAGTAGAACACAAGTGCGGTCAGGTAAAACTGCCCTTACTGAGTAAAAACTTTACAGGCAAGCCATTTGTTATCCAAGAGAGCAATAAAGCAGATCCTGAAGTACAAATATTTACAGGCAGAACTAAGCTCTGAGCTGTGAGTTACTGGTGGGTTGTGACTGGTTTCAAAGAGCCTTCACCTTACCAGCTGCTCAGCCACAGCAGTCAGAGCAAACTCGTCAGTTCACATCTGGAAGAATTAAGTCAAAAACTGGTTTTAAAACTGAGACAGTGTGTGCATTTCATCAGGTGTACAGGTCTGTATAGGCAAAGAGAAAATCAGACTAAGATGTGAAAAACACACGTATAAACATATTTGATGATGATGAACATATGAATAATGTGAAAGATAAAAGCTAGTGACTTGCATTTTTAGAAATAAGTATTTCCCTCTAGTCGATTACCACTCAAACCTCGGAAGTTGAACAGAGAAATCTAAATATATATTATGTAGCATTTCCACATGCTACTAATTTAATCCATTTAACAATCACAAAGAATTTTGCACTACCACTGCATCCATATATATAGCACAATGGTAAACAGAAACAGAAAACACCTGATACACTCTTGAACCACTGGAATGCTGGGGAAGTCCCCCAAAGCTGCGCTCCACAAGCACTGGATGAGTTTGTCCTGAATCGCTTTTTTTTCCCTTTAGAAGCCAAGGACATAGTGGGATTTCTGAAGACATCAGATGATGTGCAACTGCAGCAGAGTACTTTGACTTGCATCAAGATTTAGTCTAGAGTTAAGCCGGTTCACCAATAAAGGATGTCAAAAGAAAGTGAAAAGACCGTGTTGCCTATGCTCAATTGACCTGCTCTAAGCATCAACTCAACGAAGCTGGGAATAAAGCCCAAAAGTGGGCAGAAATGCAAAAAATCAAAACAAACATTTGACAACATGCAACAAATTATTGTTTCTGATTTGAATTAGAGCAGATGAGGTTATCAGCCTCCTTTTTGTAATGGCAGTACTTTGAGCAAACTGGTACCGGCCTGAATGTAAAAAACGTAATTGCAATCAAACAGAGCAAAACCCCAAAATAGTGCAAGAGAGATCTTCTCCTGTTGCGCAGCATTCTGGAACACAAGAGCTACTATCAGCACAGGCTGGCACTAAAATCAGCCATTTCTCTCAGCGCCTCTCTGCTTGCTGTGAAAAATAATGATCTGTTGATCTTGGTTTGTCATTCAAACTGTGTACCCACTAAGTCAGCATCTGTCTCTTTACTGGATCTTCTTCTGTGATGTTCACCAACTGTCAAAACAGAACAAAAACAAAAATACAAGAACAAAAATTCTAGAAATACTTTTAAAACTACATTTGTCAAAAAGGCCTGAAAATTATGGCCAGAGTTCAAAAAAAACCCTCATCCACGATGACATTATGACCATGTGTATGTCTACACAGAAAGGCATGAATTTATATCGTACTTCCAATATCAGTACAATTTAGAGTAGATTTTTTTTTGCACTTCCATTACGGAAAGTGAGTGTGAATAGTTTGTGCTCAATTATAAAACAGAAGGCAAGGCTTTGCAGGACAAATTTACAAAAATAAAGAACTTAATTTTCAAAATAATAATTATTTGATCATCTTCCCACTTCTGTTTAAGCCAGCAGATTAGCAGGTGTTCTTTCCCACTCCCAAATGTGAAAGCTTTCCAAGTAATTCCCTGTCAGTGGATGTTTCACCTTGCAGGATCTCATACCTTTTCCATAAGCACAACAAACAACATATCTAAGGCGAAGACAAGAGTCTGAGGTTTGAAAGTAAAGAAACCACTACAACTACTGCAAGATACAGTCTAAAAGAAGGATCAGAGCTTCCACTGTCAGAGCCAGTGTGGCAAGTGTGAGCACAAGCAGTTTTGGTTTATGTGTATATGTCTGAAGTGTATGTCCAAGCAGCCTCGTTAAGTTACCAGATCTTTAAAAAAGAATCAGACATTTTCTGAAACAGGAGCTTATCTGGGCTGGGGAAAACCAAGAGGCAGGGAGCAGTGGGTCCTGCGCCTGGGACAGACAGAGGCAGAGAAAAGGCGCTTATGACTTTGGCTGGGGAAGGGAAGAGATCTGCTTTGTTTTACTTGAGGATTTTGCCTGAATTGGTTTGCTTGAATTAATAAACAGTTCCCTGAAGAGAGTGCCTGAATGAGATTGATTTGCTTATGGGATTTCAATTCTCTTAAGTGGGATAAATCTGTCAAGTACCTGAGCACCTATTAGACCCACGAAGCCGACAGAATCCTGTCGCATCGGTAGGAACCAAGGTATCACAACTTTCCAAAACAAGCCAAAAGCAAGTCTCCAAACCGCAAGATATTTGAAGTCAATAATTTCTTCAGACTTAAAAGAAAAAAAAACTGAAATGCATCAGAAAAGAATACCAAAGCATTTCATCTAACCATCAGTGACCTTAACTTCCCTTCAACCGGCCATAACTGACCTGTATCTTAACGCTTTCTGCAGTTCCCCATCACTGAGTAACAATAAGAAAAGCAAGTCATCTACAGACCAATTTGGAGCAAGAGACACTTGCAGCAGTAAGACACAAATCTAAGCCAAGGACAAGGCAGATGAGGAATACAAATAGCCCTTGATGGATTTTTCCACGCATTCCTGCAGTATGACAAATGCTGGGGAGAAAGAAACGATTGGTAACATTTTCCATTTTTCAGTGGTTGGATTTGGGAGAACTGGTTAGCACAGGGATGGACCCCATATCAGGCCCGTGCGGGTGCACCTTCAGCCCCACAGACTTTACTCACTTCCAACTATCACTACCAGGCCCCCGGTGCCTGGAGTTCACTGCTGCACTGCCACCAACTCCCCCTTGTAATCCAATTGCAACACAAGAGGTTCCCATCAGGAAACAGTCACCAGGAAGTGTCTCTATTCCCCATAGCGAAGCAGTGACAGAAAATGAAAAATCACCTGTGCTGAAGCTGCACAGCATCACCCAAAGTGGAGCATTCAAAGGGGTATTTGCGGCCTTTCATTACACAGGCCCTGAGCTCACTATGCTCAGTTGGTAACCGAGGAAAATTCAAACAGGAGAAGGATTAAGGTTATCAGAAAGAGTTAACTTGAAGATGATGTTGAAGGATCTCCTGCTGGTCCTAGTCCTTTCCTGCACCAAAGCCTGACTCAATTTCTAAATACAAAGAATACCCTTGGAAATAGCTTCTCATTTAATGCTCTAGCAATGTTCAAAACTTGAGACTTGGGTACACCACCATATACCAAATTTATGTGCAAAACTACCCAACTCTGTAAAAAAAATGGATAACTGAGTAGTGGCAAGGTCATAACTTGTCTCACACGCAAACATCCCCCAATCTGTGCACAAACGACATGCAATCTACATGTGCAGGTGCATGCCTTTCTAAATAATTTGGATAAACAGCCAGATAGCATAAAAGAATGTACTGTAAAGACAATTTTCTCATTGTAAACACTACAATTGCACACAGAAACTTGAGTCAGCTGCATGGCTAACAAAGGTGCAAGATGAAACAGCCCTTCCTAAAGGCAGGGGAAGCCTACAACCCTAACCCTGAAAGCCCTGGCAAACATGCCAGATTGCAGGCAGAAACTACTCCCAGTACCTGACACTGGAGATGTGCTTAAGTTTTTGCAGGATCACAAAATTACAGGCAAAAAATAAACAGCTGGAGACAGCAGAAGATAACACTGAGACAGACCTACTCCATAAAACACACAAGTCAAAGAAAGATGGTATCGCTTCAGTTATTTTCTCCTGAAAATATTTTATTTTCAGTAACATAGCATTTTTTATTCAAGTCATCTCTTACCATCACATCCCAAAAGACTTACATGAGTTCCTTCCAGTTGCCCAGTTCTGGACTGACACTCCACAGTTTAATCCCCACCACCCATCCTCCCCTCACACTGGGAGTGGGACAAGAGGAAGCCTGGCTGGAAAACTCACATGTAGTTTTGGACAGAGACAGGAGAGTTTGGGGAGAAACAGAATCGGGGAAGTTGCAAAAAGCTGCAAGATGTGCTTGTAAGTCATTTAAACATGGAATTTTTTCCCCCAATTTTCTGCCGTGTGGCTAGACTATCTCTGTTAGTGCGCTAACAAGTTTTACATGGTGCAGCTGGAGAATGGAAGGAGCCTGAGCCAGCCTCACAGAAAATACTCTGTCCTCCCTCCGTATCAGCACCAGGGACTTCAACAAAGCGGAGCCGGGGCTGGCACTGCTGTGAATCAGCCCTCTGTGCCCAGCTGCCTCGCCGGCCTCGGGGATGGACCCTCAGACACATGCAGACATTCACTCAGTTTTCAACCGCTCCGCAGCACCAAGGGAAAGAAAAAAAAAAAAAGTGAAGGAAAGCTTTTACGTTCTTTGCAGTTTAGCCAGTGCCCTGAAAGAGGCAGACAGGGCTCCTGAGCCCAAAGCACGGCCCCAGCGATGATTAGCTCAGCAACTCTTCCACAGCCTAGGCAGGCACGGCGTGACTCCTGCCAGGACTGTTCCTAGCAATCTTCCAGTTCAAAGTATCTTGCCTTTATGCAAAAATCCTAATTATTGATGGTCCTGATTAGGCCATGTGATATCACTAAAATCATTCTAAAGGCACAGACTATTTATTTAGTAAGAATTTTGAGTTATTGTGAGAAAATGAGATTACTGATTTTATGAGTACATTTATCCTCGTCTTTCTAGTAACACACTGCGAAGGCTTATCTAACAACCCCCTCCTTCCCAATCTCCATTACATCCCAGAGGGAGATAACGAGGCGCATAAAGAATGTGCTCATTGATCAGAAAGACCAGCTGAATCGTTAAGAAGGTTCAGATGGCAGGATGGCACACGCAGCGCCCTAGAGCGCTCTCCATGGAAAGCCTGAAGGAAAATGTTCCTTAAATGTATCTAAAGTGGTCCGCTATGCCTTGTAATTTGGCTCCCTAGAAAGATATTTCCATACTAGACAGGAAAGTTTCAGTTGTGAAGGTGAAGGAGCAGAAAGAGATTAATTATCCAGCTGAAAGAAAGCGGATACTGAATTTTGCCAGCGCTAAACTCTCCCTCACTACTTTGCCACTACAATAAATAAGATTTGGTTGGACAGAAACAACATCTGTACAAGTTTTTCTTCTTTCTAGATAGTCTGAAATCAGAGTCTACCCTAGAAATTTTCTTTCAAAGAATTCTGGAGTTTTTAGAGCTCAGACCACATTTAGGCAAAGACAAACGATTGAGGAGTCAGCCTGCTAATGATACATCCTTGTGAAACGCAAGTTGTGTTCTGGGTTTCCAAAATACGACAACATGTCTGTGTACATCTAATGAAAGATCACTTCACTAATTATGAACTTTAGGGGAGGCATTTTTAGGTGCTCAGGTGACGAGGCTGGTTCCTCTATGTTCCTTCCACGCTGCACAGGGAGAGCTAGCCCCTTTCAGACCACAGCTGGAGGTGCCCACATTGCCACTGACCTGTTCTCTACAGAGGAGCATTTCTTTTTGTTGATTATACAAAAGAGAGTACTGTCGGGAGATGAGAGTATCCCCCAGAGTGATGAATCCCACTGTTTCAAAGTCTCACCTTATGTGCAAACACTCGGCATAGACACCTACATGTAGAGTGCAATGCAAAGCCTTCTCTGGAGGATGATACATAAGCAATGCTGCACACATAAGAGATGAATTGGTGAAAACTTGTTGACAGGACACTAGAGAGCAGGCAATCAATATAAGCACACTTCAGGTTTTGCAGACTAATCGATGTATTTTATGGGAATCCTGATGACAGTGTTCAGGAGGCTTCAGATACATTCTTGATAACAATTCAGTATCCTCAAAGAAGAGTTAAGGCCATTGGCTTATAAATTACTAAATAACCAAAACCACCACTCTCCGATTGCTCAGTATTACTTCTTGAAGCATTCAATTTGTTCCTCTTTACAATCTACTGTATAAATTGGTTTGATGGACTCCAGTTCTCCTTACCTATTTGATTTCACCTGACCATCTGTGGTCAGGTGTTACAGCAGCAAGCCTGCTTTCTAGGGTAGTTAGTAGTTAATGGAAGAAAAAAGGAGATGATCATCAATCACTTTGAAATTGTCTCCTTTTGTTTAGAGAGGGAAACAGAAGAATTAGCAGGAACAGGACAACACAAAGGAGGAAGCGCAAGCGACTGACTCCATCCCTGCCAGACAATCTCTCCGTGTGCCAGCAGCCGGATTAGCAAGCAATATGGTACAGATTAACACCTGTAAACAGTTTAGGAGAAGGGCACATAAATCATTTCACTACTATTACTCTATACTGAGTTCAGAAAAAAAAAATAAACCAACCCTTCTGCTATTGTTCTCTACATTTAGAGAATGAAGTTCATACCTCAACATTTTTAAAAAGCAGCTACAAATATAACAACACTGAAAGAGAGAAGACAACTCAAAGAACTGTGAAGGACACAGCAGGATTTTTTTAAAAAGATAGATATGCCAAGTAAGTATTATTGCTGCCAAATCTCAGTAATTCACTAAAAGCTATTGAAAAAAGCCTATGTAGTAATAATGCAAAACAAGTACATGTACAAACACTCACACAAGCAACATTTACAAGCACTGCCACGCTTGTCTAAAGATGAATTTCCATGCTCCAATCACATAATACTGGTAACAAAAGATTACACATCCTTCTCAGAAGGAAAGAATTAGTTACTACTGACTCCAGTGGTTACTGATCCCAGAAATCACTACTAACTTGAGCAGTATTTGCATACACAAATAGTCCCTCTGCTAACACTGCTGCAGTCCAGCTTCGAAACGTTAGGAAGCAGAAAGCAAGCACTCTGTCCAGCTGAATTGCTGTGATTGCCCATCATCCTGCTTATCTTCAGGCAGGAGTCTCTCCTCTACTCCTACGACAAAGCTGCTCCCTTTCTCCTCTTTCTATAGAGGAGAACAAAGGTTCTTAGAGAAGCTAAAAGGAAAGAAAGGAGGAAAGAAAAAACACCCTCACTCATGTGGAAAGCAGAAAACTACATAAGTAAAAATTTCTTTTATTGTACATTTGGTGCAGCTCCTGTGCAGATACTGTGTAAAAAAAGCACAGTGAGCTTCTCATGAGTGAAGGTCACAGAGCCAGGGTCTCTATTCCAGTGTCCCTGTTCTGCATAGCATGGTCACAGTAAGCCACAGCACATGACACAGCACTTGTCTGGCAAAGCAGACATTGCAGATTTAAGATAAGGAGCAGCTTTAGAGATACAGCTTGGCCTGAGTGATAACTACTTTTAATCCATACCTTTGCCAAATGTTTATATTAGTAAATTGTAATACAGAAAAATACAAACACAGTATCAAATAGAATTATTCATTTCAGAACCGGATGCTAAAGAAAATTAGATTTATATATAGTCGGCACAAGAGCTGATCTTTTACCATCCTGGGTAACTTGTTTGTCTGTGTTACAACGTGACACAGGGAACTAACCATAGTTTGCAGAAACAGATTTAAATTAATCTCACATCCTAAGGGCAACAAGGTATAAAGTAATATCTGCTGAAAATTCTAAGATATCAGTCACTACTATTCACTAATACTTAAGTTTCCAGGCATTTCTGAGATTCCACTAGTAACAGCTACCCTCAGCCCATTGACGGGTTTTTCTTGTGGCTGTGCTGAGCGGTTACATTTGGGAGCATCAGTTTCCATTTTCTTTGACTGTTATTATTTACAGAGATTGACACAGATATGATTAGCAAATGGTCATCACAAGTTCACTTACTGATGTGAATGCAAAAGTCAACCCAACATTTTGGGTTACCTGGACATTTTGGACACCTTGTTCTAAGTATCAGGATAATTATTTCTCAATGAAGCATTTATGTGATGGTAACAGCAACTAATAAGGTATCTTTCCATTATTTCCGCATGCCCCATTTCCTTTAAGTGTGGCAAGTGTGTGAGTTAATCTTCTCTTCAGGACAGCTGGAATAAAAATGCTGCACCACCATCATACGTTCTGGCCACAACTAGTAATTGCACTGACAAGAGGATTAACACAACACAGGCTGGTACGAAAGGGAACATATGTCCAGTACGCTGCGGTCTTGGCATGTCAGTGTTATGGAAATGGATGCCTAAACTAATAATTTCTCTTAACTTTGTGAAAACCTCAGCACAGTGTTTTTTCAATCCAAATATATTTTCTTTTCAGACCAGACACACTAAGTCCAGCTGCTGCTAGGTTCTCTTTTTAACCTTTGCATCTTCTACGGTTTATCTTTTCATCCAAAAATACAACGTAAAACCAATTCAGACAAAGAAAGCCTGACCAAACTTCTACACACCTTTCAGGTCACCAGCTGGCTACAGAAAGCTGGTGTCAGCTTTTCACAGCAGATGACAACAAGGCCTGTAAGTACCTGCCATAATGAGCCCTCCCAACATGTCAAGCAGCTCTGGTTACCTTTCCAGTCCACAGGATGAGTATAGAACAACAGCATTTGGCTCCAGTCTAACGTAACATTGCTTTGTCCACAGACCATGGGACTAGAAAGGGAGACATAAAAAAGAGACAGAGAACTGACCTTCCTTATTGTTACAGATGTAATGTTTTGCAAGCAGCTCATTCTTGAAGGAAGGGAAATTATTAATTTCATGTCAACTTTGGATGCAGCTGTAGAAGTCCACTGACTTCTATTTTCCATGTGTGTATAAATGTACATGTGAGCACACGCGCGTATACATGCTTCCATGCACATACAAGAACAAGGCAAGGGGAATATTTCTCCAATCTGCAGAACTACTAAAACAGTCTGAAATTTGTCACAAATTGTGGGTCTACATAACAAACGTAGAATCTACAACTTTTTAAGTAACTACCAGGAGGGAAGTGATCTCAGAAGGTTTTGTCATCATTCCCTTGGTAAGAGGAACTAATTTTTTGTTATCATTCCCCTGAACATACCCTACTCCCTTTCCAATGCGGGCAGATGATATGCTTCTTACAGTGCTGATTGTCACCAAGGTCCTTGCAGGGGGAGGATGTAGCAGAAAACTGTTTCTTGGCATTTATCCTTTATCTCCTGCCCTCTGCAAGGCCTCCATTCCCATGCCATAAAACACACTTTGCACTTGCTTGCAAAGTATCTACAAGCTTTCCGGAAGCCAGAAAGCCTGCCATACAGCTCCTGCTTTCTTCTTATTTTAAGGGCACTGAACCTGTTTATACCTCCCAATAATGGGTAAAACTTTACTTAAGTGACACCACAACCAATCCCTTGGAACGCAATGGCTCTATTTGGAACATCTTTGCTATGACGCTTTTATATGTATCAAATAATGCTATGAACATATCTGTACTAGCTACTACAACAGCCTTTAATTTCAGGTTTGGGGGTTTTTTTCCCCCTTAACAAATAAGTAATTATTTTGCATCGCTGGTCAGCTTTCACCCTGCCAGTATACCCATTCTTGAACCTCTCTGACGGTACACTGAAAATCCCAAACCACACCGCTGGCACCACTGGGTAAGTGGGGATTTTGCTGGTAATGTGTCTGGAGAGGCACGGATAACTCATGCGATTAAGTAAGAATTTTTCCAGATTATTTATCATAAATGTATGATGGCCTTTAAATTCACCTGCAAAAACAGCATATGCATGATTTGTACATTATGAAGTCAATTTATCATTGTATATCAGCACTTGTCTATCTCTAACAAATGAGTAGCCTGAGGAAATCAGTGGGATTTTTCACCTACTTAGAATTAAGCTTGTCTTTAACTACCCTGACGAATCAGATCTAGTGTTTTTTTGCTAGACAGACTGCAGAATACATATGCAATAGACTGAATCTGGAAAAAAAAAAAAAGTTTCAGTTTTATCAATGCCTCAAGCAAGTTTATTTACTACACTACATACCGTTCCTTTAATGTGCTTAGTGCAACAGCGTCCTGGCCCCAATTGGGATTCTGAGACGTTACAGTTTTAAGTAAATAAGTAAAGCTGGTTTAAAAATAAACACCACCAACAACAAAATCACACTAAAGAGGAGAAAAGAGGAGAAAAATAAGGTCTATTTCTAAGCCATAACTATGGTAGCAAGGAATATAATAAACCTGCCAATGAAACTGGCAACCACACACACACACCCTGATCTGCTATTAATGGAACAGAAAATATTAACTTTTCTATAGAATTTTTAAAAGCTCAACAACAGTCCCTGATACAGTAACACACTTGCTACATAATTAGGTTAGAAAGCCCTGGAGGAAGGTCTTACTTTTGTGCCATATTCCATTATTTCCTTACAATAGTCTGCTATAGATTTTTCAGCCACATTTAACTCTCCAAGACTTTTTCAAAAGGTTATTCAGAAATAGCTACTTCCATATGCATAAAAATAAGGAGACCCACCAGACAGCAAGTTCACAATAGCAACCCTAATTAGCGTGTCTACCAAAGTTTTTAAGCCTGTGCAATGGGCAATAATGGCAGCTGAGAGATCAGCAGGTAACGCACCTGCGGAGGAAGGCTGCTGGATGCCCAAAGACACAAGAGAGAACATCCAGAATCATTAAGTCGGTCTCAAGATTGAAGGACAAAAGCAATTACGAAGAATCCATGTCAACAGGTTTGTGGACAGGTCTCCATATACACCCAATAGCTCTGTCACTGTTTTTTTCGTTAATGCACGTTTTCACAGTTTGGAGTGTAACTGCTTTAAAGCCTTGAAAACATCATCACGGGTAAATCAAGGGCTCTAGACAAAAGGGGCAGTGGTTTTATTCAGTGTAAGCAGAGTCTCCTTGCACCAGTTAATTATATATTCCCAATAAACACTCACCATTCCTCCTGAGACAAGACACCACACACATCAGTGAGCACCGAGGGTTTCACTTTTCTGACAACCTTCAGAAAACATGTCACTACCACAACCTGCACGCCTGGGAGGCAGCAGACCACGTCCATACCAGACTGCCCCACTGGACACGCTTCCAGTGCTGGGGTCTCCCGTGCTTCAGGTATAGCACCTCCAAATAAACCATCAGAGGGGCAAACTACAGCCAGAGAAAAGTAAAAAGAAAGAAAATGAACTAAAAGTGGTTAGAAGTGGGGTGAGAGGGGGCAAAACAAGCTCAGATAGCTATTACTCTGTGCTCTGGTTTTCACGGAGGCAAAGCATGGCAGCTAAATAATTTTAACCATTAATCTCACGCCTCCATACAAAGCAGTCAAGTTTTGTCACCAGCTTCTATTCTACACTGAACTTTCAATTTGTTGAAGTGTCAATCTAGGCGGCTTTGTTGGAAAGCAATGAGGTGAGATTATTCAAGCAATTATGAACTAGAATGAATTGCTGCATTTGAGAAACCTACAACAAAAAAATAATAATAAAAGATAACTCTTTTCACTGTTCAGCAAAAACACTGCTTACAAGCTTTAAATACTAGAGACGCAGGTCATCCCTGAGACACACAGAAAATGCATGCAAGTCTTGCTTTTCAAAATTTTAAATAGTCATGGAAGAAGTAAAAATGTTTGGGGTATTTTCCTCATTTTATTTTGCTGAAATTTTTCTTTCTACATCAGGATTTGCCATTTTTATGCTTTAGTTTTCAGGAAGCATGAAAAATTTGCATAGAACTACCTTCCAGCTTTGTGCCTGTAGAGGATCTAACAAGTTGCTGGCAAATCTCTTTGTTTACAAAGTGTACAAACTGAGACATAGTTTAATGTAAATTAAGAACAGACTAGGCCTCTTACCTATTTCCGTACTTTTTGCCTGTATTTTCACACCAAGTGCTTAAGAGAACAGGAAGGAGATGTTACAGTGACCACTGATGGTAAAAAAACCAAAGTCCTTACTGGGAAGGGACTGCATTTCTGGAGAACACAAACTTGGGGAATGTATTTAACTAAGCATAGCATACGCTGGCCTTGATCCAGCAAAGGATGTAAATAAATCCAGATTAGCTAACTGCATTAAGGACAGATGAGTGGACTGTGTGCTGCATCTTCCAATGCAAGAAGCAAGTAACCTATTCCTAGACTCCAAATCTCTGAAATGGTCTGGCACAGTGTAGCTCAAAATATTGCAGAGATTAACAAAGTCACGCTCCACCGCATTCCTTTAAACTCCATGAAATTTCTTAAGCTTTAACTTGATGAAAGAAAGAAAGAAATAGTTCTATGCAGACATGCTAGATAGAAAGATACGCTATGTACCTAGAGCTCAGTCCTGCGCACTTCATTAAAACTGCACGATTTAAAACAGGTAAGACTGTGATGTGCTCTGGCTTTCTTTGCAAAGAAATGAAATGCTGTCAAGTTCAGCTCAAGATCTCATTCACATGAGTACTTCCTCAAAACTGCTTGGCCAACATGCTATACATCGTGTTTGTGATTACTACAGATTTCCTCTTCGGATAAACTGGGAATCAAGCTCTCTCTTTAGTTCCTTTGCAAGCAGGATCACCTACTTGTAAGGTGTGTTGGGTGGGGAAAGAGAGAAAACCAGAAGCTGCTAAACACTAATAAAACTTGCAAACAAGCACACTCCAGTCTTCTGCCTTGGCTCCTAAGCAGAATTTCCACATCAGCCCCACAGTTTGGCTGAAGACGTTACCACCACTCTACAAGCTCCATGGAAACTCTGGGATGTAACCAATAAACAGAAGTTCATCTACTGAAAATTGTATTTGTGCTTCATTTGAAGTGAGTAGCCAAGGCCAGAGGAGTTTCTTTATTCATGAGCTTGCAGCTTTCCTTCTCGTAGAAGCAAGGCCCAACAAATGTGTTTTTCCAGCATCCTGATTCAAGTACCCCCAAGGCACACAGCAGAGAATAGAAATTCTTCTAATTAGAGACCACTTTTCAAAAAATTTAGCCCTTGCTGCTGTCTTGCTCAAGGTCATACGCTAAGCGACTGATGAACAAACAGATCTGCTAACTTTCAGCGGAGTGAAGAATTAAAATCCAATTTAACTTCAGTACCAACCTTGGTATTTGACACTGTCGAAAAAATTTTCTGTTTTAAAGGAACAGTAGACAATGAGTGAGGCAGCAAAAGAAAACTGGCAATGAAATAAGACTTTGTAATCTGCCCTTTTCTTAAAATCAGACTATTTTCTAAGAAAAAGATTGATCATGAATATTAATTAAGCAAACCGGTAGTTCTAAATCCAGTATTTGTGGCTCTGCTGGATTACTAGCTTGGATTCTGAGTTTAAATTAATAACTGAACAAAGGTTTTCCTTAGGTATATTCTTCATATTAAACATGCAGTACCCAAAATATCTTAAACACACCATACTTTTTTTTTCCCCTCCTCATAATATTTAACTTGGTGCATAACAAGTTGCATAGTCTGATGAACAGGTAGTACAGTGTCAGTATTTCCATTATTTAATACTTTGCAGTTACTGTTTGCTAAAAATAATCACCTGTGCTCACCCAGTATCTTTTCTTAAAGATCATTAAGAAATTATTCTTAGAAATTAATCCTTTTTCATATTAAAATATAATTGCCAATACTACTTTATTGCTCAGTACTGAATGTATCACTGTTTTTCTACTTATTTCCTACTCTATTTTCTCAGTGCATCATTCATCGTGAAATAATCAGGACAGTAAGCACTAAATTTTATGTCATCGTGATGTTCTATTTAAACAGTTCATCTGACATTTTAACAGGCACTATAAACCCATACGGAAAATAAAGCACGTCAGTAGCTGGGAAGTACCAGCTAAGGTGAAGGATTTCAGCAAAGTAGGAAAAAAATGTTCTGAACACAACTGGCAGGTCTTGGCCACTGAATAAAATCAATATTTTTATTTTAAATTATCTTGGAATTGAAATAAAATCCATTTCTGTCTTAGCTACCAATTTAATTGATATTGACAGTCCCATGCGCTCAGTGTTTAATATACACTAAATTCCTGCTAGAATAATCGTATAGTCATCAAGGATTTGCGCCTGATTTACACTTACGCTCAAACACAGAATTTGTTCCACTGCTGTCCCTGTGACTACTGATGCAAGGAAGGGCTGCACAAGTTTTGCTATAACAATAAAAGAGCATTTTCTCAGCTGCATGGCCAACCAACAAAACAAGAAATACTGGTGTCACATCTAAAAATAAGCACCTTTTTCCCCAATGAACTACAGGGATAAATGGATTCCAAACAAATGAAAGACGTTATTTAGGTCAAAACAAAAATATTTTGTACTTTATTAAATCCCATTAATTTGGTGTCTTACTAGGAAGGTTTACAATGCAAGTTTGAGTCTACAATCTAAGACTCTCATGACTCACAGATTTTCCAGCCAGTGTGAATCTGACTGTTAAAGAAAGGGGTAAGAGACCGACACAGTGTAGATGCTGCCCTTACACTTCCATATTAGACCACCACCTAGCGAATGCCGATTATTTCCAGGATCTGGGCTAAAGCACAGTGCTGGAAGAGAACACATGAAGCAAAGGTGCACAAACATGTGCTGCTCTGCAGCACCACTGCCTTCTCAAATGCGGGAGCAAGCACAGCCTGGGGGACCTTTAAATACACAGACCTCCCTGACTCTCTAATGCCAACTTCCTTCATTAAGCCTGCTGATATTCACATGAACACGTGAGATCCCAGGAAGGCTCATTAAAAAAAAAAATTCCTAATTCAGGGGAGCTAGAAAGTAGATTTAAGCCACTTTCTCAACTGCTGCCCTTGTCCAAGGGCCTCTTCTGCAGCTCACTGACATCTGAATCTTACCATCAACTCCTGCTGACTTCAGACCAGACCTCAAACATCTCTGAACATAACGCTCTTTGAAAGATTGCTCTGCTGTGCCTACTGGAATTCAAATTATTCCGGTTATCACTTAAAAGATATTGTTCCTTTAACTTTCTTTGACAGATAAAAATTGGCACATTATAAAAAGGTCTGTAAGCTATTACAGATGGCATTTGATATAATGCGTGTTCTTTTGCCAAGATACACACTACTCAAATCGCAGGAGTCTGAAAGCTCACAGAAGTTTAACAATTGACAAGCCGTGATTGACACAGCTCTACTCCTAGTGCGAAATGTCCTATTTAAGGTTTGCCGGGATGCACTGGCTCGGCGGAAGGACTGCAGCAGCGTTAACGTTTGCCTCCTATGTGGATTTAAGAACTAGCACAGAAGTATGATGCAGAGAGTCCCTGCTCTCATTTTCTGCACTGTCATCTCTAACCACGTGCCACACAGACATTCTAACATGGCCTTATTTCTCCGAACTGAGAAATGTTATTTTTAGTGTGCCATTTAGTCTCAGAGATTTACTTTATTTCCTTTGCTATCCCCTTGTCCTGGGCTTTCACACCACTGCAGCTTTGTTAAGGGGAAGGCCATCCCACCCTAAACACCAGGCACGACAACTTTGCTTTGGTGGATGCTCAATTGCAGATTAAATAAATAGAAAAAGAACAGAACAGCAGACAAATGGAGGAAAGAAACACTTTCAGATTCTTGGAAATGGTTAAGTATATGTAGTTTAAACCTTTCCTTTTGGAGACTGGCCGCAAATATCAGAAGGGAGTTTACGATTCCCTTCTCTTTTCCATTAACATCAACACCAAAGCCTGGCCTTTATTCAATGAAGTTATGGGAAGATTTTACTTCTCTGTAGTGAGATGACTTTCTTTACTAATCATTTGTAGAAGGACTATGCAGAAGAATCCCTTACACAAAATTGAAAAAATAAGAAATTTTCTAATTTTTAACAAACTAGCAGGGGAAAAAAAGGCATGTTCAAACCAAAGAAAAACAGATATGAAGATAAGTTAAAATGGTGCATTAAAATGATACACTTCCAAAACATCTATATCACAGTTAGCTTAAACCTGGAACAAAAGGTCCCTTTCAGACTGGAAAAGTCAAAATAGGTGAAAATAAGACATTTGAGAATTTTTATATGCATCAATCTTTGACTTAAGAAATTAACTTAGCCAGATACTTCCTACAGCACACTCAATTGTGATGAGCCATCTTGTTTCAACAAGGGGGAAAAAAGAAAAGGAAAAAAAAAAAAAGAATACTTCCACCTAAGTGGAGTATTTTCAACAGAAGCGCACACTTCTGAAAAACTCCACATCCTAAACTGACCTTCTTACTCCTCATTTGCCGTGCAGGAGGTAGCGGCAGCACTTAACGTGCACGCTGTGTGTGCAGCACAAGATGAAAGTGATTCATTACTCTGCATGCGTAGGCAACAGATGCCAGAAAATCTAATATAATCTGATGAGAGATAAACTTAGGCTGCAGTGTTGAATACCTTCTAAGAGATTTGAAGGATTGTATTGCAAAGCAATAGATTGTTTCTAATGCAGCTTATAGAGAGAATTTTACTATAGAAAGAACTCCATGTTTTCAAAACCATATGAAGGAGATTATTTGGTTGCATTTTTCCAAGAGGAAACAAAGCGTGAGGTGAGCTCTACTGTTCTCTAGTGAACCGATACAAAGCAAGTTTCTACTTTGCTGGCTCAGCCAGGACGAAAGCAGGCAGTACAAAAGGTTACCACAATGTTGACAACTTTTCAATCACCAAAACAGGTGTTAGATTTGAAAGACAGACCATGAGATGGAAAACTTTACACTATTAATGATCTCCCAAGACCACTCTTTCTCCCATTACAAGGCCACGTAATGGCAAGAGCTATTGATTGGGGAAACCCAACATTCCACCAAACACCTGCAAGGTCAGGGGGCACACAGGTCCCACAGGAACACGCACAACACCTGATCCCGATCTGAAACAGGAGGCAGCAGGCTGAGAAAGGAGAGCTTGCCTTTGCTTTCCTGAGCCACTGCTCACAAAAACACTGCTCTCATTACTCGGTTGTGCACAGCAGCTTTTACACTAGAGGCCAAGGTTTTTTAAGTTCCTGAGTCCAACATTAGGCAAATTAAGTGGAATATCCTTATCTACATGACGACATGAATCTGATGGGTACCACCTACCTGCAGTAGGAAGGACTACAAGACCTAGAGCTAGATGCAACAAAGGGCCTACAAGTCAGAGATGTGAAAGTACTAATTCAAAAGTTGGTGAGCTTGGAAAGCTAAGACAAATTCTTCTCATTTGAGTCCACCTACTGATTCAACTCCTTTTACTACTTGTATTATTGCAGTTAAAACTTTGCTTTCAAATCTGCAGCCTATTTAGAAACTTTGAAGAATTAGAAGTCCTCTAATTTTTATCCTTCCAAACTCCTGTCTCTTGCAGCCACATGGTCTTTGAGTGGAACATCAGGCAAATCTGTTCCTTTATTAATTACCTGCAAGACTTCTCAGCTACAGGTCTTCTAAACAAGATTCTGTCTCTAAAACAGACAATAGAAAATTTCCATTCCATCATGTTAACAAGGGGCAATAAAAGCATAGCCTAAAAGAACAAACTAATTAATATTTCCAAGAAATATTAGCCTTGGACTTGTCATCTTTTGCAAGGGAACTTCTCAGACCAAGACACCAAATAGGTACAAGAAGGAGCATTATTAAGTATTCATAAAGCATTGATACATCTCTAGTGTTACACAAAATCCAGCATAAACATTGCCAAGATACTGCAATGATTTAAGAAGGTACAAAAATGATATTCAGCACATTGCATTTTTAATAGCAGAATGGCATGGTTCCTACCTAGCACTGCATTGTATTAACTAAAGAATGTTAGATCAACCAAGAAACATTTCTAACTTCTGTTATAGCACATACTGCCACTGCACTGATTTCAAAACATTTGTACCAAATCAGTCCTTCTTCTTGTACCCAACTGGAGGACAGTAATTCACAGCATAAGTAATTATAGCATTAATAACTACAAAACTAGATATATTATTAAAGTCATCGTTTTTGAAGACTGTTAGTCTAGTTCCCTTTCAGGAGGCAGAATGATACAGCTTCTTGTCACATCCTTCTGTAAATACTTCAGATTTATTGTTCTTCCTATATATAAAAGCCAGTACAGCAATTCAAACCTCACTCTATACCAGTCTGGGGACTTCTAAACTGGCCTGGCTGTTCTTACAAGTTCCCCTAAAGGCCATCTGCCTGAAAGCCTGACCTGACTTCAGCATCTCACACAAAATTCTTTCCTAATCTTTCTCTTCTCGCAGTTTGCTATGCTACATGAATTAATTGCTGTTACAGTCATCAGTCTCAGCTGTAAGGTAAGTTCATACCTAACTATCCAAATTCTTGTAAGGTTGCATCTAACTACTGTTAACAGACAAACACAGGTTTGTAAAACGTTATGCTTCCGTACTCAGAACCTATACAAAGTTGCATGTTTGGTTTTTTTTTTTCCCAATATGCTAATAGCAACTTTCAAATAACTTTGCGTAACTGAGCACCCAGTAAAACAGGCGTCAGCTGCCAATATGCTGAGTCAGGGATGTAACAGCAACTCAAGAAGTGACATGAGAACTGCCATATTTGTAACTAACTCCACACTGAAAACCTCCAATAACCCCCTCAGTGCAAGGAACTATTTATTGCAAGGCAGAGTAAATGTCTTATTTCTATCAAAAATCATTCTGTCAGTAATTCTGCACCTTAATGGTAACATCCCCAAGTTGGTAAGTGGGAGTCGTACAATGGAGCCATGTACGCTACCGCAGGAAAGCATAATTCAGTACCAGGAAAATCATTGGAAGGGATGATTGAACAAGTTGTTCCACATTGTGGTTACCCCATCTACAATCTTTTCTTTATAGAATATGAAATTTTAAGAGAGGGACGAACTGAAGATTTACGAATCCAATACTTCCACTGGAAATATTATGCTGTTTATCTTCAGATTCAATCAGCCTCTGCCAGCTTAAGGTAAGCAAATAGTTATAGGAGTAAGCACAGTCTCAGTTCTATTATGATTTCCCAGAATCAATAAGCTACAATGCAAACGCTTGCCCACAAGCGTAAGCAGCAGCAGCAGCCGCCCTGCTTGCACTGCCACTGATCATGACTAATAGAGACCTGACATGGGAATGGATAGCACAGAATGAAAATGACTGCTACGCAGCTTTGTTTCATTTGTTTCCATTTTCAAGTAATAATACAATATAAAATTCTGTATTATTTTTAGCTGCTAGAACAGGTGGCATAAGGAGAAAAATAATTTAAGATCTTATTTGTATGAATACGTTGTCCCGTTCTGCAATATTCTTCACTTTGTACCAACAAAATGTAGAATTAACCGATTCTGAATAAATTGTGCTGTTTTATCAGTCAAATTTCCTGCTACATATCCATGCTCTTGCACTCTGCAGATAGCAGAGCACACCCAACTCTGACATTTAAAATACCTTGTCACATCAAACCACTGACTTTTTCACAAGGCGAAGCCTGAACCAGAACGCTGAACATACCTCAATTCATGGTTTAGATCCGTGGTTTCCAACTGCACCTGAGGTCTTTTAAAGAAGCCAGGGAACGTACATTTGTAGAGATGCCCGCTCAGTACAAGCACTCTGGGATTACAGTGGGATATCCTGTGTATGCCTTGGCCATTTCTTTTCCTTCTACCAACTTTAAACATGAACTTTTGTGGGAGCTGCTTAGTTCAGGCAGCAGCTGAGAAGCTCCATGTGGGTAATGCCACCAGCAGAGTCCTCCAGGCTGGTACCTTCAGACATCCTCATTTGCTGGAGCCGATGTGCCTCTTTCTCATCACTGGGTTCTTCAGCAATGATAACTGACTGAATGAAGTGTGTCTTGTGTGAAAAACCTTTAGGACTATGTTAACATAGTAAGCTAATCCAACTTACTTCAAAAAGTGTCTTCGTGCCTGCTCAGATCTGTGTTGTGTTACTGCCTTGTTGTCACAATTCCTTAATTTGCCTAAAATAACCACCCATGTCAATTATGGCGGGTCACAACTCAGATGGGCTGCTTTGTCTAATTAGATGAATTTGGGCAAATACTGCTTTGAATAATTATGCACAGCTGGCAGCAGGCACTACCTTTAATTCATGTTATTTTTGGTTTTATTTTATGGTCATGACTTTTCTTTCTAATTCTGATCTGCTGCTGCTTGTAACACACAGAATGAGAGTCCTTTACTCTTGTCCTTGATTAGCACTACTGAATTTCAATTGTTGTATCTCTAACAAGTCCTTCTGGAAGCCACAAGAATTTTGTAGATCCTAGTGTTTGGCCTTGGGAATCAAACCAAGCTTTAGGGCTGTGACTCCTGGACAGCCTGTAGTATTGATCATAATACTTGTGTTTTACCTGATACTGGTGTAACAAGACACAAGACTGAATGAATTAGTTTGATCTTTCACCCCTTCTATCACAGCACCAGTGAAACTCCTTTCTTGCCTATGAATAGCAGTGATAACATTTGCAGCAAAGAAGTATGGGTTAGAGAAGAGAGAACTAAAACCAGAAACAAATTCTTAGGAGATACGAAATTAAAACACTTAATTTCTGCAAGAAAATACACAAAAGCAAACAGAGCTCTATAAAAATATATTATTATACGCTTACTGCCACAGGGGATGAGCCAAAGGCTATACAGGTGACAAACATAAAACAAGTTGTGCTCCTAAAATTAGATGAGGACTGATTTTACACATATACACAGCAACTCAGCATTCAGATGAATTTATTACAAAGAATACAAGGCATGTAACATTTGTCACTATTTCTCATTTCCTGCTTCCATCTGTTTAGACCCAGTTGAAATCTGCTACTGTACATTATACAACCCCTTTTCTCTGGGTCTCTCTGATTATTACCATAAAAGGTGAGTAATGAAAAGACTAACGTTAGATCTGGTGCCAGTATTTTCTACACAAAGAATTACAGTGCCATTTTTGCAGTACTGCAGGGTCTAGAGACAAGTGAAATGCCTAGCAAAATTAAAACAAAAATAAAGCAGAAAAACCCTGCGTTCACAATCTGCTTCTAAGGCTGTTGCATACTATCAAAGAGGTGGCATTCTTCAGCAGTAAAACCCAAATGAAATCTACAATTAACTTCACCAAGAGAAACATGAAGCCTCACAAGACAGAGGAACAAGCACAGAGTCTGCTGGTTTACTATGATTTCTCATAGATGTCAAGTTGAATTAGACCAGAATTTTAATTGCATAAGCAACTCACCGCAAATACTAGCTAGATGATCTATTAAAATGGAAGTCATCAATATTATCTCCATTACAAGTGCAGGAAGGATATGGATGAGTGTATCCTATTAGTTTCTTTAACTCTTTGGGAGTAGCCACGTTATGCAAAAGTTCTGAACCCACCGGATATTGCAACCAGGTCTTCCTTGGTTATCTACATGGAGCTAAACAAAACTAGCTCTCTGTAAGTTAAACTGACACCATAAACTTATAACTGGATACAAAAAGTTGTCAATCACTATCAGAAACACCGGGATTCGAGTATGCTGTTTCCTCTCAACATTGTTGCAACCTACTTTTTGTTTCCCATAGTTTATGCTCTTACCAAGTGATAATCTTTTATTACCCAAACTGGGATTACGGAAGTCAACTATTCCATATATAATTACAGAAAACTCAAACACAAAGTTTAAAGAATGAACAACAGCTTACATCATCTAAATAACTGTCTTCAAGCCCTTTATTTTCCACTTCTTCACTAGTAATTTTTGATCCCTACAATTTGGCAGTTTTCTAACAGGACACAAGCAAAGCAATTATTTCACCCAGCAAAAGGTAATGGCTTTTGTGACACAGAAGGTCAGACACCATTACCATGACTGCTTCCTCTGGTCTTAAAATTATAAATCTTTAGCTTCTTCAAGGAACAGGTGAAGCTAAATAGGGAGAAGTCTTCAGCAATATGTCTAGGCTACAACAGGGTAAATTCTATGCAGCTCTGCTAGGGGTGTTCTCACTAAAATAGGGATTAATCAGTCTAAACAGGTAACAAGGAGACAATGAAAATTTAAATGATAATTTCATGATAAAGATAATGTGGACCAAATACTAGGAAAACAGATACAGAATAGCTGGGCAACTTCAAATGACAACATATTTAACTAATCGCAGAATATTCTCAGAAGTTCTCATATGTAAGGAATGTTGAGTCATGTATCAGCCCTGAAAAGTGACACTCCTGAAATTCTTTCAAGAGAGTCCTTATAAACAAACCTGTTTATAGTACTAAGGGTCAGCATATTTCATTAAAACATTCTGTACGTGTTCCCTTTATCAATACACAGACACCTGCTTGTAGCAACTGCATATTAATAACGCAGGAAGATTGATTGTTAATAGGTTCTGTGAGTCTCACCACAGCTGTCTGCATTTCTCCAGTTGGTACAAGAAACCCTGTAGTGCTCTCCAACACTTCTGTGGCAGGAAAACAATCCCCAGGCCAGATGTTCTCCTGCGTCTTTTTCCTCACTACAAGATCAATTAGTATCCAGATATTTCTACGAAAACACCTTTATAGTCAACTTTCAAAGGAGATACAATATTATGTTGTGTTGCAATACTTTATAAAGCAAGAGTTGGCTAAGAATTTTGTTTGGACTGTTTCTTGTTCATTATCAATTTGTACCTGCAGGAATTCTGAATGTCATCATGCCTCTTCTCCCCTGCCTCCCTCCCTCCCAGTGTTGTTACGGAAGGTCACTGGCTTTAAAACATTTCCTTTTCAAATTCAAGAAGGATGGGTGAGGGAACCTTTCACGTGCCATTTTTGAAATCTGCACAATGAGAGTTTTAAAGGCTAAATCAGAAAATACCAAAAGCCTTGTTCTAAACCATTCTAGGAGAAACATTTACACATTCTCGGCACTGAAGAGAAACAATAAAATTTTATAAGGTTAACATAAGACAAGGCCAGTAGCTAATACTAAAAGTTGGCATTTTACCAACTGCCAAAAGCAGATCAATAAATAACCATCTTAAACTAAAGAAAAAAGGCTTAGGAATGTATTATCAGTAACCTGCCATGCAGGGAAAGGACATGAGAGGTTCATTGTGCTATGCAGATGTTGTTACAGTGGGAAAATGTAGGTTTTCTGTACAGCTGGTATAAGCACTTTCTTTTGCTGCCACTGGAGATGACAAGTAGCCACCCACCTTTCCTCCTGGGAGCGCATCTGCCGCAGCAAGATGGGAAGCTACAAGCTGCTGAAGGCTGGGAGGGTGCTTTGAAGAAACAGCTGGAGGTGCCTGCCCTGTTCTGAATTCCTGCTGACCACGGCAGGAGACATGCTGTTGCGCTGGACGAGCCTGTGGTTTGACATCGCAGAGGGGATCTCCCACCTGCATCAAGATTAGACAGTGAGCGCTGCAACAGTCAGGAAATCATGGAAGTACATTTACCTGTACAGGATAAATACAACTGGTACAAAATTGTCAGAAGTCAACCTTAAGCCTCACATAAGAGGCAAAAATAGCAACAGCTTCCTATGTCTGAAAGCACAGAATTAACACAGGAAAAAATGAAAGTTGGAAGATCTGCTCTTGAATAGGCAACACGAGAATAGATATGTATGGCAAGTCTAATTTAAGGAAGCAATTATGAAGGACTTCTGATGCACAGGTTGATCCCTAACAAATCCACCACAGAAGCAGGCAAATGCCCCCAAGGTTAAGCATCTGCAGCTGCCAAATTCGCTGCCACAAGATAGAACTTTAAGTCTGCAATGGGAGACAGTACGAGTGCTCCAGTCCAGCGTATCTTAACGTTCTACCTTGTCATGCTTAGACCCATTCTTTTACGCTTTGTATTTTACTGGAAGGCTAAAATTTGCTGTAAATATAATTTGAAATTAGCTATCAGTCATCAATTATGGCTAACCCAGGCATTTCAACATCCAGAGAAAAGTCCAGGGAAATACTGTGAGGACGGACAGCTGAAAGTGCCAAGTGGGACTGCTGTGAACTGCTAAGGACAGTTGTTTGGATACCACCAAACAAGGCACATTCAAAGCTATTTTCCACTTGCCAGCACAAAACAGGAGCACAGTGGGTGGAGTTTTTTTGTTATAAGTAAGGGAACAAAGAGATCCAGCTTGAAACGCAGGAAATGGTACCAGCACTCTCTCATCCAACAGCCCAATGGTTAAAACATTCATCTGAAGCGTCAAAAATGTTCCTCCTCTGCTAGAAGAATGGCTTTTCACCTAAACTGGAAATTCTTCCACTCTTGTATCTGCACGGCTTCACTTTTTATAAATACTCCTGAGCATCACAGGCAGATGCAGATGACTTGGTAACACCTACGAGGCAGCTTCAGTTCTGCTCCAGGAACGTGGGACTTCACATCGAGTACCACAATTTCACCTGCACAATAGTCTCACCTGTGCAGACAGCCCAGCAGCTACACCCTCCTGCGAGCACTAACCACTGAGATCTGCTCTGTCAGAGGAAAAGGTCGAGCCCAGCGCCTACGTGATGGATAAACGATACAGCCACTAGCCTGCCGGAAAAGGGATAGACATTACCACTTCACCTTTTCCCAGCTGAAAAACAGTTGCCAGAACTTAAAACCACCACAGAATAAAGAATATTTCTGGCATCTTTACTATCTCGCCCCAATAAAATATTGAGGACTGTAACACAGGGCTCATCAATATCTAGAGAATAAACAGTAGGAGATGTGTCTGGATGGAGCACTAAATACAGCCAAGGAACTACTGCAGACGATTTCACAAATGAGCCACACATTATTGGATTTTTACTAAGCAAGACTAGTCAAATGAGAAAGTGAAATGAGTAATGCAGGACCAATTGCTAATCACAAAGGACTGTGACAGATTTTTGACTATTCATAGTGAATTTCAAAAAATACCTAGCACTACTACATGTTTTAATAAATACTAAGTAATTTTTTAATAAATGAAACAAGTACTGCAAACCAGTTATATCATAGCTGGCATACACATGGCTAAATCAGTGCCACGTTACTTTTCATATCAGCTCGAAAGACCTTCAAAAAATTGTGACTTGTTGCATTGAAATCTTTCCACTTAAAAACCTGTAAGAACTGTCCTGTGCTTCAAATAGCTCCATCTTGTCTCTAAGACTGCTTGACTACATTGCGCGTTGCACTGTCCCATCATTGATACTATTGTTCTCCTTTATTTAGCCAGGTATTTCTAAATTGTTTTACAATGCAATAAACAGAAGGTCGAGTACAGAAGTTATAAATAACTCCAAACAGCCATCGCGTGTTGTTTTCACCTCAGTACACTGCTGCCAGTGCCTCACCTCACTCGGCGACTTGCTCTTTCCAGCAACTTATGACCCCAAAAGAGAAACGGCTTGTCCCTTGGTTATTTTAAAAAACAGTATCAAGTAAAGGTCTAACAGTCATTAGGTCAATGACCCCAAATAAATAGGACAGGAAAGAGTTGGGCAACTCATCTCACCCACAGAGAAGTGAGAAAAACAAGTAATTTATGATTAGTGGTATTTGTTCTGCTGTACCCAAAAGCTTTAGTATCTGGGGGTTTTTCAGATTAAAAAGTCCTTTGTTAAAAATGTCACCTTTTCTGTCTCTCATCATCCTTGCCTTTAATCGCTTCATACAGAACTTTTCACAGATTTAAAAGTCTGTGGAGACTGAGGACCAGGAGTTACATTTTTTTTAAAAAAAAAAAAAAAAGTCACGGAAAAAAGCACTGCTAGGGATTAACATAACTGGTTGAGCCTTGTTTATTTGTTACAAAAGATGCTGTGCAGAAAGCACTGTAAATAATAAAATTGCATTATCTTTTTTTCTTCTTAAAGTTCAATTACTGTGAATAGTATATTTGGAATTCAAGGATTTTTCATAGAGAATCTACTTGGTACGCATGCAAACTCCATATGAAGACATACAAACAACCCAGTAGGCTTAGCAAGGTCAGTCGGTATTTATTGTTGCACTCAGAAATAGGGCTGTCTACCACCTGCATCCAGAGAGCGTTCAAACCCCTAAGCCACTGGTTTCCAACACTGCAAGCCAGATGTTGCAATAAGGAGTACAGCTTTAGGTAGCGCACAGCCCAGGATCACCTACATCCCTCAGTGAGAGCTTGAGCTGCATCTGACAGCTGCGCTGCAGGGGACCCCAGCGGCAGGCTGGCTGGGGCAGGGAAGCAGGAAAAGGAACCAGCACCAGTGAAACTTACTCTGGAGAGATGGTGCACCTCTGCTGTATGTGACACTTCACCTCTAATTAGAGGGAAGCAGGAGAAAAATGTGCCTGACATCACAGGCTGCCTCACAATGACAGAGGAATGGGATGGACGATCACATGCAGCATACGTTCCTGTACATTCAGTAAGCAAATTCCTGTTATTAATCAGAATTGCTATTTATGGAACAATCAAGAAGGACACCTTTTGAAGAAAGTGCTGAATAAGAGAATGTCCTAGAATTTTCAATTTTCTCTGCAATTACATGACATTAAAATCGACTTAATTTTCCAGGCTTTTAAGTAGCAGGCTTCCAAGACACAGAGCTAACAATAAAATCCTGAAATGGCCATCATGGCAGTGACAAGGGAATGTCTACAGCATTAAAATGAGATACCAACTCATCCAAGGTGAGAAAAAAAATGGCAACACCCAAAACTCAAAAGGATCCTGCCAGGAGCTCAGACAACAGGATGTGATTATACCAGCGAGGAAGAGCACGAGCTACTGTGTTGATGGAGAGCAGGTATCTGCAAACAGCCTGCACACCAAAACCGTTCTACTAGCCATTCGTGATGTTGCTAGGACGTTCCAATGTTAAAAAGGTAGTGATTTAAAACATACCATATTAAGCTTTGAATGTTCATTTTTAATTGTGTTTTTAATTAGGGAGTAAAATTTTTTCATGAGGTGAGATGCTCTATATGCTATTTTCAGTAAAAGTTACTTTTACTGCTTTCTAGTGTACAGTGCATTAAGCACCTGTTCATTCTCACCTTCCACTGTCCATGAAATACAAGCATCTCAAAACAAGCTTGGAACACAGAAACCTTAGCCTCTCACTGCATTGTTTAATACTCGGAGTGAAAATCAGGAGTTCTTCTAGGAAGCATGAAAGCCATTTGGCCCAGTATGGGACAATCCATTTACTACACCATACTCCCTGCCAGGCTGACTAATTAGTTGTTTGAATGACCCGAGTGTTTTTGCAACAACAACCTTAACTATTAAGCTATTCTATACTTTTTAATTATCTGGAACAAAATAAAACCCAAGAGAATTACTCTGAAATACGCGGTTAAAGTAGAGAATAAATTTGCATATCAAGAGAATAAAGTTGCATATCATGTAGTGACCATGAGGTCCTTAAGAAGACACCAACCAGAAAGGGAATGAAATCTTCATTGGAATAAGAAGTTCTTCAAAATGGACAGATATAAGAACAGATGGATGCTAAGCAAAGAATAAAAAGATGACGACTTTAGCAAACAACATGGGGAAAGAAGACTTTAAAATTATGTATTTTTGGAAGACTAAAGAGACTGATACTGTTCTGTAACAACTTGGAAGTCAGATGTCAAGGTAACGTAGCATTTCCCATGCTACCAGAAGGTGGGACTGTCCCAAGTTTCACCTTAACTCTCTAATTTCTAACGTCACAACTCAATCAGAAGGCTTGTAAGGCTCATAGGCCTCTAAATGCCATATGTCAGTTTACTTCAGTAGGGAATAGGCAAATTCCTTCCTGCTGAGGGCATACTGACACCTTGCTACCAATAGTTGTACCGATACTGCTGTGTGATCCAGAAAACTGAAGGACAGTACATAATATAGGTAAAAAATCTCTTGAATTCCAAAGTCAGTCTAAAGATCTCTTACCTCAAACTGAAAATTTCACATTTGTCAAACCCAGGAAGGGTTTGAATCTCCCACTGTTTCTCCAGAAAGGACCTGCCGGGTACATGCAATACGGTGCTGTTTGGTCATACAAGGTATGAAATGCCTGCGTGGGTTTAACGAAAATGCACTACACAGACCAAACTCAGAGGAGCTGTAGGAGGTCTGTCTGTTTTCTTTCTAAATCATGCTTTTAGAGGGGTATGGAAGACATAAGAAAAAACACTATTAAGTACACATTTTAAATAATTATTTTTACTTTGTGAAAAACAGGGTCAGGATTAATGATTCACTGGAAAAATCCTGGTGTTTTATTTACTAATGGCTCAGTAGAAAATAACAGAATTATCTTCCAATAATCCATAAAACAAGGAATATATAAACTGAGATAACGCTGAGACTACAGCGTGGGTAAGAGGACTGCTAAACTCATCAAAAAAAGCCACAAAACCAGACAAGGTTTGCAGACAGAAGCGGCATTATTTTCTGAGTTTGTCTGTTATTCCCCGTATTTTATTATAATTTAATACAATGAACTCATATCCTTACAATACTGCTGATTTACTACTGATATAAGTAACTGCACTTGTCGTGTACTTAGTTTCATAGATTTCTTCCCTATATAAATTCAGATTAACATAATGCACCAATTACTGTAAAGAGTAGTTTTAAGCTGGTGTGTCATCCCCATCCCTCTCCCCCCCAAAATATGTTTTGCGCCATATGATTCAAATACAAAGGTTCAAATCTGAGCAGTGGTTTCTTTGATCTCTTCCTTCTTGTAGAACACTGGAAAACTTTGAAATTACGGGAATTGTGAAAGCTTCATGGAAGTGCTTAAGGACTAGTAACTAATAATGAAGATAAACACAAGAAGTCCTAAGATTTGCTCCTTTCCTCAGTATGGTGCCAACACTTAGAAAACTGTGCATGCTTTCTGCCTTCGGTATGTGTCTCAAGCATTTATCTTATTGATAAATGCAGTCATAGATTTCTCTGACACTCAAGCTCTTTGATTTAAGTCTTTCAAGGAGACTCAAACCTTTTATTTTCCTTAAAACCTTTCCAGATTCACAGATGTAACGTTCCCAGCTCCTTTGGTTTGAAGCAGGACAGCACAGTACTTGTAGATCTCAGTCTTTTTTAAAGGCTATTGCATTTTCATCAGATAAAGACAAATAGTAAATACCCAAAAAGTCACACAAAGTCACAGAAAGCACAGGAAAGGATGACATAACCCAAGAAAAGTAAATTGGTTTCCTTCTTCAAAGCAATCTTATGTTCCACCAAAAACCATACCAATTTTAAGTTAAAAATATATGGTAAGGGGCGTGCAACTTCCATACCAGCAAGTGAAAGAAAAAAAATCATCATCCCACGTAGGAGACAGGAAGGTCAATATTAAATAATTCGTCAGCAAACAGACTAAGATTTAGGACTCCTCATAAAAGCGGTCTTAGAAGTGTTTAATCTTGAGTCTCTCTCTTAAAAAATAAAAAATATGTACAAACTCCAGATACAAAACCCAATAATTAATAGCAGACCAGGCGGAACAGGAAGGTAAAAGCAAAGGAGGAATTAAAATCCTATCTTCCTCACAAACTGTGTCAGCATTATACTAATAACAATGTGTCTTCACCAGAAAGCCAAGTATTCTTCGCTGGAGCCCTTGCAATCTGACTCAAGCTGGTGTGTTGCTATCACGCCTGAGAAGCTGAAGAGTGACGGGCTGTAACAGCGCGAAGCGGAAAGACAAGATGACCTGACCCACCTGACCATGCCAGCTGCGTCATTACTGCGTAAAACAGACTTTAGTCCGTGTACAATCCTGACAATCAAGCAGACCATTCCCTCCATCATGAAAAGCTCATAAAGGTCACTCATTCATTGGGGATTTAAAAAAAAAAAAAAAAAAAAGTACCCGAAATCATACGCTGAGAGGCGAGTGGAGCGGGAACGGCCCCCTGTGATGCAGTACAGTAAGAATAGGACACTATAAAGACGGAACACAAACTACCAACTTCAATTTTATTGCTTTCTGGGTTTTAGTTTAAGGCCCAACGTTATCTTAATGTGCTTCCTGGCTCCCATAATTAAATTCACTAATCCCCGGTCTTAAGGCATCAGCAAGTTAAGCTAATTTAAAGTTAGTACCTGAGCTTACATCCTTTCCCCCCCCCGCCCCCCCCCCTTTAGCAACGAATCAAAATTATTGAACCCTTTCTGTGACAAGCAGGTATTTTTGTCTCTAATGGCTCATTCTTCACTGTCTTCATTCTGTACTTTAGGGGTTAGAAAGGAGGCTTAATATATTAGTTCATGAAGATTTAGATATATCTGGATACTTATCAAAGCTACAGAAACATATCTCACAATATCCTCACTGCACCGCTGCTTGATACTCCCAAGCTGGCATTCACACTGTATTTGCAAACTCGCACATCTGTTCAATATCTCTTATTTCCTTGTTTCAAGGTGCTGGGATTCCTGAAGGTAATACCTGAAAAATCAGCATGTCAGTCATACCTTCTAATACCGTGATCCTGAGAGACATCACAAGCTAAGCAGGATCAGTCCGCCATCAATCTGTACACTGCAGACAAACACAATTACTAGATAAGAATCTCCCAGAAACATGACTAGCTGGAAAAATAAAATTACCTTGTTATCTGCAAAGAAATCACCTAAGTTTCTCCATCACTTCAAAATAATGTACGTAGGTCATCTTTCTAATTATACAGAGAACATTTCTCCAAGTATTTCCAACTATACAATCTTCGACTGGCCTTTTCTATCAGCAGCGTTAACCATCTTATGGCCCAATTTTAGCTCTGGCAATTATTCGTCCTTCACTTTAAATTCCTTTTTGTGGTTCCAGTTAACACAGCTTCCTGTCCCAAACCATAGCATGGGTTGGTACAATTTCCTCAGCTACTCCCAGCCCCAGTGGGATGCAGGCAGGCAGAGCATCTGCAGTGGCAAATACCCCAGATAACATGATCCTCAGCCACGCTGTCCAGGAGAGTCTGGGCACAAACGAGCTACAGGCTGATGCATTCACATCACTATCAAGGTGACATAGCCAAGAGTTTCATGGGGGAGACACTAAATGCTGCAAGGTCTGGTTTTCCTGCAGACTGGACAAAAGTTATTAGATGTGATCCGCAAGGTTCACCTTCAGTATTTACAAAATCTCTAACCTAGGCCCAAAATTTCAGTAACAACTGCTTAACTAACAATGCAGTGTTAAAAAAATTATCTGATTTCGTGCCGTATTTTCATTAATCTTCATAGCTCACGATCTTCTGGTAAAACTTTTAAGTAACGTCCCATTTACCAAGTGGATTTCTCCTCAAAACACTTGTCAGATGCCACACAGTTATCCGTGTCCTATTCTTTTCCAGATGCTTCTCAACCAATGCAAATCCCAGTAACACAGTATGTGCAAAATGAATAAATACAGATTTTTCTTTCCTGTACTTCTTATTAAACACCAGCAAAGAACAAAGACTTTTCCTGTCAACAAGGAACTCACCCTTTGGCCTCAAGCCTTCTAAATACACTGAACGATGAGGTTCATTAAGTAACATCTGATCAGAAGCTTATTTTTCATTAAAATCCGTTCAGATAATCCAGCTTCAAAGTCTGCAACGCACCCTTACTGTAGGGATTTGTCTAGGTAAATGGTAAGCTATGGCTCAGAAACAACGTTTTCAAGAGATCTATGTTTTGTGCCCTCAGTCTTAAATAATGCAACTACGGGCAAAGCATGGTCGCAGCAGAGGTAACAGCCCCCGGCCAGCTCCAGCTAACACAGCTTTTTTCAGATGACAGGTCAGTACAACGTGCCTGACTAGCGCTGTTTTACCATCGCAGATGAGGTATCTCAATTATCTTCATGCACAAAGCAAACTTAGGGAGGCAGATGAAGCAGGGAGCTGTCTGTACCCCCCACACGAACACAATGGACACCCCAGAAGTGGAGTTAACTTGTCATCACTCTGCATCCACAGAGACAGACCTCTCCACTCAGTGTGGGGAACCACGCTGAAAGTTTGGAATTACTGCATTTAAGGAAAAGAAAACCTCTATCCATCCTATTACACAGAAGGACAGTCAAGATCTTGTGGAAGCTCATCTCCTGTTCCCCAAACCAGCCCCTTCTAGCTCTCTCACCAGTTAGATGACAGATCAGTTCTTTCAGGTGGGAAGGCAAGCCCTCTAAGCCAATAGGTTGGTCTACTTAATACCCAATATCTCTTCGAACTTCAGTTACCAGCAACAAATAAATCAAAATATCTACACCGGAACATTTACAACAGTATTCCAAATGACTATTTATGGAGATATGAAAGAAAGGAAAGATACTTTTACCATTTATTCTTGCTAGAACAGCTCTGGCACATTTTCCCACTGACTTTTGTTATTGCCAAACCCACAGCTAACGTATCTTTTCAGATGAAACCAAAATGATGGATTACAAAATTTACATACGAATATCAGCATATATAAATTAAAATCAGACCTTCAGTGACTGCTATCTTAATTAACAACTTACCTTAGTAGAAAAAAATGTGCGGAGTTAACTCTAGAGGTCTGCTCCTGTTTCCCCAGAGGAGTGGGAACATTGCTGTTCACTTCAGCAAGGGCAGGATCGTTCTTTCGTTACTCCACAAGTGCCTGCCTCCTCCGAGTGAGGGGGATAAACCACATGCAGCATCTGAATGCAGCAACACATTTTTTACTGCCATAGCAAACAGCAACTCGCAGGACCACGAGCAGGCAGTGATCATTGATCACTCTAAAGGATGGTACTGCCTGTTCAACTTTGGCTTATCCCACCACTTTTTCTATTTTTTTTTTTAAACATTAATTAAACTTTAAAAAGGCAGTTAGGATAATAAACTGTAGAAAAATTATCATCATTTTATTGTTTATTCCCTAATTGCACATGTAGTGAGGCAAATTTCAAGAGGTGTACCTTAGAACTTACATTTTAATGATGCTTTTATTGTGGTCTGAGTGCTAATGCCCTCATTTTTATTATTGATTATGGCTTTTTAGTGACTGCTCAAAAAAATGACTTGTTAAGAAATGCTTATAAGGCATTGTAATTATATACTGTACATACTCAGGTTACAGTTAAAGAAGCCAAGAATTTAGTTTATGAAAATATATTTATTGTATGTTAAAATTTCCCTGTTATAGTTTCTTACTACGGTACAAGGCACAAAATCTTGGTAAAAGAACCCTTTTGAATACAAGCTAGTGTTTTCCGTTTAAATAAAAAGTGGTAATGCAACATAAAATGATGCTTTGCTGTTTTTATAACTTGATATGCATGTCTTATTTAATGTACAAAATTACCAACAGCACTTCTACCTTATTCTCCTAACAGTAAGTACACAGAGTTGAATTTAATATAATTTCAAAAACAGATTTTCAATGACATGTCCATCTGTATTTGTACCTTGGTTTCCAATAGCTGCCAACAGGAAATAGGTTCCCAAATTTAGTCTCATATTTTTGTCACAGATCTATCCCCCTAGCCACCTCCTTCCAGTCCCATATAAGAAGGATATCCCCTTCCTTCGCATCAGTACAGACAGGGACTTCTGTGAAAGCAGTACAGGACTTGCACACTCCCCCTGAAGCCTCATGAGAACAAACGCAGAGGCTCTGGAGGATAGATAACTGAATTTTGAACTCTGCTATGAGAGAGGAGTGAGGAATCCTTACTTAAAAATGGAGCTATTAATGTAATTCATTATTGCAAGCCTGACCTTGAAATAACCAGCGTATCAGAGAGTGAATGTCTATGTCTTTCTTTTTTAAATTCTGAAAACTGTTTCAGTTATTCTTATGTTCTCTCTCGACCTTTACAGCGGCAAAACCCCACACTACAGCGCAGGATGCTGTACCATGGAGGGCATATACTTACAGCCTTTTCCATCTTTCCATTTTTTTTAAAATGGGCTGTATCACTCTGTATATTTTCCTGGGCCAGAGGTTAGCTCAGAAGTAAACAAAAAGGCTTCGCAGGACAGATGAAGCATATGAAACACTGCAGCCATATTCCTGCTACTTCTCGCAAAGTGACATGACATGTGAGGTGGGCCCTCACCTGTCTTATAGCCCTCCACAAGACAAGAAAAATACTGTGAAGTTTTCAAAACTGTCAAGATACAGGCTATTTAACATCAACGAGCTCCCCAGTTCCTATGAATAAAAATTCTGCTTCTCAGGGGAAAACTTTTCGAGTCATGAGCCCTTTTATAAAACATCCTTTTCAATATAATTACTACTGTTGTGCTGAACAAATATACATTTAACCTAGTAAAATCTGCAGAAACTATTCCTATTAAATATTCCCCAAAGCCCTGAAACATTTATAACTAGATAGGGTTTGTAAAAACAATAAAGAACCATTAATTGTAGTGGGATATCATCCTTGAAACTGAATACTGATCTATTTCCTCAGGTCCCTTGGAACATCTCATTTGCTCAGGCAGGCACGGCATCCTTTCAGAGAGCCTAAAATACCTAGCATTTCGTATTGCTCAGTCTAAAAATGCCCGCAAGACATTTCTGCTAAGGATGTTCAGTTGCTGCAAGGAAATAAAATTAAAAAAAAAAAAAAAAAAAAAAAAAAAAAAAAAAAATTAAAAAAAACTTAAAAACTTCCCAAGATAAAGCAGCAAAGCCAACATTTTGCTTTTTACTCCTTCTACAAACACTGCAGCAGGCAGTGGTAGCAAGAGGATTCAATAAATGGGGGTGAACAGTTTTTCTATCAATCTGTGCAATGAGAAACTAGTGTTTTGTTTAAGTGTTCTAACAAGTTTCTTCTTTCGGTTCAATTCCTGCCCCATCCCCAACCACCAAAAAAAGGTCATGTAACATGCTCAACTAACAAGCCTGAGAGCTCCAAGCAGGAAACAGTAAAATAATAAACAATAATTTACCTCTTCTTTATGCTAAATTTCAGTGGCTTATAATTTAGCTTTCTCAATACAAGATCTCAGCAGGAGGCAGCTAATGACTTTTTCCACCTTAAAATAAGCTGTTCCACACTGTGCTAGGTAAATCTCACTTAGCTTTGTGTGGGAAGTCTGAAGTGGGGTAAAATATAAGCCTCTTATGGCAAAAAAGAGAGAAAAGAATATTCTAAAACTAAAATTAGTCATATGGTTTAATATCAAATTTTTAGCATGTACCATCAGCTTTTTTCTTTTTTTCCCCTGCTTAGACTGAATTGGAAGTGTGTTACCATCAAGTAGCGATATTCAGATTTAGCCCTAAGCAAGCAAGAGACAATTTTAATAAGGAACTAGAGTACAAAATCTGACAGCTTATCCACAGTAATTGTACACAGCATACGTCACTCAAGAGAACACCTCCTCTGTTTTTACACTGTTTGTCTCCTTCACTTGACACCAAGTTTCCCCAGTTCCAAATTTAGTTATATGTATGTACACAGCTACACTGCTTCAGAGCAGCTGTCCATTAAATCAGAAAATATTATAGCATTAACTATCAATTAACTATCAATTAACTGGACACATGCCTTCATCTAAAAAAATGAATTCTTTCCACTTTCTAAAGTTTTTAAATGTGAGAAAGAGTGAAAAATGAAAGAAAGAAATTGACCTAAGTTATAGCAATAAACTAGAACCGGATTCCAGGAATTCAGTAGCAGAAGTGGTCAAGAAAGAACGCCAACAGATTGGGTTTGATTTTTTTTTTTTTTTAAATCCTAAACCAAAATATACTTTAGTAGTGAACAATATAAAGAAGACATAATAAAAAGACCAATGGATATGACTGATAACCAAGACCACCTACACTCCTATGCACCGGTATTAAAAACCCACAACAAACACTGAAAGACAGAAAACATTTACGCGTGTATTAAAATGAAGTCTTCCTCTTGGAGGAGTTTTAAGCATTCAAGGATAAACCTTAGACAAATTTCACTTAAGAGTTACTTAAAGGAAACCATGGTGGCTTTTATGCCCCCCCATACACTTTGCCCTGTCAGCCCCATGGTGAAGCAGTAATTGCATCCTCCTCCAGTGCACAGTGCTCACACTGATGCTGCTTAATTGCTCTGTGCAGAGTCTTGTCATGAGAACAAAGCCCAGTGACATCCCTGCTTGCTCAGCAGCACCAGCTCAGGACCAGAGCCCAGCACATCTGCCTACCCCTCTGCGTGCTAGACCTGGGTTTCAGTGCTGCATGCTAACATAATCCAGCACAAGTTAAAAGAAGCTCTGAGGTCGCTTCAGAGTTGTCAGATGAGGGGTCCACTTCTTCAGCTCTTACAACTTTCAGGTGAAGGAAGGAGGTGGGCATGGGGGAGAAATCACTTTTTCCATACAACAGATGCATCTAGACATCAGTGTAACACAGTGCTACTGTTACCGACCTGGAGCTAAGGACTGAATCCCTGCGAGCAGCCTGGTCGGCTTAGGAGAGCTATCACAAAGAGGTATTTCAACAACTCAGTTCTGTAGTATCAAAGGAAAAATTCTTCACTTTTTGTTAAAACATAGCATCTGTTATTTCACTATTTTGATTCCCTCACATAATTTTCTGTCTCACTGGTTACAGTTTCTTTTCAACATCTAAACCAGCATATACGACCCTACATGAGAATGGACGAGTTGCGTACGTCGGCAATCTTCATTTCACATGACTTACATTAGCTACGTTATGAATTCTCACAGCTCAAAAGAAAGGTGGCTAAAATTTACTGAAACAAAGATACTTATCTATTAATAGCAATGCAACCCTTCTGTCAACAAGGCTGTTAATTGCTCTGTGAGAAAATATTTAACCCAGTAGAGTCACACTAGACTTTTGGTTTCAAGTGGAAAGCTAAAAATAATTTTTCACACGTTAAACACAGTTTGTCACCAATATTCCCATTTCTAGTGCCAGGAGGTTACAGCAGACAGCAATACTGCTGACTTTGCAATGGTTACACGGTCCAGTCATTAGTGACAGTAAACGAGTCTAACGAGCTGTAATAAGGCCTTTGCTGCTGTTTTGCATTACTTTCCACATTTTACTGCCAAGCTCTGCTACTCTTACATCCCACCAGCACTGTACGTGCAGTAGATAAATAAAAATGTCTCGTTTTGTGCAAAATTTTGGAGGGATTGGAAAACAAGTTCAGTGTTCAGATATCAGCTGCAGTCAGCTTATATTTATTGCTGTCACCAAGCTGTCAGAAGGCAGGGCAGTGCACCAGCTCCGAGACCCCCAGCACCCATCACCGGTGATTGAGCCCCTTGCACAACGTGTAATGTGTCACTTCACGGTGAAAGAGAAAGCTGTAAGGAACAAGAAGCAGCTGCGACATGCCTTGCTAATGCAAAGCGCACCATTTCTTGTAACAGAAGCAAACCTCTCATTCTGTGGTTCTTCCAGCACAGGTGAAAATACTTGGAGTGGTTTGGCTGCTTCAAACACTTTCTGCTCAAATAAGGAAACCTTTCTAGACATGTATCCGTAGGACAATGACACCGCAGTAAGCCCTGACCATGTCTGTCTATAGCACAACTAAACACATTTGATGAGTGCAGCACAAGAGTACTCACACAAGAAGCTTGTTCCCCGAAAATGGTGGGAAGCAGTTTGTCCTCCCTCTGCCCACAAACACAAAAACAATTTAAAAATAGCTTTAAGTTGCCAACTCATTCTGATAGAAAATACACTTCAAAACTAACATCATCTTGCCCAAAGACATTTTTCCAAGTATCATTACCAGGTCTCAAAACGAACACCTAAGAACTGACGCAGCAGGTAAGGGAAAAGGCTGATCAAGCAGAGCACTCTGTCTGACAACAGCCAACTGTAGATTTTTATGACAAAGATGGCACCATCCCCAGGCTGGGGAGCTTCTGAGCCAGGGACCTGCACTGAGATGGTTTTGTTTCATATTCGCTAGTGGACTCAGCTTCAAGAAAAATCTATTGAATCTCTTTTTGAATACAGTTGTAGTTCAAGTCTCTGCAACATCCTGTGCTGATGAGCTCCACAATGTAATTACATGCTGTGGGGAGAAAGACTGCTTCCTTTTGGTTGTTTTAAACCTAGTGCCTCATAATTTCACTAAGTAGTCACTGTGTTTTGTATGAAATGCTGTACGCTCATTCCTGAAGAGCCTTCTCTACATGTGCTGTTTATAGAGCAGTATGTATGGTCACACGTTAGCACTTCACTATTCATTCCTTTTCCTGACCAGCTACAAACACAATGACCAGCACAAATCCAGTAATTAATCCGTTTGACTAATGGAAGTCTCCCTTAATTCAAATGAAAAACCCCTTTATTCTTACCTTCTGTTTCCTATATGCTAGTAAGTTACTAATTCATTTTACACCATAAATAAAATGGCTTTTTTTTCCCTAAGGGACCTTGCTGAAAGTGCCCTGAAAAAATTAACGTACACAATATTGACTAGACTGCCTTATCGAAATATCCATTAACTCCTTCAGACAAATCTGATTGATTTGTCAGGCATGACTCCCTTGAAAAGTTATACTTTCCTATTATATTTATGCATGTGTCCAGTAATTTTGTTATCTGTTAGTGTGCTGGTACAGAAGCCACGCTTGCTTACCTGTAGTTCACCACATCACCTCTCCTACTTTTTCACACAAAGAATTATGTCCTCTTCATCTCTGTAACGCTGAAGCTGATTTAAATGACTCTACACTTAACAGTCCATATTTAAGTTCCTTTTTCACTAAAGACGCTGCCATCTGTTCCTGTCATTTTGTTACTCTATCAATTGTTTTGACCATCTTCTACTGACACATCAATTTGTGACAGTTCCTTAGACTATTCCCACAAGAAAAGGAGCTGATAGGGAGCCACCCTAAGCTGTCCTATACTGCATGCCAAGGCAAATAATGTATTTAACTCTTCTACTATCACATTACTCTCCTTGAATGTGACTTGTATTATTGTTTATTACTTTACTATTGATTACCTACTAACTGCAAAAGCAGGATGAGCGTCAGACTGTTAAAGACACGGTTACAGAGTGTTAGGCAGTGGGGTTTTTTTTAATTATGACTGTCAATTCATCAGAATCTTTTTAGTTTTTCTCGTGGTTTTATATTTAAATTAACCAGAATGTATGTTCTTTAAATCTTACTTCTTTTGCTACTACATCCACTTTCGTAGAGTCTCTTTCACTTCAATTTTTAATCATGCCAGCTTCTGGTGTCCTTTCCAAGTCATGGTGCCTGAAAGCATTATACTCTCAGCTGTTCCTTTAAAATTATTTTTAAAGAGCCTCTTAGACAGGTGTGTTTATTGAAGTTAAATTTTTTACTGTGCCAAATTTGTTCTTTCTACCAGGAGATCAGATTTGAATAACATGATGACCAACTTCATTGTAGTATCTTGAATCATGTCCTGTTCACTATGCAGGATTAATTGAGATTTGCTCTGCCTTTTCAGATTAGGTTATTTTGCTCCAAAAAATCAGAGGTTTCTAAGATTTAAAATCTTTAGCCTCTAACCTTCAGCCTCAAACCCAGCCAATATACCCATAATCACAGTCTAACTTCTGCTTTTGCAGCTTTTCTAATCTCACTTAGCCTTTCAATGATATTATCAGTATATTGTGATGATAGTTTATGTCGTTGTCTCAAGATCTTTCCATATAGATATGATTGTTTTCTTCATAAAATTTCACAACTCCCTTTGATGCAATTTATTAACTTACCGTATTTGACTGTAAGCTGTCTTGAATATATATACAGAGCACAATTCCTCCACAGCGTGTCCTACTCTACCAATCCGATATAATTTTTACCCTGGAAGAGGACCATCTCTCTAAGTAACTTCTGTTTTATTCAGAGAATAAATAAAAGTCTATGATGCTTGCCTAAACAGGCGATTGCATGATATGTGAGAATTTAATTCAGACTTATCATGCACATAACATTTCAGACCTGAAAACCCATGGAGATCAGGGTAGATAGATATTGAAAAAAGGGTTTGGTCTCTCTGGTTCCTTTATTGTACTCATCAAAATAATACCTGTATACCTAAGGCTGGATTTCAGGAGAATCAATAAAATGATTTAGTGCACAGAGTGGAAAAACCATATCAAGCCTTTAAAGAAGCGAGAAATAGCACCTACGTGAGAAGAGGACCCAGAGGAAGCAGTTACCCAGAGCCGAGGAGTCCAGGGAGCAGAGCAGTGCAGCACTCTTGTGTGCCCCCACCAGAGCCCCCTGCAGCCACCACCACGCTGGAGGTTACCATTAAGCCACATTAAATGCCATGTGGACCCAAGCGTAAAAGATTAACATCAAAATTCACAGAGCTACCCATCAGAATGAGAAAATAAACAGAAAATTACTTTCTCTGAGTTTTACCCTAAATGAGAATATTTTCTGAGACTCAGAAAACTGGCTCAGCCTGAGGTGCCAAAACCTACCACAGATGGAGAAAGTTAAATCCATGTAACACCAATTCTTGCAAACATTTCAGCTGTTTTCTCAAACAGGATTGATGAAGTACACCAAAATCTTCACCATTCTTGCTTAGGCTATGATCTGTTATTTTACTTCACTTACACGTCCTCTGTGCACAGAGCTTCCAGCCCTGGGTGTCACAAGGGAATACCCGTCATCTCTCTGGTCCACAAGAGAAAGGAAGAAGAAAGGCCCTTTCCTGACAGATTTTTTTAAGTTATCACAGCTTTCATCATCCCTTATCAGTAAGCATTGCTGATGCCCCCAGACACCCAACACAAGCCCAGCTGAAGTGACTTCCCTCAGTTCTTCCCGAGCTCACCCCGAAGTCAAGGACACTCGTCTGTACTCCCTCCGAGCATCCTCCCAGTGCCTGCCAGGCCTGTCAGGCAAGAGTGGAAATGAACTTCAGTCAAACCAGACCACAGCATTAAGGAGCTTTTGTTGAGACAGTTCACAAGTGCTCACACCTTTACCCACACTTGAGACAAGGAGACACAATTGATTTTCACCTCACAAATCAAACCCATTATGCTGAATCCCCTCAGCTTCAGGTGTGGGGAGGAGAAGGAAAGATGATGGCATTCAGCCCTGCTGATGCAAAGTGAGATCCTGTTTTACAGTGACACATATGGACCAGAAAACCAGGCAAGGACCTTTTCCTCCCTTGCAGCTCACAAGTATTCAGCTGTTAAATAAGACCAAGTTCCCTTGATTACATAAAGCGATACAAGAACTACAGATATTTTGAAACTATTTCGTGTCTGTAGATGAGAAACACTACTTTCAAAACCAACCTGCTGTTCTGGCATTCAGGCTGAAGCTTTTTGCATGGCCCATGAAGGTGCAGGACACCAAGCACACCCTGGCCTAGCCCAGGGAAAGAGTCATGCCAGTTCCAGACCCAAAGCGGCACCAGAGACCCAGCTCCAGTGCGGAAGTGTCAACCTGGATGTTTGCAGACAACTTTTAGCCAATTACAGACAAAGAATTTAAAATGCACTCGAGCAACCTCATTAACTCTGCAGCCAGAAATATGCTGCTGTAACTCTTCCCAGCATGAGGGTGCAAGTGTCTGCTTGGTGTAAAACTCCTCCAGACACTAAAATAAAATATTTCCTCAGCTGAAGTTTCTTTATATCCCCTGGGTCATTCGCTCAGAGTTAACGGTGTCCCGTAAATCTGAGTTAACTACACTGCATAAATCTAACTTTTCAGTGACAAAAGCTTACATAAACAGATGATAAAATTGTCTCGATTCCCCCGCTGGGGGCTGGAGCTAAATGAGAGACAGATTTAGGGTTTCAGATGAACTGAGAATACTTACAGGCTCTCCTAAATAGGGTTTGGGAGTAAAAAAAAAAAAATGTTGTTGTTTTACTTCAGGCTGCCATACTTCTGTCTCAGCACAGAAATACATACATATGCACTATGCTCATGCAACCACTCCCCACACCTCCACGAGGCAGTAGATTTACGGCACACACATGGCAGCACGCAGGTACCGGCAGCTCTGTCCACTGGGCTTCCTGTAGACAGAGTTTTCCAAGGGAACACAAGACATCAAGAGAAACACTCAGGTGCTTCTTGTTCCTTTAAGAATGCAGTTTCTGAGCAGAGGTCAGATGCAGAACAGGGTTGTTTTGGTTTGCCAAATGTTTTAAAACTTAATACAAATGAGTAACTGCAGATAAAAAAAGCTGTTTGCGTTCAACTGAAATTCTTGTTGCAATTGAACAAGAATTGTTATTGTGCCAAAAAAACATTTTGTCCAGGGCACCTTTTAACCACATTCCTATGAAAGCTAGAAAACCGCAGATCTAGGTTCCTAAGCGCAACCCACAGCCTGATGGAAGATGCTGCCCCGGGCAGTCTCCCCTCCTTCACTCCTTCAGCATAGCCATCAGGAGAGAACCCTGGCTCCTCTCTTCACCTGCGGCAGCTGGGATGCTGCCCCTCGGGAAACCACCATCACCAGTGCTGCCAACTCCCTGTGCCCACCGCATTGGGGTCTGAGCACAGCAGTGCTCACCTCCCTTCTCCTTGCCTCGCTCCCTGGGCCAGCCCCAGCAGCAGCTCAAAGCCTGGCACGCTCAGCTCGTGGTTTCATGCCATTCCTGCTGTTAGGCCTTCCTTTTGGCTCTGCCACCCTCCCGTCACAGGTGGGTCACCCCCAGCGCAGTGTTTGTCCCCGCATTGGGCCAGGCCAGCCCGTTGGGCCAGAGCGCTGCGAGCCCCGCGCACCCGCCTGCAGCGTTCCAGCTCCAAGCCGTGCCCACATGCTCCAGTGCCACCCTTCACTGCCCACTCCCTCTGGTTCACTGCTGTATTTTCACTTGCAATTTGTTCAGCTGCCGTTACTTCAAAGACGAACTCCGGAATACTTGAGAGGAAGACCTTGTTCTGTTTTTCCTACTGAATCTTCTTTTTTGCATAAATAAATATTCAGGTGAGACAAAATTAGAATCCAGACTCTCTTTGTATCACTTTGTCCATCCCAGGAGTCCTCTACCCCACTGGCTATAATGACTCTTTTCCATCACTTCACTCTCAAAGACTAAGTTTTCCCTAATAAGAAGAACAACTTCAGTAGAAAAGATTGAGAAATTCATTCTGTAGAATACTCTTCAGCACAGCACTTAGAATATTCATTGGATATTATAGGAAAATAAAGAATTGAGCATAAATCCCATACTAGAAGAAATTAATGATGTGTATACAGGATTCTTAACACTGAGTAAACTATTTGTACAAAGCAATCCCAAAGATACATAGAAATGGGCCCTGAAGAGTAGAGGAGAACAGGAATTTGTACCCAGAATGGCTACAATACAGGGACAAAGGGAAGAACAAAATTGTATGAGTGCACGTCCTGTTCCCTAAAACAGATTTTCCAACAAACATGATCATCCTCACGAGACAGATTTGCACAGGAGGCTATACCCCTCCCCAAATTACTAATCCCGGGAGGCACTGCTGACAGATGGGGCCCATTACAGCATTTTCCAAACCCGCAGCCCAAGTATCATAACCTACCCTGAGAAACGCCAACAGAACAAGCAAAAGGCTTCTCTGTTGTAGGGTATTGATTATGGGGAAGAAGCTCAGGGAGATTCAACCCCTACTCTCCCTTTCTTTTCTGGGAGCTCCTCTTGTTCAATGAAGGCAATTAAAGCTGCTATCAACACCACCAGCTACCTCAATGTATTTTAATCATCTAAAAGTGAATTACTAAGAACTAATAATAATACCCAAAGGAGCTTTCAGGCAAACAGCATATTACTGAACAACCCATACCTCTAAAAACATTTGGAACTTCCCAGAACAGTGCACCTATCACCACTGATGAAGTGCACTATCATCCACCAAACCATCTTGAAGATTTATGTATTCCCCCCCATTTCACTGTTTCAAAGGCCTTAGTAGATGGATAAATCGATTTTTTTTTTTCTTAGTTTCTCAGAAAAATGGGTTCTATATACAGATCAACCTGCAATTCTCTTCTGCCATCTTTGGCCTTCTTTTTTGATCCATAGTTCCAGCTAAAAAGCTTCCAACTCCTCCTTGGGACATTGCGCTGCTAACCTGCCTGAGAGCACCATCACTGTGAATGCAGGCGTCGCTTTGTCTAATGGCAGTGGAGTGCTTTATGCTTTTGCAACAGCCAATATAATTTTTGCCATTTTCCTTTGGTTCATGTTTAGCATGGTCTATCCTGACATGTAATGGTGCTGCCATTTAACTCTGGCATATGCAGTAGAGGCGTTTTTAAAGGCCTTAGTTTTTCAACTATTCTCTCAACTAGACATGCTTATTAAATCTGTTATGAGCACAAAAGGCTCTTTGAATACCTCCACAATTTCAAGAAGTGAAGTATGGTTCCTTATCAGTTTTTTAAATGAATTGAACTCAAGCATTAACATAAAAACAGTTAGACACTAATCATCTAGCTGAAGAAAATGACATTACAAACCTAATGAAAACAGCAGGGAAGCACAGGGGAAATAAGAACAATTCTTCGCCAGCAGCAGCATGTCTGTGGGCACAGCAAAGTTACCAATGAGCTGACATTTACTAAACCAAGCACAGATGCAACCAAGTTTTATACGGGGTTTTAGACCTCCTGAGAATTTGCCATCAGAAGGCTCTCAGCTCTGAAAAGCTAATCACATCCAGCTCAGCGTAGCTGCTCTCTGCAGTGAAATAGTTGAGTTTCCATCCAGTTTGACTTTGGATAGGAGCATAGAGCAGAACAGCTGACTGATCAGAAGGCAGTCAGCGTACAGAATTACAATGCCAGAAGGCAAGCAAAATGTCTTCAATGTAAAAATACATTAGTTTGCTTTTATTAACACATAACTGTACTAACAATTCTTGGGCACAGATTGACCAGGACAGAGGCCAGAGAGCTCTCCATTCCCCAAAAGCAATATACGATGCAACATAGCTTTTCTACATTACGGCTCATGCTCTTTCACTGGCAAATTTCAACTCCATGTACGTAATAGGACTTAACCCCTGGGAGAGGCTACAGCAGCCTTTAAAAAGAAGTACCAAAACAAACCCACACCTAGATATTGCCTCTACTGGGATACTAAATTGCACCAATTGCTGTAATGGAAAGGGAAATCTTTTCGTGGGGAAGACAAAGAATTAAAGGCAGGTCTCCTGTAAAGACAGCAGCATCAAAATTATGTGTGAAATACCTTTTCCAGAACATATAAAAAAAGAGGTCATCATGTTCTTCAGGCCATTTTGGCGTTACAATTTCAGTAAGTAGTAAAAAGAGGAGCAGCTAATGCTCAGAGGTTCCCAAAATACTACTCATTTTTTCCCAATAGTTTAGGTAGCCTCGTGCTAAAAAAGCATAAAGTCATTTACATGACTTCATTATTTAAAAGCAGAGATAAAGGAAAAACACCAATTGTGCTCAGGTTTATAACTGCATTTCTTGGTATAGTCCTTAACTTTCCCTGCATCTGAGGGCAATAACCATTTCCAGAAGTCTGTATTAGATCTTCACTAAAGTGCCTCTTGAGGAGGCTGGATTTATTAGTGGAAACAGACTGAAACAATGCTAAAAGAACACACGGATTTAGTTCATCTGTATCAAAGAACAAGGCCAACAGTCACTAGTGTTTATTCCATCTGTGTACTTATTTACTAAAGTTAAATGAAAATAAGGTCATCGAAACAATTATCCTGTGCACATACTTTGTTTTCTCTAACTCTTCTAATTTCCATCAGTCAGCTGGCAGCACCTCAATGCACAGGCTGCCAGGTACACACAACATTAACGAACAAGGTAAGCAGCCAGCAGAAATGCTGAAGTGTTGGGACAAACTCAGCAGCTTGGGAAGGGCTGGGTAGCACCACAGGAGAGGGTCCTGGCTAGTGGCTGTAAATGGGCAATGGTCTCTCCTTCTAGCTGCATTTCTGTGAGGTCACATCTGCTCTGACTTCCATCATGACCCACAGGCAAGATGGCTGGAGGAACCCAGGATCCTAAAGCCGCTGAGGCACTCAGCAGCTTCATACTGACAATGGTGGGCAATTCTGCATACATGGAAAAGGTTAGGCCACAACTCAGTAGAAGTATCATAGTATCGCTTACATATTCCCCATCACCACCACTAACTGCTAGCACAACATGTCAAATATAGTTAGGTACCCATGTCTCATGCTTCACTGGGAGCTATTTTCTTGTATCTAGCAAGTGTATACTTTCCCATAGTAAACCTGGTTGGAATGCAATTAGTTCATTATGTGGAGGGTTTAAAACCGAGGAAGCAGTAATCCACAAAACAGAGCTGAACCTAGAGCAGAAAACTTTGTATAGACATAAATGCAATAGTAATAAATCACACTAGTTTCATCCTGGAGATTTACTGTTACTTGTCATCACTTGCAAAAGTACCCTTAACAACTACAGTTAGACAGTCTCTGTCTTTTAATATTTCCTAAGTGTTCAGTGATAACAAGCCAGATCTGATTAATCCTCCTTCCTTTTGGGAGTCATGGGCACCAAGCACAAACTAGTCAAAGTTAGGGCTCTCTGGCCCATTTGACAAAAAACAGCTGCCAAATCACACTGAAAGAGATGGAAGCTGATAAATCTTTAACCAGTCTCTTATAGTCTGGGTTTGCATTTTATTTTTTTTCTTACCTAGTAGCAATTAGAACATCATATACCTTGAGAAAGTGAAATGTTACAAGGAGAGATTGCTATTAAGAATTAATGGTTCTATTTCTCTTAAATGATAAAATTCAGAAGCAAAGCTTCAACCCTAACAGCACAATAGTCAGAAGGCCAACAATCAGCTAACAGAAATGACATATTTTTCATAAATATACCTCCCCCTGGCTCTGCCTTTCTTCTTGTGTGCTCAGCTGTAGCAATTAGGAGAATAATCTATAGGAAGCCTACCCCCAAAAGCCCCTCTCAGCTTTCTCCAGCTGTTTCCTTCTTTTTGTTGCCAGCAAACTCAAGCTCTGAAGAGATGATTCACCTCAGCAGGACTCCAAACTCTACATCTGCTCTGGGGGCATAATCTTTGCTGGGTACATGGAAATGGTCTTTAAACTAATGGAGTCACTAGACTACGCAAAAATTCTCTTCTCAGAATCTACCATACTAAGGTTTTATTTTCAATTATATTTCTAGCTGAGTATTTTCAAGATTATCATCTTTCTTCTTTAATCATCATAATGCTGCTTTGCAACACACATTGCTCTTCTAAAAGTACCTTACTTCACTCTATAAATGCAAATCTGCATCATCTTAAAGACAAAGAAACTGTATCCAGTGACCCCTCTAGGAACAGAGAAAACGCCTGGAAGAAGTGGAATCGGCATTCAGTTACCGTAACTCTCCCAAACCACAACATAATGCCGCCCCATAAACAACACTGTATTATTAAGTATTACAAAAAATATGTTTTGAAAATGGTTTTCAGCTTTCCATTCTTCAAGGAAATGGGAGTGTTCTCCCTTACTACAACATGTGATTGGAAAAACATTGTATGCCTGTAATTCACGTGAAGTATGGCTGCAGCGCGCTCCTTAACCCAGGGAGAAATCCACAACAAAACTGAGAGGGAGGAAGAGGGGAGAAGGACACAATGGGTTGAGGAGGAAAGCCCTGAAGTAGGGGAGCTAATCTGGACAAGCACATTCAAAATCACATTTTTTCATGGGTGGTAGATACAGGAAGAGATGGAAAGAAAGTGATATGGACAAGACCAAGGAATCACAGATTACGCAGCCCAACCCTCTTTGTGCCTCCATGTAAGAAACACATTATTACAGGTTGAGGAAGGAAATGATAAATGATTTTTCCCTATTCATACAGAAGGAGTTCAGATATTTGACTCCCAGGACATGTGCGGAAGAGTTTCTGCAAATCAGTATTATACTGAGAAAAAACACGCTATTGCTTATCACTCAAGACAACGTACAGGGCAGCTCCTCAGTTATAACTCTGAAGGAAGTTTACAGTGATCTTTATATTTGATAAATAAAATTTTCCCTTCTCAAGAAAGAACGCATCATTTTTGTGAAGCACAGAAAAGCTGGAAAGAGAAATGCTCACCTCCATCCTAATTTCTCTCCTCCAACTGAACTGAGAAAGATTGCACAGGAGGTCTAATACATGCTTTTCTTCATGTTATAGAAAAAAAGTAGTAAACTAGAGTCTTCTGATAACAGAAAGAGAAGAGTTTTGGAAAATAGCTAGTGAGCATCTACCAACGAGAAAAATAACAGAAAATGTCATAGGTATCTAAATACTGTTTAAAATGGAGCCTCAACAATTTCTTTTCCATAAATACAAGAATGTTCAAGAATAACTCTGTTCTTGAGAGAAAGATTTCTCAGCCACAAACTAGTCTGGGATCCATTTAGTCCAATTCTTTTATTACCACACAGAATTCAACAGGTACAATATCCTGGTCTGAAGAACAAGGCCATAAAAAGCTATTAAAAATAATCCAGAGATCAAGAGAAAATGCCAAGTTGGTGGCATATCCAAAGCAAGGAGAGGCTGTAGACAAGGCCACTTGTCCAAATGACGGTAGCTTCACCAATATTAGGACTACAGCCCGAACTCACGATGTCTGGTGGAAAAGCAGGACATTATCCACCAAAAGATTCTGACTCAGAATTCAAAGGAAAAACAGTCATACAGAAGCACAAATGCACATGAATCAACACTAATCTTCACAGAAAGGAAACAGCTACAGATAAAACATTCAGATTTATGTGCTTTTCTGCAAAGTTACACATTTCAGTAACGAAAAGAATTATAATAGTTTTCTTCCCTTACTGGTCTTTAGTGCGTTCAACACCACAGATCACAAGAACCACCCCATATTTACAATATCTAATACAGAAGAACATAGTCATAATTTTCACCACCCAATGGCTTCCTGGCTAGAAGAACTTCTATGGTTATCAGAAACTTCTCTCACAGATGCTGAGCAGGCCCCTTTCCACTCTCCAGAGACCAAAAATTCTCTCTTGAACTACTGGGATTGTGAATTGTCACTACCTCCACACTCATTACACAGTCACCATCTGCCAGCAACTAATAAAAACAACAGTTACCTCATGCTTGTAAGATAACTAATCTCATCACCTTTTTAGAATCATTAACAATGAAGAAAAGCAAGTTTAATAATCCCTCCCTTGGTATTTGGAGTGCTAGGAACGTATTATCACAAATAAAATTAATTTTTATTGTATATTTCACAACATTAGTTTCCATATAAGACACAGAAAAACTGAGAACTAGGAAACAAAGACTGAAAAAGACCATTCAGTCATTTATTATGCTTTGCCTCCCCAGGGAGGGGAGGATGAAACATGGTCCAAAGCTCAGACTGGAGCTTAGCTGTGGACTAGCCTCACTAAAATAATTTAACAAACATAGAACAGGACCCCATAACCCCAAAAAGAACATTACAAGGACTCTTGAGATTATGCATCTTAGCTTCTGAAACATAACGATAGGACCTACCCATCATCACACCATAAAACACGATTCTCTCAATAATGAATTTCCTGACTCCCACTCAGGTAGCCACTGTTGCCCACAAAGAGCTCAACAATCTGTTGTTTGAAACGCTTACATCATCTACCTTGGTGTTTGTCATAAAAACACTGAAGTAAACAGCCAGCTAAAACCAAATGCATCAAAATATCCTCCAGTGGATCTGCTCACAGGCCAGCTGGGCCCCAGCACGCAGGTTCACCCTCCACACCACTTCAACAGCTACCCAAGCTGTACTCAGGTTTTGAAGATTAAACTCGCTACATCCATCAATTAAAAAGAAGAAAAATTTCTTTTTCCTTAAAAGAAGAGACTTTTCAACTCAAACACTAACATAACAGCAATGGATCACAATGAAAAACAGGCTCTCAATCCCAAAGGACCACCTTTACATGAATAGTTGCACAAATTCTGCTGCAATTAAACCACCGCAGCTCCAGTCATGTAGTGCAGCTTGTGGCATCAAAGGCAAGCAGAGGAAAAAAGTTTCAACAAATTCCACATTCTGTACTGATGATGATATAACCTTTTTCTACAACTCTCACCTCCGTTATGGTCTCTGAAGATCAAGGCTATCTTTTAATAAGATCAAATGATATAACTGGGGGGGGATCGTGTAAACTTCGAAGTCCCCAAACCCTGAAGAAACATCTAAAGCTGGACCTATACACCCAAAAGCTGCTTAGTTATTCTTAACCTTGCTGACAGAGTTACTTAAAAATAGCTTATATATAGTCCCCATCAAACTTTGGCTTCCACTTAGTTCATTATCAGGATTTGAGGCACTGCTTGCAACACAGAATAAAAGGCAGTCCAAGGAAGTGACATATTCAAGTTGACAGCACACTATTACAGGACTCTGCATTAGCTATCAGTTATTCTTCTCTCGTTATAGTCAGTAAAATATGTGAAGTTGTCTTTGACAATGTGCTTCTCGGTATCATAATGTCCTCATTTACTTGTCTGTGTTGTGTATTACTGTTCACATCAGAAAGTTTAATTAGTCTCTTGCAAACTAAAATGACTTCTTTTGAATAATTTGTATTAGACATGAGGGATGGATGACAATGCTTTATTGACAGCTTAAAAATGTTATGAGGTATGTTTCCTAACGTTATGTCTCAGCTACATTTCTGTCTTGCTTCCTATCAGCCATTTTAGGGAAGTATTCTTCACTGTAAAACTCCTGTTGTCTTTCATACTCAATTTTTCTTTTTGTCACATCTAGAAAGCTAGGGTCCAAATTATAAACTGATAGAAATGTGATTCTTACAAAATATTTTAAATGAACCAAATATTAGTAAAAGTAAATAACCACAGCAGTTTCCACACGCACACTGAAATGCGTTCTCCCCTTCATTCCCCAAAGTACTGCGGTGGCCCATTGCTGCTCTGCAGGTCAGGCACCTGCTGTTTCTCTGCAGTCTTCCCTAACGTGAACTCGCTTTCCAGGTCTCCTGCAAATTCCTACCTGAGCAAACCCCGGTTCCAGTTTTCCCTGTCTCTGTCTCCTGCTCATCCTTCAGGCCCTGATGGTGCTCAGCCTTTACACGAGAGCTCAGGAAAAGCTGCCCACAGTGAGAGCCTGTTCCAACACCCGTCTCTGGTGCTTTTGTGTTTCACCTGCTGCAACAACAGCAGCAGCACCATCCTGCAGTCAGAGTTTACAGACTTTTCACTGTGTCTTTGACATCTCAGTGTGTCTCATCTAACTGGAGCTGCACAAATGAGACATCTACCTTTTCGGGAAGGCTGCCAATGTACACCAAGCTGAGATTGCAATGGGCTACAGAACCCATGGACTGAATGAAGACTTATCTCCATATTTAAGACTAAATTCAGTACTCTTGCTCACGTTCAGCAGGGCCTTAGTTCCCTGGCACTCCCTGTGAAGGGCAACAGCAGCATGCACACCTCCACCCCCACGGCAAGTCTTGTGTCTCATCACACAGCAAACGTTTGTCCTTTATGACAACAAGCAGACTTTGAATTCTGATCTATAAACCCCTCAATTTTTACTTAGTGAAAAACCTACGGCAGATGGAAAGCAGCAAGGGGGGTTAGAGAAAACTCATTATTACAGAACATGAATTATTACCCACAAGTCTCTCAGGTCACCTCTGCTATGCTGTGAAACACACATACTCTTAGCACAAGGCTTATTAAAATACAGACTATCTGACAGAATGGGGCTATTTTTACCTAGGCTGAACAATATCCAGGCATCTTTCTCAAGCAGTTAAATCACACTCATAATAAAAAGCGCATTAGGAAGGAACTTAAACCAAGCAAAGTATCTCAGAGACCAGTTTTTGCACATATCCCCATCTTTCTGTTGTTTCTGCTGCTAAACATGGTAAAAATAAAAATGCTGAGAGTCACCAAGAAGCCACCAAAATGCCATACAAAGGAAGTGAAATTACCTGAACTTCATAAAACACACAAATCTTTCCAGGAGATCGCAGCTGGCATCTCAGTGTGCGATCTTCCATCACAGTTATTTAGATCATGTCTATACTCTGCCGATTTTAAACCAGCTGGCTTGGCTAATCCTGATTGGAGAGCTGATGCTGGCTGCGATGTCGGCAGTCAGCTTGCCCTGAGCTCGCTGTTACCATGGCCGCGCTCCAGCAGGACCTGTGCTGGCCAGCCTAAAGCCAGCTCATGTATGTCCCCATCGGTGGCTAATCAACGTAACACGGGCTTCCCCTTAAAGAAAAGGTGGTGCTTGCTGCCTTTGTGTGCTACAGCAATTCCTGGCAAAGGAAACCAGAAAAAATACTTCAGTAGGAATTCAGATTTTCTCAAGACACTCCCTGCAGTCGTGCAAGCAAAATATCAACTGTGCTGCATGCAGTATGACATCTTTGTGTGGACAACCACCAATGCTTGAAAAAGTTAACAACTCATCACATACTAGACAACTAATAAATCAATTCTGGTTCAAGAGTGTAAATGGTGAAAGATGGAATGGTCACAGATATCCCGAACTCGCTCCTTCAGCAAGATGAAGAACTGTTCTTAAAAAAGATATTGCCTGGAATATGTTGAAACCAATTTTACATTACCTTTGCCTTCTGCAATAAACCAGATATGAATATAAAAAGCAAGAGCAAATATCTGTTTTCAGCCTGCCCATTATCAGGTATCAGCAGACTGATAAGAACTGCACATACAAGAACTGCAGTGATAAAACTGTACAGACAAGTTGCCTGGTTATGACAGTATTCCTTGAAATAGCAATATATTCACAGCCTGTGTTGATAGCATTTTAGTCAAGCTTCCTTCCGTGAATCTCTACTGGCCTTGTAAAACGTGAATGCCACTGATTTTTGATGGCACAGTGCTTAGCTTTTAGTTTGCAGTATCAATTCCCCACCTACTGCACCGGATTTCCCTTGAACGCACACCCAGCCCAGCTTTCTGAAGCAGCCCCTTCCAATGGATGCTGCAGGAGCCCTCCTCACGTTGCACATACCCAGGCACCTGAGCACGACTGCTGCCATAACAACAGCACACACGGCACACTGGGACTGCAGTGATCAGATAAAGCAGGGTAAGGCAGCAGCAGGCTGCTGCCGGCTGTCCAGAGCTGAAGTCACTGGCGTTGCATGTATGCTCATCACACCTCAGCGCTCACCTCGATTTCACTGCAGCTCTGATCATAAAGCACAATCTAACTGTAGAGAAATCTGACTGGAGAGCATCTAATCAGTGAAAAGACTGTCTGTTGTCATACCCAGGTGATAATACTTTCTGTGAGTCAAACAGTACACAAGAGGAGGAACTGCTGGTTTGGGAGGCTTTGCTTTTATCCCTCAGACTATGCAGTCTCAAGTGGCCACAGACTGTGATGTGGGACACAAACATCTGTTACAGCACAAATAAATCTACTTTTTAAAATTTAACTGGCCATAAGGGAGGTCAAAAAGGCTGTCAGAGCCCTTCTGACACCTTATTTCATGTGATTCTCTTTGATGAGGTGTGTATGCAAAGAAATTGTAGAAGTAAGTACACCCAGAGCACCATCATGCAGGACATTGTTGCCTCTCAATTTCTGTAAACAACAGCTTATCTGAAATAAATTCACTAATTTTTTTTTTTTTTTTACTAAATAAGGCTTCAAGCATGTCAGATTTAATCACTAAGTTACAATCTTTTGCCTTCTCTTATTTTATGTAAACTACTGTCTCCCCTTTCACACACACAATCCTATTGAAAAGTGTTCTTTTCTTACCTCCTTCATCTCTCATGTCCCTCTTCTTACCCCAGGCACACTTTTAATGGCATTACCAACTGGTTGGTAATTAACTTTTACTCTGGTTTAGTTATTGACCATTTCCCAGGATAGATTATGCAGAAACAACTATTTCACCCTCAGCAAGGTTTTAGCCACAGGTAAAACACGATACGTAGTAATAGTAATTTTTTTACCTTTCTGGGAGAGTAAGTAACCATGGATGCACAAGAAACAATGCCTGAAGATAAAAAGAATGCCTCCAGATAATATTGTTTGTCAGAAGAGATTTGCACATTTCTTTGAACTGATGTATTTATATCCTACCAATTATTTGAGAAAAATCTCAGAGACCTTACCACAAAGAAAGCCAATGTTACGGTTATATTTTTCCCCCTCAAGTCTAGGTTTCTTTTTAAAGCATCCCTCAAATTTTAAAGTTTCCTTTGAAACGTTTTCTTTTCAACCATTTTAGTAACATACACCTATGCAAACACCTCTACTCTAGAACATATCGGTACAACTTGTCAGGAAACGTCTTTCAAATTTCAGTCCATTAAAATTTTTTACAAACAGCCTAGGTCACATTTTGAAAGACCTGACTTTACTGTTAAATACTCACTCTCTTGTTCTTACTCTACTTTTCCATGAAAAGCATGGGACGTTGCTGTTACTGCTACACAAACACCACACAATACAACTGACAGGTTCAATAAGTTGTACAAGTAGGAAGCAAACAACAGTAGGTCACCTTAGGGTCTTTTTTTCCTTTACAGTCACTAGAATGGCAATTTAGAGAATGTTCTGCTCAGCAGGTTTTCAGCTTCTGATTTTCCCTCTACCCTTAAAGGCATAAGGGAGGAAAAATATCAGAGGAAGGACTGTGTCACAGGCTTCAAAGCAACACTACACATGGACTGGAGGAACAGCAAAGACAGAGGTCATCTCCCCTCCCAATGTAAAAGAGTAAAATATTCTAGCACTCACCTGCAGACCCCACCATTTTGCTCCATTTAAGTCACCTTCACCAGTCCCACCTTAACAGAGGCAGGGTTTGCTTCAGGACACTGCAGCCTACAGCACAGCCCATGCAGAACCCCCGAACAAGGAGGGCATGTTAGACGGGAGCTTTTGCTGGAGGAAGAACTAAATGCTGGTATTGCTTCCCAGCCTTTCCCTTGGTTGCATGGCCTCCTGTAGTTTGGAATTACAACAGCACTGCACCAAAACTAACTTCGCTTCAGAGATGTAACACACTATCAGAGATTACGGGCACCATACCATTTAAAGCAGCTTGTAAACTTCTTAGTGAGACGTATCTCATGTGCGTTCAGAAGATGAACTGATGGAAGTTGATCGGACTGAAGGTTACACGAAACATCCCAAGTAGCCTGAGCAAGCTGAACTTAGACACAACTGTAGAAAAATGAACTCTTTCTCAGAAAGTACAGGAAGTCTACAGTATTCAGTACTGATGCAGACACATCACAGAAAAATTATTCCACATACAAAAGTAACCCTTATTATAAGGATTAAAAAAAGTGCTGAACTACAATTGCTTCTTCACCATTAGGGCAATGTTTACTGAAAGAAAGAATTTCAATCTGCAGATTGTGTCATAGGAAATGTCATTATGTGCTACTGTACCGATGGGAGTTGACATATTTTGAAAATAATATGCTTTAAATCATTTTACTCTGCCAAACATGCAGAGTAAGCAGAAATTCAGGATGTCTTCATGGAGGAGTAGATACCTCACACACAGAGCACTTCTTTTTTTAAAGTGCAGCATCTCAGTAATTCAATTCCTATTTTGTTTAAATGCTTGAAAGTACTCATGGTACTACTGAGCACTAGTCTACAAAATCTCAAATGAGTAACTAAGGACTTACACAGTATGTAGAGGTGGGGAAAAAGGATGGCCCAGCTTATCAAATTTCCTCAAGCTGACAAAATCAAATCAATGTGTACGAAAGTGTATATTGAAACATCAATTTGTGAACTGCAGAGACTGTGTCAGATTCCTGAATTTGGTTACTTTTCAGAAAAGAAATTTGGAAATGGCAGTGGCAAAGCACACAATGGCAAAGATCACATTAGAACAAAACAAAACAAAAACCAAACAAAAAAAGAGATTCTAACACAATCCCAACATTTCAAATCATTCCTTCAGTCCACTAAATATCATAATACTTCCTGTGTTACCATAATATGTTCTATACTACTTTATTATTTCACTCAAAATTAAGTGAAACAAAACCAGTAAGTCAAGTCAATCATAGAGAAGCTTATCTTAAGTTTGTATGAAAACATTTTCATTTCTGTAATCAAACAACCACCAACCTGATGCCCCTTAGTGGTAGATCCTCAGCTGGTGTCAACTGTCACAATTCTCTTGACCTCAACAAAGGTAGGAATATTTGTATCACCTAAGACGCATTTCTCACTGTTTTTATAGAGGCAAATCACAATCATTTGAACTGGTCCAACAACTATTTTGTCATTTCTAAAGTGTCTGACTGCTTGGTACAAAAATAGGAAGCATATGTATTTTAGGAAATATGGCTCTTTTCACCCTTGTACACAAAACGTATGCAGACACTGTTAACACAGCAAAAGCTGTCGCAGCAGCTTGATTGGAAAGGGACAGGTTCTACCATTTCTGCTGAGGAGTCTCAAACTGTGACCCCTAGGATTAAAGGTAAACACAATAACTTGTCTGTTCCGAAAATTTAGCAACAATACGTTAGGTATCCAGATTCAATTTACAGCTTTTAAGGCCAAAAAGTGCCATTGCTCGTATATTCTGGCCTCCCAAAAAAACAGAGTCCACTAAATTTTACCAGCTATTCCGTTAGGAAGAGCTGCATTTTACTGTATTATATTTCCCAGAAAACAGACTTCCTTCAAAGATAAATACCAAGTGTACAATCTCCTTTGGCAGCAAGTACCCCCAGAAGTGGCTCTGCAAGGCCAAGGACATCTATGTGCAAGAAACACGAAGCAATGTGCAAACGGGCAAAGACCCATAAGATCTTGCCCTGCTCCCCTCCTCGCCTGTTTTCCACTACAAGAGATCTCTGCAGATCGTGTGCCCTGCAGTCCAGCAAGCAGCAACGGAGCCGAGCACAGGAGCCAGGAACTGCAAGTCAGCCTGACCTTCCAGCACACCAGGGACGCGGGGACTGGCAACATTAGGAAATGCAGGGTAGTTCAGTTTAATTTGTGACTAATGGCTAAGGATATTAGAACTGAAATGATCTGAAACTACTGGGTTTTGCTATATATGATGTTAGAAATGTAAAAAGTAAGTCCTCACTGCAGCCACTGTAAGCAAGCTAGTGTTTCTTTCCCCTTTTTGTTATCTCTTTCTTGTATATTAAACAATTTGTGTGCTTTGTTTATATTGTCAATAGTACTGTGTGCCAAGTGTGATATAAAAATGTATTTAGAATTTAATTAAGTTTCCAAAGCCAGTGGGAAAACAATGGAAAGTGGGCACGTGAGAAGAGGGAGGGAAACATAGTATGAAGTTTGAAGCTCTTTTCCAGTTCTTTAAAAAACAGAACAAAAACAAAACTCAATCTTGGACATGAACTACTTAGTTGAATTCCTTTAACACAGTGTACATCCTTCTCAGGTGACTGGAATTAAAATTCAAGCCACCAGAAACAAGCTCAAGTGCATTTCACGATCACAGGATTGTTTGTCTGTTTATATCCTGGAGTCACTTTGAAAATATCTGCTCAAAACAGGCCAAGCCTGGAACACCAGCACCTTCATTCAAAAACCCAAATTACAAAGCACTGCGAGAAGAAAACTGAAGGGCAGCTGCCTCTAATCAATACTACCAGTTTTCTGTTTTTAAAGCTTGTGATGCATTTAGCAAAACAAAGCCAGCAATCAGATTCCAATCTCCATTTTAGCAGGTAATCCAGTGTAACCCAACAGAAAGTATAGCTGCTCTGCATTTATACCAGCGTGAAATTCAACCATGGTGACTCCCACAATAAAGGAGGAGGAAGAAACCTGGCGGGGAAAGGGGGGTGGGGAGTATTTCAAATACACAGCTCAAAGCACTGCTCAACTAATTACTCAGTGATGAAAGAAAAGGTACTTCAACCATAACAGAAAACAACCTAAATCACACTAAGATTATGTAACAGAACTACAGGAAACACTAAGTTTTGAAATGACATAGTGAAGGTAGAATACAAGAGCAAACTCAGATAAAAGGCCGTATGAAGAAGTAGATCCTATGCAAAAAAAAAAAAA
>VYXH01009403.1:677011-745821 GCA_013397275.1 Burhinus bistriatus
TAAAAAAAGAAAAAAAAAAAAAGAAAAAAAAAAAGTACAGCAGATTTAAGTTCCATTGGCCTCTGCTGACACAGATCAAAATCCAGTCCTCTCTGGACTTTCGTTCAGAGTTTAGCTTCCCACTTCTGTATCTTGTTGGCCAAAACCCAACTTTTGGTCTCCCTGCCAGCCATCTCCAATACAGCCGAACTGAGTGTTACAATTTGAGAAACCCACAGCAATTTATCATCGTTTAGACAATTATTCTATCACCTGATGACCCCTCCCCACCCAGGAAGGGGAATCGGGAAGAAAACAAGGAAAACCAGGGGCTGAAATATAAACAGATTTAATGGAATAAGACTAGATCATTAGCAGTAGTAACACTAAAGAACGAATATTGATCCCAATACCAATATAAAATACACAAGGATTATACTCAGCCAATTCTCTCAGTAGGAAGCCGTGCACTCCCAGCAGGGGACAGCCAATGTCGGACACTGTGAGCACTACGGCTTCAGGAGGAAGGGAAGGGCTCAGGGCTCCGGCACCAGGGAAAGAAGTTCTCTGGATCGCCGCCGTCAAGGGTGAGCTTTGCAGCAAACTTTCTAATTTGTATTGAATGTGCTGTTCATGGTATGAAATAATCCTGTTGGCCAGCTTGGGGCAAGTGCCCGGGTCTTGCTCCTCCTCATCCCTGCAGCTGGCGAGCTCGAAAACACTGAGACCTTGAAACCCACACACCATAGCTGGCTGTAAAGTAAATATTTTCACGAATTCAGACCTAGTCTTCTAAAAGTGCAGTTTTCCCAAGCATTAGAAGAGAAATTATTCCTGTGTCACTCAAACCAGGACACTGAGACACATAACCACTGAGATCACAATTGCAATCATGACTTTGTAATAGTAACATCAATGCCAGCACCATAAAGGAAGCTGAGTTTAGGTTTATTCTTCAAATGGTTATAAACTTTGTTCACTCATTACAAAGGTTAGTCCTTCATTTTCTTCAACTGAAGAATGTGTTTAGAATGACTATAGAATATTTATTAAAGCTCTTAGACCAATGAATTCAAAACTAAAAGAAAAATAGACAAGATGTGCACCAGGTAAGAAACCACATCCACTCAGAAGTACAAATTATAAAAACCTATGAAATTGGAATAAGCGTATACAATATTTACTATAGTAAGGGAGACATTAGCTAGCAGTATCGGATTGTATCAAGAAACAGAAAATTTAGAGTGAGTAGTAGGAAACTGTCCTGATAAAGTGCTATTGATTAGAGAAGTAACAGCCTATGTGAATGGAGGGAGCCTCTTAAACTGACAATTAAAACAATTTTGGACTGAAAAAAAGCCTAGTAAATGTACAAGGGGGAATAATTCAGTAAGAAGCTGGTTGTTTCTGCCCACAGAAAGCAGTGGTGTTCAGCAGTGCCTACACCTCAAATGGTACTTGGGTTCTCTTCCACTCCCACCCTCCAAAATATAATCTTAACAGACGCTTAAAAATGCTGTAGTTAAAAAGAAACTCACCAGACAGAGTACTTTTTATTTACCTTCCATATACGAGACAGCTGACATGGCTTCACCAAGTGCAAGTCCTGCCTGACCAACCTAGTGGCCTTCTATAATGGAGTGACTACATCAACGGACAAGGGAAGAGCTACGGATATGTCATCTATCTGGACTTCTGTAAGGCCTTTGACATGGTCCTCCACTACATCCTTCCCTCTAAATTGGAGAAGTATGGATTTGATGGGTGGACTGTTCAGTGGATGAGGAATCAGTTGGCTGGTCACATCCAGACAGTAGTGGTCAATGACTCAACGTCCAGATGGAGATCGGTGACAAGTGGTGCCCCTCAAGGGTCCATATTGGGAGTAGTACTGTTCAGTATCTTCATCAATGACATAGACAGTGGGATCAAGTGCACCTTCACCAAGTTTGCTGATGACACAAGCTGAGTGGTGCGGTTGACACACCTGGACAAGCTTGAGAAGTAGGCCCATGTGAACCTCATAGGTTCAACGAGGCCAAGTGCAGGGTCTGGCACATGGGTCAGGGCAACCCCCAGTACCAATACAGGTTGGGGGATGAAGAGATTGAGAGCAGCCCTGCTGAGAAGGGCTTGGATTACTGGTGGATGAAAAGCTGGATGTGAGCCGGCAATGTGTGCTGGCAGCCCAGAAAGCCAACCGCATCTTGGGCTGCATCCCCAGCAGCGTGGCCAGCAGGGCCAGGGAGGGGATTATGCCCCTCTGCTCCGCTCTGGGGAGACCCCCCTACAGTGCTGCCTCCAGCTCTGGAGCCTCCAGCGTAAGAAGGTCGTGGACCTGTTGGAGTGGGGCCAGAAGAGGCCACGGAGATGATCCAAGGGCTGGAGCCCCTCTGCTGGGAGGACAGGCTGGGAGAGTTGGGGGTGTTCAGCCTGGAGAAGAGAAGGCTCCAGGGAGACCTTAGAGCCCCTTCCAGTACTCAAAGGGGGCTGAACAGAAAGATGGGGACAAACTTTTTAGCAGGGCCTGTTGAAATAGGACAAGGGGCAATGGTTTTAAACTAAACAAGGGGAGATTTAGACTAGCTATAAGGAAGAGATTTTTTTACACTGAGGATGGTGAAACACTGGCACAGGTTGCCCAGAGAGGTGGGAGATGCCCCATCCCTGGAAACATTCAAGGTCAGGTTGGACAGGGCTCTGAGCAACCTGATCTAGTTGAGGATGTCCCTGCTCATTGCAGGGGCCTTGGACTAGATGACCTTTAAAGATCCCTTCCAACCCAAACTATTCTATGATACTATGATTCTAAAGTACAATAAACTACGTATTCCGGAAACATTAGAAAATTAATCTGAGGTAGGACCCTAGCTGTAGAAGCGGGATGATGAAATCAGGAACGTGACATTTAACATCTTCTCCCACATGCAGCCAAACGTGGCAAATTCTCCATGTAAACCTACTCCAAACACAGTCTTTCTCCAAGTTCAGATGGAATGAAACCAATCTGACACCTCACCATGTTTTATTAATGTTTTGTTACAGCCTTGGGTTCATTATCATCAGTCTCAGAAGCCTGGAAAAGAGCCACTGCATTACAAATAAAAGGCACAAGTGGGTCAGGTGAAGACCAGCTTCTCACACAAGGTGAGCCAGTATCACAGGTCCAGATACACTGATATCTGGAGAGGAAAGAAGTTAAGCTCATTACCAGATTTTTCTGCCCCGTGCCCATTACCGCTAACTTTCAGGTCATTCATGTGGAACAGTGGAAAGCTCTTGAGAAAGACTTCAATCACCTGAGAGAGAATGCAGGTTTTGAACTTCATTGCTCTCCTGACCCCAGCGAGTGCTGGAGCATCTGGAGACCGCTCTGGTTTACATCAGCACAATCTGCACCCTTCAGGACCATGAGTCTTCAGACGAGTAAATGAACAGAGCTGCACCCTGCCTCACACCTTCATCCCGTCAGTCTCTCCTATGTCACCTGAGCCAAAGCAGGATCACTGTGACATGTGCAGCAGTAGCTTCCAGCAACTACTCCGCACTTTTCACTGGCATGTAAGTTGGGGTGTGGGGATAGAGGTAGCCCTGAAAGCTAATGGCTAGATCCAGGCCTTCTACTTCACACAGAAATCACTGAATCATAGGATGGTTTGGGTTGGAAGGGACCTTAAAGGTCCACTAGACCAGGCTGCTCAAAACCCCGTCCAACCTGGCCTTGAACACCTCCAGGGATGAGGCCTCCACAACTTCTCTGGGCAACCTGGGCCAGTGCCTCACCACCCTCAGAGTGAAAAATTTATTCCTAACATCTATCTAAATCTACCATTTTCCAGTTTGAAGCCATCACCCCTTGTCATATGCCCTTGTAAAAAGTCCCTCTCTAGCTTTTGTGTAGGTCCCTTTCAGATACTGGAAGGGGCTCTAAGGTCCTCCTGGAGCCTTCTCTTCTCCACGCTGAACAACCCCAACTCTCTCAGCCAGTCTTCAAAGGAGACGTGCTCCAGCCTTCTGATCATCTTTGTGGAGAAGCTGGACTGCAGAGTGGGCCAAAGTTACTCACAATGAAGGGGGTTTTGGATGTTTTTTGTTTTTGAAGCTTTGTCTGCTCAACATACCCGTGGAAACCGAAGCCCACAAATTCCTCCATCAAGCAGGTCCTGGGCACAGACCGCTTTTTTTTTTTTTTTTTTTTTACAATTTTTGGGTTGGTTTGTTTTGGTTTTTTTAATACAGTTTTTGTATCTCTTGCCACTCGCTACACATCCCTTGTTACTCAAAAGCAGCTAGCCAGACACAAGCTACATCCAACATAGTTGTTACTGAGAGCAGCTGGGGAGAAATGAGCGGAATTCAAGGGGAAGCACTTAGCAGAGACACACACAGGTGCCTGGCTGTATCCTAGTGGATGAGAGCTGCTGGTGGCCCCCAACACAAGAAGGAGGATTACTTATATGCTTAAACTGTCACAGATGCATTGGCAAGGGAGCAAAATGCATGCGAACATTTGGGGTTAGAATGGTATCCTTAAGCAGAAAAGCTAAGGAATGCTGCGGCCAGCTGGAGCGTTAATAGAGTAAGGTGTGGGTTTTTGTTTTTTTTTTAAAAAAAGTGGCTATCATTGTACCTTTCTTCAGAGGTACCCAAATATATTTTTACAGGGATAAGGAGAAACGTAGTGCTTAGTTATGGCTACTTCACAATCTAGCACTCGTGTCATGGAGGTAGTCTCAGATTTTAGCAATGAACAGTACCAACTGAAGAGTTTTCTCTACAAATATTTCTTTTAATGGGGACATTCTGGAAGAACAGACTTCCAGTTTGAATTTAAGCCTTTCACATGCAGTGGCAAGGGAGCAAATGCAACAGGATTGCAGTCCAGCACAAACACCAGTCTCCAGGTTCATTGGTACAGAATGCAATGCACAACTAGACAACGTGAAATCTGCAGTACAATGTCTGATGGCAGGTTAGCTCTGATCAGATGATGGTGTTTATTCTGAAGATGTACACCAAGGCTTCACTTGCTCCTCATGGGCTTCTCTTCTAAATCTATCAACACCAGCACCTACAGACTGACTGACTGACATCAGGAACTAAATTACACTTAGAGGTACAGGAAGGTACAAGCACTGACAAACTATTACAGCCTTCACATGTATCTGTCAAATGCTGGCACAACCCACCAAAACAGAACAGAGGAGCCTCTTTCAGACATCATCTCAAGTCCATTTGATATTAACAGTGAAATGGAGCACTCGACAGATATCCCTCTGATCTCCTACCCACCCTTTCCAAGAAACGCTTTGGTATCTGGAGACAAAAAAATAAGTTTTTCAGTATTAACCACTCTGTGTTCTAGTGTGCCTAGAATGTCTGAATGTGCAATGGAGATTTGAAGAAGAGCTTTCATACCAGAAAGCTTGTCTGTTCTCTGACAAATAAGAGAGATTGCCTCTTTCTACAAGCCTTGCCACACTTGAATATATACAGCACCTAGCAGAAATACGAGGCAATTCATATTTGAGGGTTTAGGATTTTTTTTAAAACCTCCATAGCTAACAGAAATCAGTGTTGCACCACAACTGGCAGTGGATCTACATCAGCTGTACACAATCTGGAAAGGATGTTGGCCTTAGAGCTGCCTTTGGATTTCTCTTGGAGGGAGACTGAGAAGCCTAGGTGCAATTTAGAAATCTACTCTGCATACAGGATGGAAGTGTAACACTTTCCAGGGATAAACACCATACTGCAAAGCAGGCAATTATTTTAAAATTATAATATAGCATAGAGGAAGTAAGCTGATAAGTATGTCGGTCTGTTCTAGGAGACGCCACCAAAAACCTCAGGCAAGAAGGCTCTGTATTGTCATAGCTACTAGATTTTCTTATAATCTCATCCAGTATATTGAACAGCATTGCACTGCCATCTCTTGGCAGATATTTAGGTAACAATTTAAGTTCTATACAAGTACAGGAATAAATTGGTATTAAAAAGACATTAGAAGATAAATATATAGAGAGAGACATGGTTCTCTTACTAGCCAGATTAAAACAAAATGAAGCTCCAGGTGAAGAGTCTAGTCTATACCCAGTCTATTTCACTGACTCACAAGATCTGTATTTTATGTCAGACACACACCTAAAAAAAACCTGGCAAGAGTTTAAATATGGTCTAAAATCCTTTTTGAAATTTTTCCACAAAAGAGATCAACTAACTTTTATAGTCATTTAATATGAGTAGCACGTAACCACTGTCCCGAACTGAAGATTTTATCCACTGGATTAAAACAGTATCAAAATGCCAGCAGAATTGTGGGCAAAGACATGGCTTAAAGTTCTTGGTCCTTTAAGTATTTAAAATCATAAATAACTATTTAAAACACAGAGCAAAGACAAAGACAGAAGTACAGCCTAATGCTACCTGTATATACTGGAAATGCAGAGGCAGGAGAAAGTAGTTACTAACAGTTCCTGATGTACAATGTTTATACTCCCTGTAATATGAGATCTTAGAGATCTAAGAGGTTACCAAAATATTGCAACTAACAGCTCCAGAAAACATCATCAGGATTTAAATTTTGACAGCTGCCAGTTAAAGAAACAATTCAGCATGAAGACACATCACCACCCACTGGCAGAAACACTGCTCATACAGCCACACGTTCCTAACTCTAGTTCCCACATCTATGGTAGGCTACTCTGGTACTCAAGGTGTCTCACTCTTTGCTGCAGACCCCTTCCTCCTCTACACATACATGGTTCATAACGTTCCAGTGGCCAAAATTTTTTGGTATACACAAAACAAGTATTGAAATGCAAGCCTCCCTCAACGTCAGTAAGTGTTTCAACAGAGATATTACAGAAGGAGAACATGCACACGCAGCCACCCACTGAAGTTGGGAAGAGCGACTTCTGCTCCAGTTTTGCAAGGAAGAGCTCCTCCCCTAAGACACTGATGCCCCTGTAGAAGGGGAACCTTCTGTGTAGCACTGAGTTGGGTTTCTAAATATCTTTATCAAGATTTGGGAAAAGAGGTTCTTTATGTATCTAACTCAGAGCTGTAAAATCTAAGAGAAGTCCCTAAATAATTTGAGAATTTAGTCATACTGAAATCCAGTGGCACTTAGGGGGTTCTTATAAACATTACCCATAATTTCTGTAACTATGTGTAAGTCATCAACTAAAAAGTACAATGTAGACTTAAGTTACTCTGCAGTACTTGACACAGAAAGTCTTGGTAGGCCCAATAGCAAGTGCAGAGTAACACCTGTAAAACACAGTCTTCAAGCATTGTTTTCTAGGGAGACAGTGGACAAAGACCACTTGAATAACAACTCTTACAAAGCATCAGATTTTGCACCAGTGTAATTTACCATTATTCCATTTGAGCGAACAGAAACAATTTGCAGCAGTTGAAAGCCTAGCCCATCAAATGCGTCTATTTGCAACATGTTATAAAAGAATGACAACAGCATGATCTTTAAAAAAACAAACAAACAAAAAAAAAACCCAAAAAAACCAAAACCCCAAAGCCAAAAAACCCCCAAACAACAACAGTAAAAAAACAAAACCCAAAGAACCAAAACAGAATTATGTCTTGGCACAAACACTGTGCCAAGATTAACAAGGTCACTGTCTACTTACTTGAGATGCAGTTATACGAATTTGACCTTTCTGTAATAAGTGGTAATCTCAGTGAAAACAACCTTTCAGTTCAGAAGGAAAGGGAAGTTAAGTCATGTATCCTGCAGTTGCAGTTTATGATGAGACTCCCAGCCCTAATTTAAAGGTCACCAACAATCCTTTGAAAGCAAGATTGCTTTTCACTTTTCTCACATTTCATAGGATGTCATCAGGGCTGACTAGTCCACAACAGCAATACCACACAGCTGCCTGGCCAGAAAAGAACTTCAGCCTTCCCTCCAGTACTTACCACCTTATTAGGCATGCCAAAATTATCAGCAATAATGTAAGAATAATCAGTAAGAATGTTGGTAAAAATAATTAATTTTCTAATCTGTATTACAGTATTTCTATCAATACTTGCGGTCTGGTAAAAAGTAGAGGAACCGAAGACCTTACTATACTAAGTGGTCTACATAAAGGTTGGGACTGGACAGTCAGTCTTTGCTTCCCCCTCCCCTAAAGAGTGTCATAAAATATGATACAGATGTAAGTTTCTCTGGTTTTGTTTGGTTGAGTTGTTGTTGGTTGTTTTTTTTAAACCATACCTAAATTGATTCTAGAAACATCCTGACCTCTATCAAAATTGCTTATTCTTAGCAGCCATGGCACCAGGAATACTAGCTGCAGCCGATTAATTTTCTTCATTTCTACGATTAAAAAAATATGTGGACGTGAAAACTAATTACAGCTTTTAAATCCGCTATGTTCAAATTAATTCCTGGTTTGCCCTGTGAGAATGCAAGCATCTTACCTGCAGCTTTGATAAGTACAAGTCTTCTACCTCTTCCTTATTATTTGACTTCCGTGATGAATGAATGTAATGCATTCTCAGTCACATAAGAGAGAAATAACCATAAATCAAGAAGCACTTAGAGAACTTGGGAGAAAAGGTGAAAAAAACAAGCCATGACTGAAAACATGATGTCATATTCAGGAAATACTGTTGTTAAATGCAATAACCCAAGCATACCTGTCAGCTATTATTTTGTAGATGTTACCAGTTAAATAATACTTCTGAGCAAGAAGATAACTCCTGTGTCATTCATGCGATAGCTTAACTATGTAACCGTTTCTTTGCTTCTCCAAACTCTAAAAACAAAAGAAACAAATGGCATTAAGGCCAATTGAAGCTAACCTAAAATCAGAGCAGACTATTTGCACAGCAGTTCAACTGCTTTTCAAACAACAGTGTTCACTCCTTCACCTTTGCCTACGCAGCAGTTTGTGATGTGGGCTGTATGCAAAGGATATGCGTCATGGAGGTTAGCATCAAAGACAGAATTAATGATGTTCAGTGATAAATTCCTAAAAAGTTAACTTCCTACATGGAGACTCCCCAGCGTAATACTGGGATCTTCACATTTGTAGTTTTAGATTTGATTTGTATGTCTGGAAATACCTGCTGTGAGATCCGTAACAGAGCTGGAGAACACCCATGGGGAACTCCTAACTCACGGGATACCAGAGCCTGGAAGCATGCAAAGAGTTGTTTGTGCTTTTAGCCTAACCTGAAGAATTTCTTCGAACACTTACTTACCCCAGTAAAGCTCTCTCCAGGGAAGAGATTCAAGCTGGTACTGAAGACAGATAAAAAAAACCTCTGTGACCACACAGCACACCTAAGCTAAGAACTTTCTTGAGACAAGACGGTTGGCTACTTTTTATCTTCACTGAGCTTGATAAGCTATTTAGTGGAGAAAGCTCCATCACATCCCTGAGGAAGCAGCCCCTGGCGCAGAAGAGGCCATGGGTCGTCTTGTGCAAGGGAAGGAAAGGTAATCGACACACCGGTGCACCAGATCATCTAGCTGTTCAGCTCCTGAGGGCTATTTCCTTCTTCCAAGGAAACACAAAGTAAGATCTGCTGGTTGCTACTTGAAGCAGGTAATCAAGTATTTTCCGCCCCCCATACCGACTGTTAGATTATGCAAACTGCTGACCTCTGCCGAAACCAAACCCAACAGAATGGAAGGACTGTATGGGGCTCCTTCAACACCCTGAGTCGCCTTATGCTGTGGTGTGGTAGCAAAGCCTAGGGAACTTGCTTTCAACACCTTTATCCACACTATTCACTGACAACAGTGCTGTTGGTACACACGTAACTGACTTGTACAGCACACAACCCTATTGTAGTCTGCTCATTTTATATGGATAAGCACTTCAAAATAGTCAGCGTTACAACAAACAACAATGACAGCAGGCTGGAGATGACTTAGAAACATATTCAAAACATGTCCTTTTCACAGAGCACTGCAGACAGATAAGACCAACATTGCTGACCTTATCAAACAACCCCTGTTCTTCCCCTCCCATACAGGCAGCTGCTGTCCCTACTACCCAGAAGTAGGAAAGGGCAAGTAACTTGCCACAAAGGAGAGGATAGCTAATGATCTTCAAAGATTTGGTGATGGCCGTGATTTCCACTTCTTCCCCCCCCCAAAAAAGAGCATTTAATTTGTCTGTGTATATCCCCCCAAAAAAATAATGGAAAATTGTTTCTCCAGCTAGACTCTCACTGGGCAAGTAACTTCTGATCCCTCTATCAATCCAGTTACCTCTTTCAGGAAGGACTATTAAGGAGAAAGCAGTATTACAAATGTAGCCACCAAGAGCAAGATGGCATCTAGACAGATTCTTTGTATCTTTAAAATTCTGTACAGAAAACAAATTTTTACTTGCTCAGGTACAGCTCAGTTCCAATTCTTTCTTTTTCATTCCCTTTTTTTTCCTGCTTTAGAACCTGCAGGCATCGTTTGGGAGCAGCACTCCACACTGCACGTTCATGGTCCCAGCTCCGAAGAACTCACAGAGAGAAGCTACGAGGGCTTCTGAGGAGAAACTAGTGGCTGAGGTATGAACAGATACCACATTTGCCAATTCACTCCCTGGGCATGCAGGAGGTCATGCCTCCTCCTACCTGGATTTTGCATATACAGTGCTGTCACTTACGTGAGACTTGCACATGCTTAAGGGTACAGAATTAGACCATTTCTCATGGCTCCCAGTTATTTGGATCGCACTTGACTGTAAAGCATTCAGAAAGACTGAGAGGTACTTGAAAATTTTCATTTCATAAAATACGCAGAAGTAGTGTTGTAGAGAATATTATGATAAAAATTGAGAGATTACATCAAAATTAACAGCTTTGAAAGGTAATTAAATTCTAAGCAACTGGAATGCTACGTAAAGTAACTTTTTTTTTTTTAGTAAGGCATTATTTCTCTTTTTTTCTTCCTAAATTTTCTTCTGGAAGGAACATTTATAAAGTCTTAAGGATTATGCCTTTGAGATAAATTGTATTTAAAGGTTACAGTGCAAAACTAGATATCTTAGTCCTATACAAGATGGCTTATTAATTGCTCTAGATAGGCACATACTTATAAATTTGTTCATATAGTACGATGAGGGGAACTGATTTACTGTCACATTGAAATACTACATTAAACGTACGTAATTCTTTCTTTATACGGTTCCTCCCCTCTTAAAAGCATTCTGTTTGACTGCATGCCATACTGAATTATTATTCTATAATCATTAAGTGATTTATTTAACTGCTACAGCACATACAGTTGGCATTCATCTATATTCTTACTCTAATTTCACCTTTATGTTTTCTGTTGTCATACCAACAAGGAAAAATTATGAATTTCATTTAAACCAAAGTACAGTTACGGAGCAGATAGATAAGGGACTTTTTTATTCTCTTGCGACACATCTTTCTGAGCAACACAAACACAAAAAATGCAAAATACAAGCTTTTTGAAAGCATAAATAGTACAGAATCACCAGGCTGAAAATAGTACAGAATCATTAGGTTGAAAACTTTGTAATATATTAAGCAAATATTGCTTGGGGAAAAAAACAAACAAATCAAAAAAACCCCAAAGCCATTTTTATTACTGTCAAATCATTTAATAAGGGAAAGGTTGGAGACTAAGATGCTATGTGTGACAAGAACTGGAAGGAGTTGTTCCACAATCCATCATGCCTGACCCAACATTCATTGAAGATAAAAATGATTATTCCTGACTCAACTTTCTATTTTATTCACAGACCCGTATAGTTTTCCATCAGCCTTAGCTTATGTGCATTTTTAGATGACTTGCATTCCAACAATTCTTGGTAGATACTACCCAGCAAGATGAAACCTGATTAACACTACAGCCTCAGAGTGCACTGAGTTCATTTCACATTCAGTGCAAAAGCCTTTGCGTGCTCATCTTTTATGGCTTAAAATATCACCTCAGTGTTTGCCAAGACGAAACTGTACATTTTCCTCTACACCTACATTGATTTTGGGCTCACGTTGACTGGAAATATGGCCAATGCACAGCACGTGTGCCTGAAGACACCTTGAATCACTACAACACACAACAGAATTGACAGTACGCCACTGAAAAGAACCACTCCAACAAGAATATTTACACGCACTAAGTCATACTAGCAATGAGTAATCAAAAGCAAGAACCTAAATTATTTCTTTAAAAAAGGAAGCCAAAAGCACAAAAAAAAAAAAAAAAAAAGAAATATTCATTACACCTTATTTTATGGGGTATAGAGATGAGGCAGTCAAAGTCACAAAGGCTTCCAGAGTGATAGCAATTCTGAGGGAAGGGAGCAGAAGGGAAAGCAAGTAAACAATGCCATCCATCATCTGGGATCTTTACTCAACAGAACAGCCTGAAGCAGACCTGGAAAAAAACCAGAAGCATCTAGAATCTCAACTCTGAGAAGACGACTTCAATCAATATAGTCCTTTAGAACAAATTAAGTTAGAAATTTAAACAAAGATGAAAAAACTGTATTAAATGTGTATATATGCACACCAAGGATATATTCATATACAAAGGTACCCACTGGAATACTGAGTTACACACTCGGTATGTGCTTCTACCCTAAATGATGCAATTTCTGTTAGGTCCAAGAGCACCACTCTCATATCTAGCCCATGGTTGGGAAATGTTAAGCAACCCCAGCCTCTTGACTTTCAGTCCACAACACGTACCCACAATCCAGCAGGGTTCACTGCACCAGGGAACCATGGCACAGTGGGAAATTGCTTTTCCAGGCACTCTCAGTTATGTAAAGAACTATTTCTAAGTTAAACGAGAGTGGAAAACAATACCTGATCCCATGGAAACTACATTATTTTTCTTAGCTTAAGAGAAATACCTAAGCCAAAGTAACCCTTGAGGACACAATCTCCCAAATGACTGCCAAATGAGAAGGATAAATAAAAAAGCCAAAGTGCATATTTTGAGAACTCCTAGAAGACCTATTTTTCCATACTGAGAGTTAATTATTTTCACTTTAATTATAGGTTCATCCACAAATTATAAGCACAACAAGAGCTCAACTGCCAAAGTGCAAGTCCAACAAAAATTTTCAAAACATATAAATTAAATATTTCACAAAATACACATGAAATTATATACAGTATGCCATCCAACCACGTTTTAAACAGTCTGACTTTTAAATAAGAGCAATTCTATAAAATACTCATATAAGCATACCTTACGTTTAGTTAATGTGTAAGTACCACATCTGTCATGATATACAACATACTGGTTACGAACAATGTTATGACCTTTAACAAGAGTTAAGCAAATACAAAAAAGCAATCATGGGTTTGGTACAATAGCATGAAAATAAGACCCCCAGCATCCCACAGAGGTAGTATCCAAATAAAATCCTAATACTTCACCAAAACTTTCATAAACTTTCATTAAATACTTTCCATAGTTCTCAATATTTATTAAATACACATTAAAGTTACATAAATGACAAAAAATAAAAATACTATAATTTTGTATTAATAACTAAAAATTCAAAAAGTACATGCCTATCTTCAGGAGGAGCAGAGTGCTTCCCTAGCCACATATCCCAAGAAAATAGTATTTTGGAAAACTTATAAACATATTTGTTTGTTGTTCAGGGTCATCTTAAACTATGTTAACCTCTGCTTCTCAACCCTCAGTCAGATGCTTTCCCTTCTCTGGTAAATACTGAGGAAGATGCAGTTACAGCACATGGCAATTCTTCGTAAGTCCCCAGCCTTACAATAAGACTGAAAAAGACATTATCTTCCTTCAGCCTCCCAAGTGAAATTCTCCAAGGAAATTTTAAGCAACAGTTAAACAGTCCTTTTCTATGATCTAATTATCTTAAGCAGGGATGAGAAAGAAGTTGTGTCGCAAAGAAAAACAAGGTGGGGTCTGGGTAATACCCTTAAGAGTAAAGGAATACATCTTTGTGAAACAAAAGAAACCCGAAGATCCCGGCATTGTGAACCTTTCCCGAGAGCATGCAGTACAAACCTCCGCAGTGACCAGCCATGCTTCAGAGCACAAAAGCTCAGTATTGCTTCCTATACATAAACATGCAATGTAAAGGCTAAAAAACAATGTATCCCTGAAATAAACTTTAGATACCCCTCAAAACCCGGCTATGCAAAGCTATCAGTAACCTTCTGAGCAGCAGAAAGCCCTACCCTGGCACCAGACACATATCTTTATAACCACGAGCACATCAACCACAACCACCATGGTGACTGCTCAATGCATACCAAACCAATGAGCCTCCAACAAGCTGCAGCCCATAGTGACAAGATGCCATTGTCCCTGTAACAGGAAACTGAATCTTGACCTCAGTCTGGCTTCAGCTGTGTATTCCACAATACACGTGGGTCACAAACATACAGGATCACGACACACCCACCTGAACAGCCAGGAAAGCACTTGCCCCATGAAAACAGTTCCTCAGACTACTGCAGTCAAATATATCTGGCACTGAAGACGCTAGAAGCACAGCCTAATAAAGACCCAAAAGCTACCGTGCCACACTAACCATAAACTAAACTACACTGTATAGGCAAGGGTCAAAGGAACTGCACAACAACCATTTCGGTGAAAGGCAGCCCAGCAAACCTACATGGAGACTCTCTCAGCTTCATTTACTCATTTCCTGCAAGCACTAGAATGTGCAATTCTGTCTCTGGCAAACTGCTGAAAAGCAGCAGCATGTTAAGTGAAACTACGAACCAAGTTTTGCAGAAGTTTGCTAAGCACACTATAGTACTAATACATCAATTTGAAACATTGGCTTCATCCCTTGAAACTGTCCATTACATATGTAGTCCACAAAAGACCTGAATGGTGTGCAAATACATTTTTCTTATCTATATAGGGCTTGACAGAGGTCACTGATGTCAAATGAAGTTTTTTCATACAAGGCAGATTCGGAGCACAGAAGAAATTTGATGTGCACTTCAAAGGGCAGAAATTCCTTCAGTCTGCAAGGCAGTTCTATGTCTCACTTAGTAATGAGTTTCTTTTGAAGAAACAGTTACACAGAAATCTGTTTAACTGGAATGCTGTTATACAGCATTCTCTATTAACAAAAGTAGAATAATACACTCAGGACAGATTCTCTGCAAAACATTATTATAATTTTAGGCAGTAGATGGGTGGTCCATCTAGTCTTTTCAAGTGGCTCACCTACTGCTGTCAGGCCAAATTACATTAGACATGTGAACTTATTTAACTGAAATACATCCTGAGACTAATTGTCACTGAAGTACATTGCTATTAATCAGGAAGCAATTTGCATGGTGAGATCTGAATTGTTCCCATTGTTCTAGACTGGTTTTGTTTACATCTGAGGATGTGACAAAATGTTAAGTTATATAACTTTTTTTACTCATATGAAAGTCAAGACTTTGTGAGTGTTTGTGTATTGGCAAAGCGATATACGGTTCATATCACCCAATCGATGCTGCAAGAGCAGCACACGATGATAGATGAATTGCAGAGCCCTGTAATAACTAAGAACAATAGCTCAACCACTGGGTAACTCATTTCATGTGTTTCTTCGTCAGTTTTCTTATCTGTACAAGAAAGGAAACAAAGTTCATCTATCTCTGCAAAGCACTTGGAGATATTTTGATAAACTATGTTATTCAAACACAGCATTTTCCAAGGTCAGTCTTCTCTGCACAGCGAAGGCATACTTAAATAAACTGATCTTCAACTTCTTCTTTGGATTTACAAACATCATTACCAGACATTTCATTCCAGTATCCATTTACTCATGGAAGATTTAGCCAGCTCATTAGCACACAGCAGGAGACAGTTTTACCAGGCAGTAGCCCCAGGCTCAGGACTGACCCTCAGAAGTCCTGCTTCCAAACTTAGCGAGGGCCAGGTGTGACTCACAGATAATGAAATAATGGCAGCATGCCAGCCAAACTCCACTGCACAACGCCCCAGCAGACTCACTGCAAAAGACTGCAGTCTCTCATAATTTCAAATTCTCAGCCCATAAAGTACTTTAATGTACTTTATAAGCTACAAAGCACAAATGAATGGAGCCGTAAATGGACAAAACCTAGTTTCCTAGCGAAGCAATTAGTTGAGAGTATTAACATATTTATTATTTTTTAAAAAGACAGTAACAGCAATCCAGTGCATGGAGGGGAATCATACCTGTGGTCAGTCAGATGTTTATGAATAGGACTGAAGTACAAGTAGCATATCTTAAAACAACTGTGGACTGGTCTGAGAATGGTTCAAAAGTAGGAAATAGAAAAATACGTATGTTTTGACTCCCCAGCTTCAAATGGCAGACTACCATGCAGAGAATAAGGGGCAGGCAGGGGAGCTGCACTCATCACCTGTGTGTGGTAGGTATCTCATAAAGACAAAATGAAGAAAAAAAAATCTTTACACCTGGTCTTTCTACAATTCTCTGAGCAGACACTGGTATGCAATATCAGATTGCTCATGTCTATATACTCTGCCTAAATACGCTGTAGAACATTTATATTCTACTGTTTAACTACTAAAAACCAATAAACTGCAAACGTCATAATAAATCAAAGTACCTTTCTGCATTACCAACTTTTAAAAATTTCATTGTTTGTAATGAGTCTTCCAGCCATGAATGCATGCAAAAAAAACCCTAACAGGATGTGTATGTTTTATCTTATCTGCCTAGCCAAGACCACATCGGGGAAAAAACCACCACCTTAGTGTCTACACACTAGTCTTTGAACTTGACTAGCCTTAGAACACTGTCACTCTACTTCACTTAATGGGATATTGATTTTTTATACTTCACTCCCTGTAAATCAATATTCTAATAGATGCACAATAGACTGGCAGAAGGATAGACAGTACATGCCCACTAACCAGACGGAGATGATTATCCATAAATGAAGGTCAAATCAAAGGAAAATTTACACCTGGCATGAGAAGAAGAGCAGGACAAAGAGAAGAGTCTGTAATCACAGGAATTTAAAAAAAAGTATCTAAGATTAACTAGAGAAGGAAGAAGACACAACCTAAAGAGAGCAGGGATAAGGCAGCTAAGAAACTCTCAACCTGGGAATGACAGAATAAAGTCCCTGTGGACTGCCTACACTCAATGCCACGATTTAAGAAGCACTTTAGGTCTCCTGCAGGAAATATATCCAGTATATCACACAGGAGATGTACTTCCTTTTAAAGTAAAACAGCAAGTTCAAATATCTGAGAACTATCTGAATAGCCTATTTAGAACAAATTCAAACAGAAACTGTGTGCAATGTAAAACAAAATATTTAAAAGGAGTATCTTGTTCTTCCACAGATCGGTTCCACAGGAAACCAGGAAGCCAAAGGGAGCCTTCAAACAGGCTCTTTTAGCAAAAGGCCACCTTCTGATTGCGCCTCTCTGGTGCAGGCAGCAAACTTTTTATGCTATGGAATTTAGACTTAAAGCGGTCATCTTGCACAGCCTACTAACTTGCTGATGTAACTTAAGGCAAGCTTGAGAAGAAAATACTCCAATGGTCCAGACAAACAGAAGACCAGTGCAAGAGTATTCCTGGGGCAGAGTATCCCCATACACCAGTGCACTGAGAACTGACTGAGTGGCAACCCCACTGAAAACCACGTCAGGATTTACAGTGGAAGCCAAGCTGCAAACAAGCCCAAAGTTCACTCTCTTTTCTAGTACGGGAAACCTCATGCCAGGCTACACAAGGAGGAACACAGATCCAGGGACGTTATTAATCCTCTCTACTTGGCATGATGAGGTAGCAATGCAAGCTGCGGCCAGCTGTGGACCTTCCAGCTCCAAAAATCCATAGAAAAATTGGACATGATCCAGCAAAGGGCTACCAAGATGGTCAGGACACTAAGCATATGACCAATAAGAAAAGTCTGAGGGACATATGCTTGTTTATTCCAGCAAGGAGGACACTATGGGGTAATCTAAAGAAACACTATGAAGGGTAATTATGAAGATAACAGAGTCAAACTCCTCTCAGTAGTGATAAATAAGGCATAAAGGCAAAAAACTGCGGCTAGTGAAGTTCAGGTTTAACATTTTGAAAAAACTCTCACTGGGAGGCTGGTACAGCCCTGAAACCAGTAGTTAGAGAGGCTGTGAAATCTCAGGCCTGGAGTGTTTTCCAGGAGTCAGCTCAAGAAAGCACTGCTGACCGGAGCAAGTATTGGCAATACTCCCAGCTGAAGAAAGGGTTGCACCAGATCACCAGAGCTCTCTTCCAACAAATAGTACTGATGATGACTATGAATACATGAAATCACTGTATTATGCATTAATCACCTGAGATTTCTTAGCTTCCACCACCCCCGTGGTGTGACGGAAGCTTCCACCACCACTAGAAAGAAGTTATCTTCCACCACCACCAGAAAGAAATCTCTTAGAAAAAGCTTCCTTGATGCCAGGGCCTTCTGCCTACCAGAAAAGACAAGAAGCTTTATATCTAATTTCTTCTAGACTAGGACTATGCCTAGCTTCCTGAGCACAGCTCCCTTACTCGTAGTCTAGTGAGTCACAGGTTCACACACAGCCCTGAGCTCCACCACCTTGTTACAATACTGTCAGCCATGAAAATAGTGATAAAGTCAGATGAAGACGGCTCTCAAATGAACTCACTGTTCCAAGCACAGTTAACCTTCCAAACTCCAGTTATCACATGGATATTAAGAAATCTGAGAAACTGCAAACAACAGCCATAAAAATGATTAATGAGCAGAAAGCGTTATTTATACAGGGAGAAAAAACAACAGCTAAATGCATGCAACATATCAAAGAAAAATGATTCATATAGTCTCATCCTAGATACAGTATAGTGTGCTGCAAAAGAAATTCACAGCTGCACCAAGTGCCTTAGTTCAGCACCACAAAGTTCACATACAGTTCATTCTCTCAGCTCCATTTTAAGCTTGATTTCAACAATTTTGCATTGTCCTGGTTTGAGCAACAAAGGACTAACTTCTCTTCTAATACTCAGGAAAATTGCACTTTCAGAAGACTCTAGTGTCTGAAGTTGTGAAAATATTTATTTTACAGCCAGCTATGGCGTGTGGGTTTCAAGGTCTCGGTACACTAGGTGCAGGGATGAGGAGGAGCGAGACCCGGGCACTTGCCCAAGCTGGCCAACAGGATTATTTCATACCATGAACAGCACATTCAATAGAAATTAGAAAGTTTGCTGTGAAGTGCTCTCTCTCCCTTGATGGCATCTGTCCAGAGAACTTCTTGCCCCAATGCCAGACCCCTCAGCCCTTCCCTTCCTCCTGAAGCTGTAGCGCTTGCAGTATCCAACTTTTGCTGTCCCCTGCTGGGACTACAAAGCTTCCTACTGATAGAATTGGCTGAGCATAATGCTTGTGTATTTTATATTGATATTGGGATCAATATTGGTTCTTTAGTGTTATTAATGTTAATTATCTAGTCTTATTCTATTAAATCTGTTTATATTTCAACCCCCAGGTTGCCTTGGTTTTTTTCCCCCGATTCCCCTTCCTGGGTGGGGAGGGGTCATCGGGTGAGAAAATAATTGTCTAAATGACAATAAATTGCTGTGGGTTTCTCAAACCATAACATACCTAAAAAATTAAAATGAGTTTTCATCAATCTTTCACCCAACCTGGACATCTCAACAGTTCAACCCATTCATAGTTCAACACAATAGAAGCCCTGGGTGGGAGGAGAAAAACAGTGGATTTTCCATGACCTTTTGCTGATTTCCAAAACCCCACCTCCTGTACATGCAAGCAATCTGTTTCTTTTACTACAGAGTAATGACTCATTACTTCTGTCATTTTAAAATGGAAAAGAATTCCATCTGGCACTAAGAATTAGCAAATTACGCGTGTCTTGATATAAAGGTCAATTTGGTAATAAGAGAAAGCCTTAAACTACAAAACCAAAGTATGTTTTAATGTCTGCAATCACTCGACATTTCAGCATCTATCTCACAAAACTGATCTACCACCATCCCCACAGTAAGATGTGCTCACGGGAGGAAAGCATCAGCCCCAAGAAGGCACGGCTCAGAAACATTCATAGGAAGGAGTTGTACTGCTGCTTGGGTGCTCAAACCGCGAGTGACAGGCTGGGCGTATTTAAAGCCTTCTGCCATTTTCATTCCATTTACTTACGAAGCACAGATGCTACAGGTACATTTACTTAACATTTAAAGCAGCATACACTGATCCAAGGTTTAAACTGATCAAATTCTTCCCAAAAATTATACTGGACAGATATTGGGAGGCACTGACCTCCAGAAGTTCCTCTTCCATACCTTCCCTTCTCTTACAGGCTGAGTGCAATCCTAAACAATCCCGTTCATTATCTTCCTATCAATTCTGCTATCTCCATTAACCATCCAGCCCACAGACATGGACTTCACCGTCCAGTCTCACCTGTACCTCTCGTGGTGTTGCTCTGCTCCTCTTCACAGGCAGGAGGAAGGGGACACAATAGGTGAAGGCTCTTTCCATTTCCTGGATGTGGAAGAAAAGAGGGGTAAGAAAAATCACGTCAGTAACCATCACAGGGAAAGAGACACACAAATAATACCTTGTTGGAGGGGCACAGAGCATGCTGCGGGGATTTCTGTCTCCCAAGTCTGAAAAGATCATTTCTGGATGCGGTAACTGATTTCAAAAGGAAAACATATGGTTCACTCCAAGGGAAAAAAGAGGTGAAGAGATGGTAAGAGCTTCAACCTTAGGCCCCAGAACAACGGACCCAAGGGGCAAATACAAAAGCTAACACAACCAACAGCACGTAAAGGACACAAGTCTGACTCCTTTTTCCTAGCCACAGCTCACTTTGCTGTTCACAGAGAAAAGACGAGGCGAGACCAATCGTGACTGCTCTACTCTTATCACGCTGCACAGAAGCAGTTTTGTCATGATTGCTTTAGAAGAACATCATACATAGTACTGGGAAAGCCTTCCAGATCAACACAGAACTTGATTCCATGGGTCTGCATCTCCCTTCACCCAGCAAACCAACTGAATGAATTATGTCCTGACAAAGTAGCCAGGAGGAAGATTAGGGCGTTGCTCTGCATTCCTGTAGGTACAAAGCCTGCCAAATCTTTTTCCATCCCCAGACAGAAGGAGGTGGCCACTGTCCCCACTGCCTAGCTACGGCTGGCAGAATTTCTAGGCCCTGCAAGATCGGAACACAAGACTTCCCACCCACATTACAAAACATATTAACTTACTTAAAAACCCAAAAATATAAAAGGTTCATTAAAAGTGTAAACCAGCCAGGATTAAAAAAAAAAAAAGTTACTTAAAAAAAAAACACCTAAAAAACAACCCTGAACTCTAATACCTTCAAAACAAGCAAGGATCTACAGTCACATGAAAAATTAAAATAACCCAGTAGTTTGCAATTAACATTTAAAATTACTCGGGTTGAAGTACTTTCACACACATCACACAAAGCCGCACCGGTTTCCGGAGGGGCAGCCCCGTCACAGGGCGTGACCCACGGTGGCTGCCACACCGCCTTCCCCCAGCCCCTGGCCAAGGGCAGCCTCATCCCGCGGGCGCACGGCTACGCGCAGCTCCCCCGGCCGCCCAGCCCCTCCGCGGCGAGCTGCCCGGCACAGCATCAGCCTCGCTGAGGGAACCAGCGCCACAAGATGGCGGCCCTCGGCCAGCGCCAGACGAGCTCCCGCTCCCGCGCAACCACTGCGCCTGCGCGCCCTCACGCGGTGCGTCACTCCCTCTGCCCAACCAAAGAGAAGCTTCGGTCCGGAGAGCCAATCCCCACAGGGCCAGGGGGCGGGGCGGGGGCGATGGCGGCCGGGGCCATGGCGGACCTGAGCGGAGGGCTGGAGCCGGTGGCGGTGGGGCTGTGGCCGCCCGGGGAGGCCCCGCCGGCCTTTCAGGTACGGGCAGGGGCGCGGCCGCCCGGGGAACCGGACCGGAGAGAGGGAGAGGATGAGGAGGGGAAGGAAGGGAGGGAAGGGAAGGGAGAAGCGACCCGCGGCGCCTCAGAGAGACCGTTTGCCGGCGCCGTCCCCTCAGCCAGCCCGTCCCGGACACCCCCGAGGCGGGAACGCAGCCCCAGCCTTCTCCGGGTCACGCTCGGCAGGAGGGTTGTGGGGCTCCTCACACCTCCGCGACCAGCCCCTCGGTACCGGGCTCGTTATGTGCTCGCTCTTCGCCGTGCATTTAAGTTACGTATATATGCGATTTTTTCGTCAGTATGTGGCATTTTGGAGATTTTAAGCGCACAGTTCAGATGTCGCCTTTTAGGGGGAATAAAGCTCCTGTGCTACAGGGCGTTCGTGTCGACGGTAGGCAGAGACGAGACGGGGAGTAAAAATCTGACAGGCTTGGCAGATGCTTCTTGCTGCACAACCACCTGAAGCAGTTTACAAGAAAAGGTATAATCTAGAAATACAGTACAATACTTTAAACTCGTAACTTTTTTCATACTTTCTCAGGCATAGCCCAGTTTCTGCTGTCTTCCGTATTACTTACAGGGAACGTGTTCCAAACGTGTTTCCTGGAAGTACACCTTACTGCCTGGGAGCTTGCTTCGGTGATGTTAGAGTCTTCACAAAACAGAATGAAGCAGCTTCTAATAAGCCTGGGGGAAAAAAAGAATCTTCCTAAATTGCCTGGTGTGCTGGTAGTTAACAGAAATAGGAAAGCTTGTAGGCAGTGAATGGGAAAAGATGGGAACAGATAAGGGACTATTATAGTTGGTTTTGAGTAAAGCCAAATGACTGAGAAGGCTGATGTTTATGAAAAAAGAACTTCCAGAATGAACTGGCATGTTTCCCAACACCCAGAAGCTACCAGACATAAGCTACTATGAAATGTAATATTTAGTAATAGCACATACTCCAGGTTTCTAAATAAAGCTTTGCAAGCTGAATGCTGAGAAGGAAGTAAAAATGTACATGTTTATATTTTGATTCTCAAATTCAGCAAAGTTTCTATCAGCTTTTCTTTTGCGACAGTCCATGGTTCTATAATCATTCACCTGCTGGGGGCATTAGTGTAATTTTGAGACCCTGATTTTCAGCTTGGGTTGCTTGAACTGAACCACATCTATTCCCGCAGACAGAATTTTGGGTGTAGCAAAAGCCATTTCATGTTCTATCCTGACAATAGAGTAGGTAGCTCAGCTTTTTTTAAATATGTAGAGGTGTGCTAGTGCAACACCATCATCACTTTATAACAAAATTAGAGGAGCAAGTTTGAATGCAACATTTTGAAGAATTAAATTGAAAGTACCTTCTTTTTTAACAAAAATGGGCATTTGAAATTCTATGACTTAAAATAGCTATAGCCTAACCTTATAAATAGCTTATTGAGCGTTTTGAAGGGGGGAAAAATTACTTTAAAGACACTTTGCTATTTCTGTAACTAAAAATCGTATCTACTAAACTAGATCCAATTAGCTGACATGTTTTTCCTGTTAAGAATGTGGGTTTTTTTCTGGCTAGTAGACTGTTTTGAGGAATTCAGTCACTAAGACTATCAATTCTTTTTCAGTCTATATGGAATATCTGATTTGCATTCTTTTTTAGAAAGGTTAACTTGTAGTTAGAAGTTTACAGGAAAATGAAGCGTTCATGATTTCAGTTCAGTTCAGAGATCAGTTGTTGCCAGACACGGACTTCTTAAAAATTTGATAGCTTCTGTGGAAAGAAGCATTGAATGTGACAAGGATTTGACTCTTGTTCTCTTCGCAGTATAGCCCAGACAATGTGGCTGGAGCAGACGGAGACATTGACCCCACTGAAATCACCTTTCCAGGATGTTCTTGTCTTACCAGCTCCTGTGTGGTTCACGTGTGCTCATGTCTTTGCCATGGTGAAAATTACAACAGTTTGTGCCTCAGGCCTACAGACAAAGAGGAAGAGTACGCCAGGCCTGTTTTTGAATGCAATGCCATGTGCCAGTGTGGTGAATCCTGTCAAAACAGGGTTGTTCAGAGGGGTTTGCAATTCAGACTTGAGGTATTCAAGACTGAGAAGAAAGGGTGGGGTCTGCGTACTCTGGAATTCATAGCTAAAGGAAGATTTGTTTGTGAATATGCTGGTGAAGTTTTAGGCTTTAATGAGGCACGTAGAAGAATTCAGGCCCAGACATCAAAGGATTCGAACTATATTATAGCGGTGAGGGAGCACCTCCATAGTGGTCAGATAATGGAGACTTTTGTTGACCCTACTTACATTGGTAACGTAGGCAGATTCCTGAATCATTCTTGTGAACCAAACTTATTTATGGTGCCAGTTCGAGTTGACTCGATGGTGCCTAAACTGGCACTTTTTGCAGCTGCTGATATTTCTGCTGGAGAGGAACTTTCTTATGATTATTCTGGAAGATTCCATAATTTACCAATAACTAACAGAGAACAAAAATCTTTAGAGGACGATAACAGATCGAGAAAACCTTGCTACTGTGGCTCCCACACATGTTCTGCCTTCTTACCTTGGGACACCTCCCTCTTTTCCACACCAGACGCTTGTTCAGGGAGCTCTCCGTTGCTTTTCAGTCCCTAAGCATACCTAAAAAATATCATTGTAGTCATGTCAACTGTCAAATGTAGTTAAATTGCAGTTAAATAAAACTGCATTGTGTATTCCACCAAGGAAGCACAAGATTTTGAGAATAACTTCATGCAACATCCTAGAGACGATTTGCAAGGTGGATGGTATGATTTGAGGGAGCACTGGAGCTCCAAGATGTTCCAAAATTAGTTACCAAGCCAGGCCCGGTGGTTTTTTTCTTGTTTTCTTCTAAGAGCTTGCTGTATGATAAAGCACCTCTCTCAATCTGTACCTTTGTGAAAGAATGAATTTGAATATTGCTACACAGAAAGGACATGTGATAACGATGAGAAATGTCACTGAAAATTACACCAGAGAATGAGACCAAGGAGTGTTGACATTTGCAAGAAGGGCGTTAGGTTTCTTAAATCCCATTAAAATAAATTATTTTTTAAAAATTACTTGCTATAGATTTTTTTGTTCCATAAAACATAAATAACTAGTTATTATTGATGCAGAAAACTTGCCCAGAAAGATTAACCTGAGTGCTTTATGTCCCCCGTTTTCCATCTCCAGTCACATCTAGCTGCGTGCCAAAATCTGGTTTTAAGTGACGAGTTCAGTTTCATTACCATGTAGTTTCTGTGTAAATGGCACAGTGCCGCAGGCTCTGGGAAGTACAATTATCCCATCTTCTTAAGTCATGTCTATCTCAAGGCTTATCTAGTAAGACTTCTGCAATAATAGCAAGTAGCGTGTCCGTGTTAACTTTCCAGCACTATAATGACGCACTCGGGAAGCAAATTCAGACTCTGCAGTCTAAAGCAGTATGATGCTGCTATTCTGACTTCTGAAATGGATTAAAGTAGGAAATACAACAGTACATCTGAACAACAACAAATCTGTCTTTTTACGTTGTTGAACAGCTGGCAGATACATGAGCATTCCTTTCAGCTGCTAACTGATTTGTTTTCACTGTTCCTGCAGAGCCAGACAGTATTAAGCAAGGCCTGTCCTTTCCCAGCAGAAGGTCATTGCCTCCTTTCGTCATTCTTGTACAGGTCTAACACACGTACACTGCTTTACTGAGTGTCTCCTTACACCAGGGATACACAAGAGCACTTGCTGGATGGGGTATGTTCTGCAACTGCACTTCACTTCCTTTCTAGAATGATCAAATTAAGGAAGCTTCAGAGAGGCTTGTTCTGAATTTCCCTCAACTTTTGATATACAAGACAGATAAACTGCAATGATACTTTCTACAGTCACCACAGTGTGCGATGGCACAAATCCCTGGGTTATTTGCACTGTACAGTTTGATCTTTAACTGTATTCATAACCTTTGACATAACATACACAAGGTAGTGCATCTTGGGGCCATGAGCTGTTGTGCAGGCTATTGGTAACTTTTTTTTTTAAAATAAAAGACATCATTGATTTGGACCTGGACAATTAACCCGATACTGACAAAGGATAAAGGACATTTTGCTTCTATTATTTTGTTACTTGCTAAACAAAATCTTACTTTGTGTTTACCTATACTTCCTTGATACACTTCAGCATTAGCTTTTCCCCATTGAATATATATCTTCATGCTTCCGTTATGAAGAACTGCTGTTGAGATTTACGTACAGCTGTGGTTTTAGTTTAAGATAAAGATTACCATGTGATTTTTCTGAGGGTTAATCATTGTGTCGCTTCTGACAGTACAGAAAGCTGCTTGTCAAAAGTAGTTTACAAGCTGAGTGGCCACTAACTTTATTCCTTGCCTGATTCAGGGTGCCTGCTTCTAGAGAAGATAAGTTCTCCTGTGCTGTAACTCAGAATGCACGCTGCACTAGATACCAGAATACAGCTTAGGTTGCAAGGTCTCTTGTCCTATTTCGAGGCTTACCTGGTTTTCTTTCCCCAAAGGGCATTGCGCCAGCCACCTTCCACCTGCAGGACTGGAGAGCTGGGAGTGGATGATCCAATCTACTTCCTCTTTCCCTCCTGGAAAAAGTTTCAGGACTAGTTTTATACCATCTGTATTCTTATTCCTCAAGATTAGATGGGTTTTCAAGATGACGGCACTGTTTGCTAGCTTCCTGTTATGAATGTGTACTTGGCATGATCTTGAGTAGTTAAGGAAGTGTAGAATCAAAAAAATAACCCCAAAACACAACCCCTCAAACACCATTAGAAATATCTAGTCCTTGCATCACCAGCCTTAAACCAGAGAACACAGCCGAGCCTTCTGTCTGTGTGCAATCCTACCCTTTCAGTCCTGGCCACCTGATGCGGCTTCTAGGAAGTGAACTGAGTATCAATTACTTGGTTAGAAGAAACTTCCACAGCACGGAACAAGAGAGCCTTGTGCTGTTGAAAACAGCCAGACACGTTAAAGGCCTTGCAAGAACATGAAATAACGTTGTCATTGAGTTCTAAACCATCAAGGCAATTGTTAATGGCCTTTGTCCATATAGCACGTGCATTATACTTCGCTATGCCTGGGGATGTGGAGCAAAACCCTATTAAAAATTAAAAAAAAAAAAATAAAAAAAATCCCCTTACAAGGGACTGAAAAAGAAAATAGACCCTTGTTTCTACCTGCTGAATTTCTGTTCGCTTTTCCCCTCAGTTTCCTTTCAGCCTCACTGGGTCCCAGTCTACCACTTCCCAGGTCAGTATGCTGCTTCTCAATGAATCCACAGCTCAATAGACTGTGAGTTCTGTGTAATCCCCCCTCCTTCTTTCTACTCTCAAAGTGCAGTAATAATTATCAGTATTTCAATATTCAATACTCACTCAAGCTTGGAGGTTTACTTTCCCACTGAAGTCTGATCAGATTGATTCAAAGATGTTTAATGAAAGATCTTGTAATAAAATACAGTAACCATAAGGCAAACAGAAGCAGCGTGAATGGGACGCGTTCTACCATCTCCGCAGAAGACCAGGAAGAATTTCCCCCGTGTGCCACCCACAGCGCAATGAGTATTGACTGACATATACCTGATAGTATGGCATCATGAAGCTGTTTATTTAAATAAAGTCATAAGGATTTTCCAATACATGGAATTGTGTGTATTTTTTTTCCAGAATAAAAAATAAAACCAACTCTAGGCAAAGTCTTTTATAAAGCGTATTCCTTGATGTGGCAGAGACATGCCTTTTAGAAAAATAGAGATAGAATCTTTTCCTATTACTTTCAGTAAAATAGATGGTTTTATTGCATAGATTTTAATTAAACATTTAATGCTGGTCAGGCAGTCTTTACTACACAAAATATTTACCACAGCTTTTATCATGCTTACGTGAGTACCAGGTCATAGTGGTGTATTCTGCAATAATTTTTTTCTGCTTTCTAGAATTCCCTTTATCCCCTGCGGCAAGGCTAGTGTCTGTGGAAGGCTCCCCAGACATTCTCCAGTATCCTCCTTTCAACATGAAAGACTGAGTGGAGAAGGAGCTGGAAAGTGATGGATTTGTATTAACCCCAGGTTGTATTAAACCCAAACCTGACTTAGTACAGAAAAGACAATGCTGGGAAAGACTGGCTGATGCAAAAGTTCGTTAATCCACCACATTTTTCCCTGTTAGGTCTCAAAGCAACTGGGAAGAGGGCCAAGTTCAATCCCTGTTTTACACGCAGGCAGTTAAGAGGGCAGCAACACAGCTGACTGCGACACGTTTGAGAGGACAGCCGTTCTGGTGTGAGCTCACTGCTTAGGTGGTTTCTTCTTCAGTCTCTGCTTGGAGCAAGCAATTGCCTGGCACAGAAATATTGCCAGATACCGCGTCCTAGAGGGAGTGACAGTGCAAAACACTGGGAGAGGCCTGAAATACATTCGGATCCCAAAATGAGGTAGCTCTCATTATTCCCATTTCCCTTCCTCCTTGCTAAAATTCCTCTCCTTTTAAGTGGTGGGGGTTTTTGTTTGGGATTTTTTGTTGTATTGTTTTGGTTTTGTTTGGTGGTGTTTGTTTTTGTTTTTAAACAACAGTTTTGAAATTTACCTTATAAGCCTTAGGGCTCACAGTTATATCTACCACCTTTTCATTTTATTGATCTCTTATTCAAGTGAAATCATATGTTAGCTTCAGTTCCTAATGATACTGTTTTTGCAATTTGCGAGTCCCCAAAATAAGCCTACACCGTGTCCAATAGAAATTCAAAGGAAATTGCTAGCGTTTTTCCATCAATAAAAGTCTTCAGCGTAAATAAATGCTTGAAATTTTATTCAAGTATGTACATTATTTCTAATGATCATCACCCTGAGGACTATTGTCCCTCAGTTGCAGAAGGCACTTTCTAAAGAGGAGCAGGTATCTCACCAGAAAAAGCACATTTCTGGATCTGACTGTCACTGCAACAGGAATCTAATACAAGGGCTGCACTAACTGCCCCTGTCAATAGCTGTCTGTCTTCCAGTCCTCACCTCTCCTTAACCCCTTCAATTTTCTTTTAAAGCTGTCTAGAATTTCTTAACTGCTTCCAGTTTCTTTTAAAGCTGTATATAAGTTTATAAAGTCCTTGTTTATTGGATTGTAGAATTTCAAACTATACAGAAATAAAACTATTTAATAAAGATTTTTTCTAAAGGAGCTATTAATTAACTTTTTAAAACACAATCAGCATGTTTCTGCTGTTTTGTGCTAGTTAACTCCAGAGTACTCTTGCTAAAACCAACACAATTCACTGATAAAAAGTTTGGTAAGGATAGAAGTCCAGGCCACGTTCCCCAAAGATAAATACAGGAAGGTTCTTCAAGCAATGTTGAGTAGTGTTGGATTTTCTTCCCTCAGCAGGAACTTTAAGGACACGGTTTTCCATTCTGTGTCATCAGCAAGTGACATTCCACACATCTCTTCCTCCTTGGGTGAAATTCAGCCCTTGACGTCACAGTGCGACAGCCCACTTGGTCACGGTAGCTCCGGCAAGGTGTCTGCTGCGCAGCGGAATCCCAGGTTTGAAGCAGAGCTGTCTGGAGTGTTTTGACTACGGGCTGCGCAGCGATACCTGTAGCAGTAAGACTGCAGAGGAAGAGAAGTTGGGGGGAGAGAACTTTAGAGCTTATCACAGCTTGTGTTTCCTTAGGCAAGAGTTTGTTAGATTAACATAGCAGAACGTTTCAAATGCTGTTGGAAAGATGAAGTGAACTGATACAGATCAAATCATTGTGTTAGAAATAAGGGAAATCCCACTGTATACAGAGATCAGTTGCAGCTGGTAGAAAAGGTAGTTTGAATGGCAAAGTGTCTGATAACAGGAGTGTCGACTAATAATATATCCTGCTCTGGGAAAAAGCTAAAATGATCGTTCTGCTTCTCAGAGGAGGAGACAGCATCTCAGCGCATGTATCTGTATGCTACAGAATGACTGGGAACGAACAGGTACTGGCACCCATCAAAAACCATTTCACTGAATGAGATGCAACAAGAAGAAAGGAGTAACTGGAGGCACACTCCTTCCCAGTATTCCTATGGCTAGCATTCTACGGATATTTATAATCAAGTTATAATCTGGACTAGTGGCTATAAAAACATTTACATTTAGAATTAAGCCATTGATAAAATGATTCAGCTTCATTTCAGATATTCCTAGCAGACAACTGCAAACACTGCAATCACACAGCAGCTGCCTCTCAGAGAATGAAAGGAGGAACCATCCTTGCCATTTCATTTAAGAGAAAGGAGCACAAGATCATTTGACAGGACTTGTCCTCGCACCCAGATACAGCTATTTGATGCCACTGATGCGTGTCGGTGGGAAATACCTCTGAGTTTTCATTCCCAGCGTTGTTTGTCTTGTGCTTGTAGGATTTGATGTTTCTGTGATAGACCAGTGTAGATCCAAAATGTCATCTTAAAAGATTCAGAAAAGGACTGCTGCAGGGTGCTTTGTACAAGTTACTCTGAGAAAGGCTGTTAACCTATACACAACCAAATGAATCTAAACAGGAGAAAGTCAGACATCTTTACAGCAGGTTATGTATAGACATAGGTCTGTAACGTGTTTTGACCCTGCCTGGCTGTACAGATTTGGCCGTGTCTCAGTGCACATTAATATCCTTACTCTCCTTGAAAAAAGAAAAACTCATGCTATTCGCAGTGCTATAGATTCTCAGTTATCTGGCATTAGGAACGGTGGTTTCCACACTGCAGAACTAACCAGTTTAAGCGGTTTGCCACACTAAGTTAGACTGACTGCTCAGAAGCAGTTATCCATCACAGCAGGAAGGAAGACAGTCACGCTGGGCATTTCTCTAATAAAGCACTGGGGCAGCAGACTGTGCGATTATGTAGCAACTCCAGTACAATCCACCATCCAAGTTCTGCCCCATTTTGCTGTTACTTCAAAAGATCTGGATCAGGCTTTTTGTTCCCACCCTCCCTCTCGTCTCCAGCTACAGGCTCCTGGCCTCCGACAAAAACACGCTACTTTCATTCAGGCTGGTTCAGCTGCATACAGTCAGGCTCTGAACCAGATTTATGGAACAGCTGGGTTAAAAAGCAAACACTTTTTTTTTTTTTTTCTATTTTTCTTTTTTCTTCTTTTTTTTTGGGGGGGGGGGGTGGGGGGTGAGGGGGTGTGCGGATAGGGGAGAGCAGGGAGGAGAAGGGTAGCTTTCATCCTTTAAACCCAGACCCCTTCAGGAGTTTGGGCACAGCTACTCAAACAACTGAATTTGTACACTGTGAGGGTGGTGACAAACAGGCTTTGTCATCAAGGGAACAGCCCCATGAACCACACCATCCCCTGCAGAGGCAGCAGCTCACCGACATTTACCTCCGTGAGTGCACAGAATCTCCATCTAAGGAGATTCAAACAACCGTTCCTCACCAGCTCTTGGGTCGCAGCACGGAGCCATCGCACGCTGCTGCCCTCTCGCACTGCAGAGGTCTACCCTAAACCTCAGCGGTACACGACAGAATTTAGTAGCTGAACTATTTTGAAAATAAAAGAAGCTGCTAAGCGTACACGTAAAGAGTGCCATTTTAGCCTTTGTCAACTCTGAGGTAGAACAGCAGTAGAATAGATTAGTCTGAATAGATTTTTAGGCACCTAATAAAGAGCCCTCCTACTAATCGTATTCAGTGGGGTTTTTGTCTTGATACACAGCCTAGTTTTATCACCTACAAAAAAAGACTAGGACAGACTAGAATCTTCACAAGCCTTTAAAATGGGTCACATTATTCATCACTGAAGAAAAGTCTATTCCAGTGTTAATTTAATCAAAACTGCTAATTAACATCTGACATTGATTTCACCTAAGAAGGAAATCAGTGTAGAAAATGGGATCTCACTGTAGACAATTTAATCTAATTATGAGAATGATTTGCCAGCTGCAGGGTTTGAACGGGAAAAAGAACAGGACAGCTTTAATGGAAAAGGAGATCTACAATGAGCGTTTTTTCCAGTGCTGCGTGAACAAAGTTTAAAACATGATTTGTCTCATGAACAGCTATTGCATTGTGGTGGCATCCAGACTTTTCAGAAAGAATTTCAAGTTTTCTATCAACTAAGCCGAAATATTCATCTCCCAGAAATCTTTCTGCAACACCTGATATCCTTGCTCAATCCAAAGTCATTCTAAAACTAAAAAAGTCACCTCAACGCTTACATGTATCACTTGGGCACTATAATGAAAATAGAATTAGAGGCAGACATCAATTTTAACTCCTACATCTTAAAAAAAAAAAAACCAAAAAAACACATACTAGATAAAGCAGCTTCTTTGTTTTCATACAAGCTAACCAAAAAATTCCTGAAGAACATTAGGTATTGCTCTTCCTTAAATTGCATGAAAGCCCTTAACAAGCATCCAGGCTGCCAGGAAACTCCTCAGAAGATCGTTTCCTTGTCAAGTCCGGTATTTTCAGAGGAAAGATCAACATGAAAATACCACAGGCCTTTTCACATTACCTTATGGCACATATAGGATCCACCCTTCTTCACTCTGTCCGTCCCCGATGAGGGCCCCTTCTGTGGAGGTGAGGACACTGGTTAGCGTTCAAAGAAGAACAACTGCCAATTACAGGGCAAAGGCAAAAAGCTGTAAGAATAGGGAGATGGATAAGGAGCAGCCATAAATATTCAAAGTAAACAAATTTTAGCTGTGTCTGTCTGAACGAGACATCTTGAAATAATTATGGAGTAGAAGACTTGCAGGCAGGTGACAGTACTTGGTCTCCCTCCCCGCTGCTGCAAATACTGAACATTGGAGTTGCTGCCCAGTGGCCAAGAGTACCTTGTGCTTTGTTTCCATAAAACACCTGATAACAGGCTGTAAAAAGCACAGCGGTAATCACAAGGGAGTACTGATTTATGAAAATAGGTAAGTTTCTGTAGTTTCAGACTTTTCCTAATGAGAGATTAGGAAATTTTCACACACCGGCCTGCACGTGTAGTGAAATGTGTGATTCTCATCAGTTCCACTGCTTTGAAACAAACGTGCAAACCCACAAGCCTCAAAAAAGGGGTATGGGGAGAACTTCCCCTTTTCTAAACGCAGTTACACTGTTTGGTGGCCAGTTGCGATGAGGGGCTGTAATGACCAATGTTTGGGGCTTACCCTCTTTCCAGTCCAAAAAAATCAAGTCAAACACAAGTTAGTGACTGCGCAGCAAGTCATTCTGTGTCATCTCCCAGGCACCACGTACTAAATCTGTTATCATGTGAGATCATGACAGCTAAAAAGGTCTGCAGAAAGCACTGCACTTAAAAACAACAATTTTGTAGTTGTGTGTACATTTGCAGTGTATGTGATTTATCTGAAGTGCTTATGAAATTGGCCCTAGAATTGATTTAACGAGGTTATTTCGCTATTCTTTTTCAATTCCAACTCCAAAGGATGGCCTAATAGTTCAAGAAGAAAGCTGGGCTTCCTCGATAACACGCTCTTTTGCTTGCTTTGATGCATATTTCTTTCGCAGGCGAGCAATTCTCCCACTTCATTCCTTTTAGCTGTGGAAGTCACTACCGTGCTCATCTAATGCTTAGAGACTACTGCTATACTTCATGTTTCCACGGTTCATACCAAATACTCTGACACGCTTTCTACGCTCCGTGTGCATTGAGAAACTACTTTTAGGACATAGCCACAAGAATACCTGTCTTATAGAAGTGACGAACAAGACCAAGAAAATAAATTGTGTTTTATTAGTTAACTGGCAAGCCTAGCCTAGAAGTTAGTACTGCCTCTAAGAATCCTCTCAAAGTTGTAAGATTTGCATGTATTTCTATTTCTGCCCTAGCATGCAACAAAAACATTTTCTTATCATGTGCAAGCCTCCAATAAAGAATTTTTCACTTAACTCGAGGTACAAGCTGTTTCTTCACTGCTTGGTAGGGTGTCTAAATCGAGTCTGTATTTCTAGACAAAACCTTATCAGAAGAACTTGTGGAATACAGGAAGGAAGGAAGGAAAAAAAAAAAAGCTGTGAGGTTCTCCAAATCCGTGCACTTTCTGCTAAGACCATTACCTATATAAAAAAATACAGGTTACAAGAAAGTCATCAGCCCAGTTTTAACCAGTTCGGAAAAAAGAATTCATTGCTACAGAGTATGTAACTGATATAAAATAGTATCATGAAAAAGTACCATAATAGGTTAAAAAACAGACGACTGCTGAGAAAGACATTCTGGCAATTATTTTGTCTCCTCCTGTCCAGCAGCCAGCCATTTCTCCTGGAAGTATCTGAAGGTGCTGTGCTTTCTGCAAAGCCTTAAGAACAACACCTTGACCAATATAAACGCAGTCACCAAAGAAAAATTTCACTTCTGTAGTATCTCCTGAATCCAGGAATAATTTCGCTTTAAGAAGTGGGTTCCTAAAGAGGGGATTTCGCAGGGAAGGACACCTCTCCAGCTCTTCTCAGTGACTACTCGTTTGACCAACGTGGTTACATCTGGTCATCGCACTGTCCTACCCTGTATCCAGGGATCTAGTGGTCTCCCACCCAGCTCTTGCATTCCCAGAGGTGAAGTTCTAGAAGACTCAACAGAAGAGAAGCATTTGTAACACTGAAGATAAATCACGGGGACTGTAAGAAAACCCTGAAAATTGATACTAGTACTACAGAAGCTACTGACTGCGTCCACTCAGGCTGACTGCTTTGGGAGTCTTCACATTGAGAGCTTACCCTACTGAAGCTTCAGCAGTTTCACATTTATTGCAGAATTTTATGATAGGCCAAAAAAAAAAAAGAGTAATGCCTGCTACTGCATTTAATACACTACAAATACTCAAGGAAAACCACACCCACAGGCAGTGTCCGCTTGTTTCCAAGCCAGGGTGCTCCTCCACAGGACAGGTTTACTCCATTTCCAAGGTCTCTGGAAATTGTCTTCGCAAAACTTGCATGTAGATGCACTGAGCCCCACTCTAAGATAAGCCACTAACAAGCACAATCAACTCCATCGGCCTGGTAATCTCATTTTAAGGGAAGCCAGGGCAGAGCCAGCCAGAATAAAACTGACTTTAAAAAGCCACATGGGAACAAGACGAAACAGAGAACAATGGAGCTGTTGAGCAGGATTTTCCATTAAAAACTGTAATGCAAATACAGAGCAGCAATCTTTGCTATTAGCTCCAAAGTAACTTTTATAAACTAAGATGAACATGCTAATTTAGGATTACAAGGTTTATTGTCCAACCATAAGACTATTGTATGTTTCAGCAATTATACAGAGATAACACATACTGAAGAAGCACACGAACCAAAGAAAATGGTACTTGCATAAGCTCTTTTTATTAATTACAAATATCTTCTGCCAGGCAAAAATTGAGCAAAGGTTATTTGGTAACGAAAAACCAAGTTAAATTGAAACCCCCCAGCCTCTGAAGCAGGATTACAGCACTGAAATGCTGTACCACCTGCAAAAATCTGATACAGTGTTCTCCAATAATCTGTTCTACTACAAAACACTTGAAACACACTGAAGGTAAAGAGTTTATCATGAAACAACTGGCAAAGTTCTTGGAAAAACAGACAATCACTAGACATTAGTTGGAGAAACAATCGCTGCCTGTTTGACAACTGCCTATGGGCTGTGTTTAATTCTCTTGCTGTTGATGCTTCCCTGTCTTGCGTTGCAGTTTAGGAAAGGAAAAGATAAAAGGAAGTTGGGATAACCAGATTTCCCTATAGTTGTAACCAGCTACGTGTACGATCAAATGTGCAAGAAACTTGTGCACAAGAGACCAACTAGATTGATGCCTTTCTCAGCTCGTGACTGCACTCACATTAAGGGAGGTTAAAAAAGAACCACACAGCCTCAGAAGGTGAGTGAATTCAGTTCTCCTTCCTCGTGTTAAAAATGCAGCTTACGAAAACGCTCAGTCTCATTTGAGGCTATTGTGGAGTTAAAATTAGAACCACAACACCGACCATAGCAGGCAGTGACGATGCTTTCGTTCAGAACGCAGCTCAGCTTCTCTATAAAAGGCACCACGTATCACCAAGGTCCCTAGCAAAGCCAGGTGGGCTGATGCAAACGCAACCAAAACTAAGTGAAAAAGACATTGTTATTCCAGACTGATGAGCATCCCCATCCCCATCGTTTTGTACTTCTGTACCACAGGGTTGTCTCCCTGAGGAGAACGTGGTGTCAGAATAGAGCGTTGCATTTCCTTTCTCTAATGGTTTGCTTTTGCATCCTGTGCAAGCCCCCTACTTAGCGCTAGAGACCGAGGACTTCAACGTCCCCCAGATGATCTGTCAGCATCCCAGCAGCCAAGGGCTGTATTTGCATCCCTTTACTTCAGGAGCCCTTTACTGCAGCTCCCAGCTCAGCCACTGCGGTAAAGCTCAGGGCAAGCAGCTGTCCTTCCCCTGTACTGCCTAATGTCTTATTTTGTACTCCTTTTCCTACCCCAGCCTTGCTGAAGAAACCTCAAACATGTCACATGCAGGAAGAAGCCACCTGGACTCTATTTCCTTAGCAGATGAACAGTTTTCTCCAGGTAGGTAGAAATGCACTGCAGCTCCTTGGTCTACCTGGAGCATGAACCATCTCCGTTATCCAAAACAAGGCCCCATTCCCAGCTCCAGACTGAGCTAAAGGAAGAAGTCCCTACAAACCGGAATAAGAGATTTAAATTTCTTGAAAGGTGGTAAGAGCTAGATGTCCCTTACTAGTGACACCTTGCTGCTGACGCTGTACAGGAGAGTTCAATACATGCCCTTCTGACCAGAGTCCTTTTCTCTGGGTGGGCTTTCTCCTGCCTACATCACTTGCTTAAACTTTTTCTTGTTTTACAAAGAAGCTTAGCAGTCCTTACACCTGCAGATGTAGAAACGTAAACTCATTCCTGTCAGAGTGCTGGCTGCTTAGAGTAAAGAGAAAACCACCCAAACCCCAAAAAACATCACTGCTTTGTCTTCCACAGACTTCGGGTAGGGCGTCCTGAAAAGCTCAGTCCCCCCAGTCAATAGCTTTTCTAGAAGGCGGCATGCATTTAACGTACTCGGTAAAGCAAGAGTGTACAAACATTATCTAACTTTGGCCAGACAATGTTACAGCTCAGTATCACATATTTCTTATAATTAAAAAAGGAGAAAGCCTACAATATTTGCTCACGCTTGTATATTCCTTATAGAAAAAGGAAACCTGCTTTGGTTGTGCTTACCCATCATAAAAACTAATCAGAGCACAGCAATCAAGGTCACATTTCATTAAAACAAGCAAATCTTTGTTCCATCAAACAATATTGTTTTATGCCATTATCTGGAGAAGTGTACCATCTGGTACTGAAGTGGAAGGACATCTGCTGTCCATACGTAGAGCACCAGAGCTGTTCAGACTTTGATCCCAGATTTACAGAACAGAATTTACTGTATATTGGCAAGTTGATTTTGTAGCATAATGTTGTAACAGACATATTATAGTCTGATTGCATAATAACAAGTGCTTGTGCATTCAATTATCAAACCTTATAAGCAGGATTATTCTTTAAAGAGTTACTACAAGACATCATAGAAGTTTTTTTGTTTTTAAATGAAAAAGAAAGTTGTGTTTCTTCCATTACATCAAACACATACTTTCTGAAGTTGCATCATAATTTTTCTATGCACAATCAGCTACATGGCCACTCTGTTTTGATCCAAATCAGTTTTCAAACAGAGCTGCAGGTCATAAGAAACTATGCACTGTATACAAAAAAAAAAAAATCTGAGCCAGAAGTCACCACAATTACAGTGACCCCATGAAGGGATTGTGGTTTGATTGATCTCACACACACACTTGGCTACTGTCTGCCAAATGGTCACTTACATTTTTCAAACAACAAAAAAACCCAACTCTAGTGCTTCCTAGTCCTGCCTTTGTGCACCAATTAGTAGCACCAAGATGTACTAAAGAAATATTTTTTTATGAGTTTGTCTTAAACTGTGGATTTTTTTCCCCCACTCATGAGAAAGATCAGCCCAGAAGCACTCATTCCTGACAGCAGCAGTGCTCCGGCTTTTCACCCACTGCCAATACTGGATGAGTTGAAGTATCAGTTTTACATTTTCTCAAGTGGATTTTATAACTCCCTGCAAACTGAGTTTGACCACCCAAAAACCCACTTCACCTACATGATTAAGACATGCTGCAAGACTGTCTTTGTACTGCTGCGTGGCCCCATTCTGTGCAGCTCCAAGATGTCTTCAAGAGCAAGCAAAGTAATTTCAGAGAAGAGCAGCAGGACAGCTAGCCCCTCCATCTCCCGGCACTCGCTCAAGTACAGAGTCCCGTACTGAAGTATCCCCAGAACGCACAATGCGTGCTGGAGAACAGGCGTGATAGGTAACAGTCTGGCACCCTAAATCTAAACGCACGGAAAAAGTTCTGGTTCAAAAAGCTTTCAGTGGTTAGCGAACACAGAACATAGACAAGAACCATGCTGAGAGGCGAGGGGAAGTTAGAACAACAGCTGACAATTGAGAGACACTATTCCACTTGAAATTCAGAAAATTTAGAAGTTATTTCCATTTCCAAGCGTAAAAAAGTTTTCCACAGACAGCTATTTTTGATTTGGTTTACTCTAGTTTGTTCTGGATCCCTGATATATGAGATTTCCGCTTGACTATCCTGCTGCACTAAGTGAATGTTACTGGCTTGGATGCTTCCCATTTTTTTTTCGGGGAGGGTAACAAGCCCATTATCTCGCACAAAATCGAAGGACCATTCACCATGTTCCAGATGACAAGTAAGGTCATTCACTAGATACAATTTGTTACTTAAAACCCCTCCGAATACAATATTGTTTGTTTGCTTTCACAGCTAGACTAAGTGCAGTACAGTAACATCCACTGATCCTGTACGGCTTGTAAAACGGGGATATTTTCCTTTGCTTAAGTCAAAAATGAAGAGAGGCATTTGCAGTTCACTACACAAATCTGATGAGAAGTAGAATTCAAAATAAAAGCCATGCTCCTTATGTTTTGAACAAGCCACTACTGCTATACAAGTAAGTGTGGACTAGAATAGTTAAGGAGACTTTTAGTTGTAGAAATGTCTTAATTAAATTCTTACAGAAAGGTCTGTACAAACAAATCTGTACAAATCTCCAGTTACACTAAATCTCTGCTCTTCAAAGTTACATCCACAACATACTATGATGCCTTTCAACACTATTAACTTGAGAGTTCTGGCTGCATCCCCAAAACCCCACTATTGCTACCAGCGCCCAGCGTTCTGGCACGTCATAGCTTACAATTTCAAGGACACAGCACCAAGCTCTGCATTCTAGCTATTTCTTGAGCTGCGTAAAAATCTTTCAAGTTTGTTTATTTGGCTTCAATACTTACCTGCATACGTCCCATACCTGGCAAAGAAGAGGAAGAACATTGTTTGTTCCATTGTTAGAGCATAATTTAAATCTAATACCTTGGAAAGCAGCAAACAACTTACAAAGCACTTTCAGGTGTCCCAGTTTATTTTTGCTCTTGGTAATTATTTGTGAATGTAAGCTGATCAATTACAGAAAAAAAAAAAAATGTGTGCAAAATTCCATACATGCCTTGTAACCAATCCACAGTATACCCAAAATCTCTCCAGTACTAGAAAACTGCTTTGAAGATTTCAGCTGTTAAACTAAATAATGTGAAAAAACTTTCACTAAGCTCTAACCCTCTAGAAGAATTCCTAGTCTTTTAGGCAGAAAGAACACATCCTATATATAGGTTACGCTGACTTGTACTCTGGAGAGACTTAAGAGATTGGCTCTGATAGATATGGTGCTAATCATTTTTAATGTCTCAGAAGATACTGCAGCCTGGCTATTTTGGGACACCTTTTCACATTATGAGATTCAGTTTCCTTATCCATTTAATCAGAAGAACGCTTTGGAGTTCACTTTGAAGTGCTCTGCCTCAGACACTCGATTCTGACAATTAGTTTCCAACTGAAAAAACTTAAAGGCATCACTGTTAAAACCTAATTTTTTAAAAGCTTTCTGAAGTGTCTGCAAAATGTTTGTGCAGAATTTAAAAACCTAAGCAAACTCAGTAGTCACTTAACAGAGAGCAGAAGTCACACGACACTTGTTTCTCACCATCGCCTTAATTCAACACTGAAGCCCTGCTGCATTGACATTCTGAACACAGAAGCGTCTCATTTAAATAAGTCATCAAGACATCAACTTTAGAAGTGTTGCTCTTAAACTAGCCTTGTTCCCATTCATAAGGTACAGAAAAAAATTATCCTTAATTGTATACAAAAAAACCCACCAGAATGGAAACAGAATTGCAAGACAGCAGATGTTTCTTTCCTAATCAATCAGTATGCAAACAGGAAAAAAAAAAATCTAAAGAACCAGTTTGAATGCCAAGTGTAAGCTCTATATAAATTTCAGCTGTATATGTATGCAAGCTATGAGTCAATGTTGGAAAAAGACAGGTGTGTTTATACATTCAAGAGACAATTCATGCAATACAGCTTTCCATTATTGCCGAATTACAGAAACTGGCAGAAAATTTTGACTACTATGAAATATTCAAATCACATCATATGAATTTGTGCAGTAAGTGAGAAAAGTAGTAGATGGAGATACAACACAGCCAAGGTCCCAAAGGAAAAGGAGGTTCTTTAGGTATTGCTAGGCTACTAAGACTGCCTGCCAACACAAATTAAGAGACTAGCCCATCCTATTTTAAAAACAAACAAGAAAAAAAAGGTACAGTGCCAAGCATGTCAGTTACTTGGGAAGATGTATGTAGCGCACTGTCTGACACACAGCTGAAGTCACTAGAGAGACCTGCGGTATCTTACTGGCATACAAGTAATTAGAAATTGGCCGATGTGATTGGTATGGGTTAGGAGGTCTCCAGATGCTCCACCAGTGTGATGAAACCACTCGTACAGACCTAAAGCAACCTAGACCCCAAGGTGAGTCTGATTTCTCATGCTAGCAACATCCTCCTAGAAGGCAGAATGTCAACCTCTGCAAGGCACCGAACAGCAAAAAAAAGTTTAGTAAGTTCCTCAAGCCATTTCCAATTACAGACTTCCCAGGAAGGCCTGCAATTATGTCCGGCATACCAAAGAAAGACTACACCTATCTTGAGACTGCAGCATGGGGATACTGAAATCCTGCAAACGGAGAGCTCCTGCCCCGTGAGGTTTAACTGGTTTTCTCATGACAGATAACTGTGTCTGAACAAAACAAGCTCTGTGAGAGCAGAGCAGTGCATTTCTCAGATTTAGTCGTCCTGGACAACTGAGAGAGAAGGAGTTGTAACATTAGAACTTGAATCTGCTGAGAGATACTGCCCAAGAAACCCCACATACAAAGCTTACCCTGCAGGACCTCCTCCTCTGCCTGCCACAAAGAAAACCAAAGATTAACTTGGCAAAGCCTAGTGAGCTACTTCTCCCCGTAAACTTCAGCTTTATTACACGTTGTGTTTTAAATGAGCTAGTAGAAGCCATAATGCTAATTCAGGATGGTTTGTTCTCTACTTGTAACAAATAGTAGTATGGCTTGTAGCAACATAAACAAAAAGACCTTCCCTTTTTTTTTTTTTTAAAAAAGTAATTCCACTGCATTGGCAAATTCTTAATTTACATAATATGATGCCAGTTTGGAAGTACTCACCTGCTAACCAGTTGCAGAGGCCTGTCCAGCAAAAAATAAATAAATAAAACCGCACTACACACTACAATTCCAGTGTTGATGATTTGTGGTGCGATACTTCCTAATTCACCAGAACACAGCCCATCCCACCCCAGACACAGCAGAGAGGAGCAAAGAACAGTAGGTTTTCAAACAGCAACCAGATCAGAGTAACAAGAGGGAATTCTATACTTCATATGATGCCAATAAAACACTTACAGGGTTGTGAGCTTCATCTGTTGAATGATGAACAGCCCACCAGTCAGACGTCCATTCCCAGGCATTTCCTACAATGTTGTACAAGCCATACCCATTGGGAGGAAAAGCAGTGACCTATACAAGATACGGAACACAAGTACCATTCTGTAAACCACTCAACATGAAATATGGGGTTTGATCCTGAAGACCAGTTTGCCAAAGGTGCACTTGTCTTTACTAGGAGCTTCTGCCTTCATATCTCAGAAGCAGACACCAAATTACTAGTGCAGAACTGTAACACTTTAACATACTCCATTTAAATAAATCAGAAAGAAAGAAAGAATGAACTACTATCATCCTCAGTGTTCTCAGCACCACATTTCTGCTACGGGACAGAGTGTCTACTTGTCGGTTTTGGAGACCAATCCTCTAAAGAGAGTCTGTTTGACTAACAGACACAGACCTGCACACAGCATTAGTGACCTGACCTCCACGCCCATGCTTAAGACTTCCAGATTCCCCCGCCCAAAGAAAAGCAAGGATGGCTGTCAACTCATGCATATGCAGACTTCTCTGTTGATGAAACTTTTTGGACTTAACTACCATTTAATACTTCATCGACACCCTTGATTGCCTTGAAAATTCCATTTCATTGTTTGCCATACTAGACAGACTCAATCTTTCCAAAAAGGGAAGTTTCATTTCTTTTAAACTATTGCACTATTTTTGTGCCTCAAGAACAACTACCCAAAAAATTGAGAGTTCAGAAAATTGCAATGCCAAAACTGCAGGCAGAGTATTTCAGCATTGGACTACAAACTGACTGGAAAGGGGGAAAAGAGGTCAGTTTGAGAGGAACTAAAAGTTAAAATGAAAGTAATCTTCACTTTTCAATTAGCTTTTAAAAAGCGTCCCTTGGTAGCACTCAAGCCTGCAGTGAAATATACTGTAACTTTAAAAATCTAAAGGTGAAAGAGTACCAGAATGGCAACCAGCCACGGCTCATTGTGTTGAACACAGACCTCAGTTTTAGCTCATTTCCATATGATTAATTCACTTCGAGACGCACTTACAGGTGCAGTTCCTTTGTATCCATCTTCTGCAGTGTTATTAGTTGGGAACACTCCCTGCCAGATATTGGCATAATGTTGACCTTTTGGCTGAAGCTTGTTGCCCCATGGGAAAAGTCTATTAAAAGACATAAGCAGAACAGTTGTCAAGCACTTTTTTTTTGGTTCTAATAAAAAAAAAAAAGAGACACACCACACACCCCGTCCTTCCTCCCCACCTTACCCTGGAGAACCGTTTGTATTCCAGTCCCATTTGCGCCAACATCTAGCAGGTTTTCCAGGAGAGCAAGGGTTCTACAAGGACCATTCGGGCATGGAGGAGGGAAAGGCAGCACTGCCCTGTGCAGTACGTAGTCCAGGACACAGGACGGAGAAGACAGAAGCCTGTTACCTTGTCTTCCCCTCCTCCCCAAGCCCACAATCAGGTAACTGGTGGGTCCCGTGGCCCTACAGCTGCTGTGCAGTGATGTAGTTAGTTACTTCTTAAGCACCCTCACAGCTCATTTGGCCAGGGCACTAAGGTCTGTCGCTATACCTTTCATCTCCTGCAACAGCAGCAGTCCCGGGTCTCAGCATTTTGTCACACCTCCCCTCTCTGCATTCTCCTCCCATTATAGAGTTCAGATTGCAAGATACCATTTAGGTATTTGGGGAAATTCACTTACCTAAAGGAATCTGTTCAGAGTAAGTCAGTGTTATATTTACCACAGATGTGCGTACTACACAAGAAAAAGACATTGAGGGTAATAAAACCCCACACAATTCTCCCTTAACTCGTAAATACCAGTTTTAAATATTTATCAGGGGCACATTTGTGACAGGTACCTATTCTCAAGGCCCCCTCGACAGCTGTATTCCCATTCAGCCTCGGTCGGTAATCGTTTCCCTGCCCATGTGCAGAATGCCACAGCATCATTCCAGGAAACATGAAGAACTGGATGATCCATTCTGGGGAACAAAATAAATAGGACAAGATCATCAGAACTAGGCAATGTCACAGGTATATAGCACAAGCACTTTATGAAACTCTTGAGAGGTGGCCACAAAGGATTGCAAGGAAGTTCACAGTTCAGTTACAACTGGACAAGCTATCAGATTCCTTTTACAGAAAATAAGCTATTTAAAGACAGACAGCAAGCTACTAGTAGATGCTGGATGGGAAATACAGCCAACAGAGGAAAACAAGAGAAAAAAAATTAAGTTCTGTTTGTCTCATGGTGCTTTTATATACAGCTCTATACAGTTAACAAAGACATTTGTAGCTTGTGCTTTCTCACTGTTTCCCCTCAGACACCCGCAGCACCCAGGAGCCAGTGAAGAACCACCAATACACTGGCTAATGTGGAAATGTAGGTGTTCAGAGAAAAAAGCACCAAAAGCCTGCAGCATTGCTCCCCCGTGCTAGGCTACTTTAACAGTATCTTAACAAGAAGCCAAGATTCTCAATAGGAAAATTTACATTGCAGTCTTAACTGCAAATGCTCTTTGCTTCCCTGTGCACTCTTCCCTTTGCTGCAGATTCTTTCTTTTCTGTCAGTTGTGGGGTTTTTGAGGGAGAGGTGAGAGGAGAAAGAGTCCTTACTCCTAGCAACATCATCTTTTGCAGCACCCAATCCAGGAAATGGTGAACTGCAGAAATGTAACAAAAAAGTATTTTTCTTTGGGTGTTTCAAGCAGTCCAGTTTACACGGGTTTGGTTCTGGGGCTGCCCTTACAATCGTGGTCTCTTTTTCCAGAAAAAAAGACAAAAACAATGCCTAATCATTCTTGTCACAAGGATCTTCCCCATCCAAGCCTCTACCAGACCAAGCTACTTCAAGAGCTGAGGGTACTGATCCAGAGACAGATGCAGAGGACTTCCTATTAACTTGCCTTTCCTGCTTCATTTAACAAGCCATCAGATGCCTCCTGGTCCATTAGACTACTTCCACGTGGCAAGTTCACTAGCAGTTGTACTAGGTTAGGTTTGTGCCATACTTCTACAAGACTAGATTTACATGGCAGGTTTCCAACTCTTATCTGCTGACTGTGACCTAAATTTCTCTGTCTCCCCCTAACAACGCCTCCTGATGTTATCTCTATTTTTGCCTCAGATAATTCTTTCATTGCCCTTGGAGAACAGACAACGGACTTGTTACTAAGCAGTTCAGCCATCAGATGATGTTACAGTAACACAGCCCTGTCCTTAGAGGACTCAAAAACATGCCAGTAACTACTAAATCTAGGCTAGAGAGTCTGACTTTATTTCAAACAGCAGTTTTGAAACTAACTAGTTGATTAAGTAGCTAGTGCCAACTTCATTGCCACCTGCATAGTGAGAGAAAGAGAAATGAAGACAGTCACATCTCGGGAAGCATACAGTAATACACCCAACTACAACAATGGCTGTCGACATGTGCAAGCCAGGGCTAGTTGTGCAGTACTCACAAAAAGCACCTGAGAAAAATGAAGCCTTTTGATTTGCTAGGCATAAAATTCATTCCACTTCTGAACTGAAAGACATCATATAAAGACATGGATCAGCAAGTTTCAAGGTTCATGCTAGCAAAGCATGGCACTAACGATAGGCTAAGAAAAAATACAATTTTCCAAAGCATTTAGAGCTTCTAGATAACAGTTGCAACTAATTTTCCACAGTAATCAGCCTACAAAGTCAGAATATGTTAGACAGCACAAAACTCTTCAGTCATCTGCTGCCAGAGAGACAGGTCTCCAAATCCCAGATGGAGGACACACTACATGGACTCCTAGAGTACGCATGCAGCAGTCTTCCTCTCCAGAACCAGATCTGCACTGAACGCTCGAAAGTTGCTGATCCTCTAAAGACCTACTCTGTTCCACTGCTGATGTATAAACGTGACTAGAAAAGACAGAGGCACATTTCAGTATGGCCTCTTTTCCCTTGGGTGGAAAGGGCTTATAGACCTTTCTGAAATACTACGATGCCATTGAGCATACGACCACTGAATACTGCACACAGCACACTAGAAGATGTGAAAATAGTCACAGAAGCAGCAGCAAGCAAGTTACTAATTAAAAAACCTTTCTTGCATCTCCGTTCCTGGTCCAAGTTTACAGGCACATTTACAAGCACTGTGTATTATAACTGAATGGCCATTTCTGGCTTACCTGTTGGAGATACTAGAGTCAGGACCCTCAGGGTGCTTCCAGTTGGCTCCCTTCACAGGCAACCACCAGGGAGCAGCTGCAACCTGAAAAGGGACAAGAATGGCCAGTGAAGACGACCTGAATTCCCAGATAAAGGCTATTCTGAAAAACCACCATGTGACAACAGGCTACAAGGCTTTCACTCGCAGCTCAGGGCTCTGCCTGCAGCCAATTGACCTATTATGTTCCAAATCATCTCTGATGAACCAAGATGATCATTTGATCCACATTACAATACTGCTGGCCAGGGAACAGCCCAAGGTATGGAACAGCACAAAGAAAATACCACCTAAAAACAAGAGAAAGGGAGACTGAACCCTGAGCATACTTTTCAGAAGTACTGCCCTCTGGCTGTCTCTCCTTCCCTTCTACATTTTCTCATCTGCAGGTCTGATACGCTGCACGGTTCATCCTCTTTGAAAGCACAGCCTTCAGCACACTACCTGTGGTGGACCAGGCTGTCCTCTCAGAAATTCTCAATTATAGTTCTTCACCTCTGAAAACACATGCCAAAACCATTCAGACGGTAATAGTTGGAGGAGGTCATCTGGAACATTACAGTTTTACTCAATTCTTTTACAACAGTATGCCCCCAGTACAGTTAAACCAGCTAACCTGGCTGACTGCAGTCTGACACATACTGTAGAGATGATTAAAAAAAAGAGACAGTTGTGGCTTAAAGAGAATTTTCAGCCCAATTATTTGCTCCCTAGACTCAGTGTTTTGGAATAACCAAAACAAAATCCTGATGACATCCTTTAACTAGGGTCAAAACACGCATCTTGAAACACATTTGCTTTCCAGTTAATTAACTGAGTAAGCCGATATTAAATTGTTTGCTATCAGCTTCCAGAAGGTGGAGACAGAAGAGCCACAGAAGTTAAGCGAAGACTTTTTTTTTTTTCTTTCCAGCTGGTTTGCTGAGCAACATCAAGCAGACAAAATACTCTGTTACAATGCAGATATCGAGTACTTCACTCTAACCAAAAGTCTCAAATTTGGTTCTGCAATGCCAAGGAACTATTCCTGGACTACATTCATTAAGGATTTCTTCTACTAGGCTTGCTTCAAAGCTGAGAAGGTCAGTGCACAACATGTTTAACTATTCTATTCTGATTCATAGTCACATAGAAATACTTATCTTAATAATGAGTCCTTTCAGAAAATTGAGGCAAAAAAGAACACTTATGCTAACCATCAACAGAGGTTTCCTCCAGCAGCTTGAGTGCTTGCTTCCATAATACTCCTATTACAGAGATAATTTCCATAACGAACAAAAATCAAAGTAAATAAGCCTGCAATGCTTTAGGAGTTAAACAATCTACCAGCTGGTCAGCCCTAGGGCTAGGAGATCCAGGTGCTACTCCAGTAGCAGCCTGTAGGACAGCCTTCAGCAACTTCTACCCTCCCTACTGCCCCTCAGCTTTCCCCACTCAAGACACGGCAAAGGGAAGAAGCAGAATATTTCTCTGCGTCATGCTGCCAAACCATCTTTGTAAAGTGTTCTACACACAGGTAGGAACTGTGCCAAGAGTGTTGTCCTTTAACTCACCAAATCCTTCAAAGGAAAGTCAAAAAGTAAAAGTCACTGAAAGCTGGTACTCAGGAGACAGAGCCTCAGTCTGGTCAAACAATTTCAACAGCACCTTCTAGGAGGAAGCTGCACCCTTCAACAGTGACAAGCATTTAATATGTAATTACACGTGTGTGAGACAAAAAAATATCTATGACAAACATAAGTTGTTAAGAAAAACTCTGGTCCAAATTACACATCAGATCCCGCACTTGAATGTTTCAGTAGGAAAATAAACTGCAGTGCCTAAGCAATAGAAATGCTGCTAATACACAAAGACATATTATCTCATTTTTAAAGCATCTGATCAGTCTATGCCATAACAGCTCCCATGACAGCTTTCCACTCTTCTCCCATTAGCACATACGGATTTTGCCTATGGCATACATCTGGGTACCTTACCTAAAAGTTCATTTTAAGTCAATAGCCATCCTGGACTAAAGCTGCAGAGTTGTTGGCTTAAGCTCAGCTGAACAGCACGCAGCTCTTTGCAAGCTCTAGGCAAAAGCGCTGGAATCCCTGAACTCGCTGCAGGACTGCTCCAGGCTGGGAAGCCATCCACACACGGGTTTCTGATGCTCACTCTTCCAAAGTGAGGGAAGAGAAGACATTGGTGTTAAGTACAAAAGAAATAAAGATGCTTTCAGCAGCTTGCTTGTGACTGAGACGTTCTGTCCACGCGCTCTCCATCTAAATGGGACCCTTCAGGCATCCTACTAAAACAACGACACTTTTTAAAGATCCTGCTTTATGATCTCCCTCGCATGGTAAGCACGTAGGTTGACAACACCAACGACATAATTCTGGCTCAGTATCTAACAAAGCCAACGACATTCTCACCACAAATGGAGTCCCTACCCTTTTCAAAAAAACACGAGAAGTATTTGATCTCTTTCTAGAAACTACAGCTCTGTTACTCAGCATTCAAATGGGATCTTCATTCAGAGAGGTACTCCGCTCAACTCTCATAGCACTAAAGCTTTAGAATGACCAAGCTGCTAAACAGATACTACAGTCAATAGGCTTAAAAGTAGTCTCTTTTAACCAATTCCGTGTATATTTTGAGCTTTAACCTTTAATCTATACTCAAGATAGGACAGAAATCCAGAGTCAGAATTTCACAGCTCTTTAAGGAAGAGAGCTGCAGTACTATTTGCTAAAGGTTCTCCGTGAATCTGAAAGATGATGAGTAAGGCTTCATCATGATAGTTTTAAGAACACCACATTTTTGTAAATTAAACTGCTGGGTTTTGGATACAAATCTCTGCAGGAGACTGCAAAGACTTACGCTTTAGAAGACTTTAATTTTGGAAAACATCTTTGTTATGCAAAAGAAAAAGCAGATGCTTTCAATCAGAATGGTTTATTTTAAACTAAGAAAAATATAATCTCTCCGCATGAGAGCACTACGTGTGCACGTCTTCTGTTTCGGGCTCTGCTGAACTGAACACCAAATGGCTGCCAGTCTTTGCAGAACACCCAGATCCTTAGAGAAGTTACACACATAGTACTAGGACAGTGATAACAGTGATAAACTACATACAGCCTTCCATAATTAATTGGAAACTAATCTAAGTCAGCCACTGACACCACTGAGCACGCACCAAGATGCTCCTTCCAAAAGAGAAAGTCATGTACCTGAAATTCACAGTCCTTTCAAAAAACTTCTCAAAAGTCTTTAAAGCTTTTAATTGCTCTAAATCTAATTAGCAGAAGAGCTAATTAGACAGAGATATTACAACATCATAGCTAATACAGCAAAGCCCTCCCTTGCCACTAATGAGCTTAGTTACTTTCATAATGCTTAGCGTTCTCATGCTTCACTCCAAAACATGTGTTCTGTAGACTGGCAACAGATTCGTTTTGTAAAAATAGCAGCATATGCTGCTGAATAGATCTTGAAGAGATACTGAATTAGAGGACAGTATCTCCTACATTTTGATTAACTCTTTACAGCATAGCCTATCACTTGTAACAGAACTGGTTAAATAACTGCTCTGCAAACATCACACAACTGCCTCGATGCGTAAGGAAATGCAGCTCTAGGAGCACAGCTCACTTCAGAGGCAGAGAAGCTCAGTGCTTGTTTTGGTCTGATCCAGCTGAAAACGTGGATTATCCAGCTCTCTGCTCCAGGATTAAACTTTAAGAACTCACTGTTCTGCTTATCACAGATTCATAGGGCTGTGAAGAGAAGAGAACATGATATGATAACAGCGGGAAGATATACTAACAGTTAACTTCGACCTACCAGTTTTGCACTCGAAGCAATTTGCAGAACTGAAGCCTATACTCCCACTACCAGCCTGCATAAAATTCAAAGTTTTAAGTATTCAATTTTCTTTTCAAAGTAGGCTGGGATATCCTAACTTTAATTGCTCCATTATCTGATGATTTCAAGATTTTTAGACTACTTTACAATTATCTTTAAGAAAATTCCTTCCTAAATAGGCACAGAAAAAATGAAAGGGGGGAACATCAGGAAAGTCGGTTTCATTGTCAGCATTACACCATTACGGGCACTGCAAGAGCAGTAGGGGAATACTCTTAAAAACACATACAAAAAAAACATACAAAAACCCCAGCCGATACCATAAAAACATTTGTATTGGTCTTGCATTTAACATGGCACTGGCCATGTTAGATAAACACAAGCCCCCACTTCAGCTCTGAATTTTAAATTCAAATCACATTTACATATTAGAAGAACTACCAAAAATAAACTCAACTGAGTAGCTAATCTCGGCTCTAATTCCATTTCTAACATGCAGCAAGTCACTTGAAATAACAAAGCTGTAGATTTTAACCTTAAGTCAGGCCCATAAGATGAGAAATTCATGGTGTTGTCCAGACATGTAGGACCAAAAAAAAAAAAAAAAAAAATTTTTTTTTGATTGTTTTTTTCACAGAATTTTTTTAATTTGTAATCCTTAATTGTGAGAAGCCATTGGGAACAGCTTGTGCTCACTCGTTTTGACAAATCGCACACCTTANAAATTCATGGTGTTGCCCAAAAATGGAGGAAAAAAAAAAAAAAAAAAATAATCTTTTTTTGATGTGCTACAGCATTATAATGCTATTTTAATATAATAAGGCCTGCATACACTAGGTCAAGATAAACATCTGGAAGAAGCAGCGTAAGAACTTTAGCAATTAAGGAATCAACTGTCCGTAAAGAGATTTTCTGAGTGAAAATTAGTCCAAGTCTGGAAAACACTTCAAGAATTTATTTATTAAGCAGTGGGTTCTTAAAGATATGCACACTTTGGTTTCAGAAGCTGACGTAATAGATCACCACTTGTTTGAATCAGATTGTGTTAAGCACTGCACATCTTTAATTTGCAAAAAGCATCCCCTTGGCTACAAAAAAAATGCGTGATAGGCTGGAATCAGGGAAGTTATGAAGCATTATCTCTGAGAAATATACCCAGTGGCCTGAGCACCCTCATTGCTAACATTGGTAAGATGTGAGGAAAAAAATAGTTATTCAGTAAAGAATATAATTTTTGGATGAGGTTTTATTTTATCCATGTAAGGGAGATACACATAAATCTCTTGTCAAGTTTTCCTCCTCTAAATCATATCCTAAACCCTGAACCACTGATTAGTGGACTGCTGAAGAAAGAGGCAGACAGAAAAGAGAACATTTTTAGTAGAGCAGGGAGTTTAAGAAATAAAGATAATTACTGTGCAACAGATAAGCCACCGTCATTTTCCCTTCAGAAACCAGAAAGAAATCACATTAAGTTTGGTCCTGGTCACAAGTAACTTTACACCTATTTTTCTAAGTAGCATTAGCGTACCTTTCCAACAATCCTCAAAAATGTCTTCCCTCTCTGAGATTCAGGGCAGAGGTCTCTCTTCCACCTTCCACATGCAGCTCCCAAGCGCGCATCACTACAGCGCCTCCTTCCCTCCACTCCACCAGCCGGGCACTGCCAGCCAGAATCACAGAATAGTTTGGGTTGGAAGGGACCTCAAAGCTCATCTTGTTCCAACCCCCCTGCCATGGGCAGGGACACCTCCCACCAGACCAGGTTGCTCCAAGCCCCGTCCAACCTGGCCTTGAACACCTCCAGGGATGGGGCAGCCACAGCTTCTCTGGGCAACCTGGGCCAGGGTCTCACCACCCTCACAGGAAACAATTTCTTCCTCCTATCTCATCTAAATCTCCCCTCTTGCAGTTTAAAACCGTTCCCCCTCATCCTGTGGCTCCACTCCCTGATCCAGAGTCCCTCCCCAGCTTTCCTGGAGCCCCTTGAGGCACTGGAAGGGGCTCTGAGGTCTCCCCGGAGCCTTCTCTTCTCCAGGCTGAACACCCCCAACTCTCCCAGCCTGTCCTCCCAGCAGAGGGGCTCCAGCCCTCGGATCATCTTGGTGGCCTCCTCTGGCCCCGCTCCAACACGCCCATGACCTTCTTCTGTTGGTGTCCCCAACGCTGGGGTAACGTTAACATCCACCTGCCTGCAGAAGCAGACCGTGGCTATGAACAGATGAGCTGAGCACCGGGACCACGATTGAGCAGTCCCAGACATCAGCAAGCAGCAGCTATTCTGGGCTGCTGCATCAGCACAGCCCAGCTCTCAGGGGACACGTACCCATGCAGCTTTTCGGCTGGCTGTTGTCACCACCTTCTTGAAGTCCTGCTCTGGGTCAGAGGTGGAAATCAGCAGAGGGCAGAGACAAAGCTTAGCCCTCTTCTGATTCAGCTTTGCAGTCAGATTCAGAACACACCACACCACGAGGGGCAGTTAGAAACAAGCCGGAGCCATGGAGCAGTCCCACTCGATTTTCAAGCCATTTTCCAAACGCAAGGAAAAGCTCTCCAGCAGATGTACGCTCCCTGTTCGCCTTCGCCAGTCTGCAGCTCTGCTTCTCCTTTTCGTCGGCACACTGAAAACGGCACGAACATGACCTATTTCTATGCAGTACATCATCTCTATAGCAACAGGCTCGTGTTTAAGTTGAAACAGCTGTAACTGAGTCAGGGAGACGTTGCAATGTAAATAGTGTGGAAGTGAACACCGCTTCAAGGCTCAAGACAAAGAATAGATCTCTCCTAGCCAGTTATCAAGGTTGTCATAGCAGCTGCATAAGGGAGCCATAATCTACATATGTAGCTGTAATTCATATTTGTACTTGAAAATACTCTGCAGAGAAGAACAAACCTTCTATAATTATGTACATAAACTGAACTGAAACACGATTGTCAAATTCTCCACCAAATCAGTAATTAAGCACACTGAAACAGCTTAGAAGTAGACAGTTGAGTATTTTTTTCCAGAAGATAACTAATACTTGATGCTGGCAGCTTCTGCAATGCTACTGCAAGTGCCATGCTATTTATTATATCAATTAAAAGTCCCAGCTCCCCAAAAGCTCTAATTACAGAAGAAACTGTTTTCATTCTTATTTTCTAAGGTTTCTAGCCTCCCTCATTAGCTCAGAAATGAAAGCAATAAGGGGTTTTGTTTAATATGGAACATTGATATTGTTTGCCTTGAGTTAAGTCCCAATATTTTAAAGTAGTTTGAAATTGCAGTACCACAAAAAGGAAAGGCAGCAGCTTTATTGAATAAGAACAAATATAGTTGAAGTTATCTGTCAGAGAAAAGGTTTCAGACTTACTGGGAAGCTAGCACTTTACTTTTACGAAGGGACCTTTTCCTTTGCATAAGGAAAGATCATTGAATTTCATTCAAACAGTGTAATACTTCACGGCTATGGTCAATCCTCCAAGAAAAATAACCAAAAATATTTGATGCTAAACTGCAGTAAGATTCATTAAGTGCAAGTTTTGGAATCCAAAGAAGCTTCTTTTGAGGAACTGATATTCCTGGTGAGTTCCATCTCTGGAAGTCTTTTTTTCAGCCAGTGTCTAAATCTGCACTCAAGCTAGTCATTTTTTCCAATAAACAAATGAATATGAGCTTTAAGAAAATGAGGCGTGCACAGATGTATCTACAGCCTGAGGCGAAAGTAACGCCTGCTTTAAAGTTGTAGTTTATACTGGTAAGTATGGACTAACATTACAGGTAATTCCCAGTGAGAGATGCTTCCTGCACGTCATTCTGTATCCCAGTCGTGGAAGTACAGCATAAAATAGAGATTAACAGTTCAGTAGCTCCATCTTCCCAGCTCCTTATAGGGGATAGCTCAAGCATCAGGGGCTGCAAGAAACAGGCTCACCTACCTCTTCCTTTGATTTTGGTTTCCTCTCTGAAAGGCCTCTGAAAAAGTAGAAGCCAAGTGTAGTATAGGTGAAATTTACCCTTAAAGTAACAATGAGCCTATTTGTGAACTTCTGCTTATGCATCCTATGTATGTTGACATTTTAACAGTGCCAGACCAGCTATACACTAACCCACCTGCTCTCCCTTCAAGCCACAGTAAGGAAGTTATTATTGGATGCTGTCAGAAGGTACACTGCCCACAGGAACTGCTGCAAACACTAACACTGCTATCCTACCTGCAAATGTTACTTGTTTTGTTATTGATTTGAAATACTCACTTGAAATGCCTAATGTTTTCATTGTTTTTAGAATGGGACTATGCCCTTCGAGTTACAGGCTAGAGGCACTACTACAAATAGGTAAATTGCACAGCTCAGGACCACTGCGGGGGCTGCCATACAAACAGGGATGAAAGGAGCATCCAATAGTTCTAGATTGACCAGAACTCTGTAATAGTATTTGCTCGAGTCTGCCAGTGAACTAATTTCATCCCATTCTCAGATCAAAAATTCAATGCCTCTTAAAGACAAAGGAAGTATGCAAATCTGTATGCTTTCGGTCTCTTCACTGCAGAATTTATCTGGCCTAGAAGTAAAAATTAATTTTGCTGTCTTCCACAAGCCAAGAATAAAAATGTTCCCACTACTCTCCAGTGAGCAAATCTGACTTACACTGTACTGCAGTCTCCGTAAGTGCTATCCTGTTTACTTTTTTCATGGTAGCTGCACAGCAAGTGAAACTCTTGCAGTTATTCGCAAGAGCTCTCAAATCCCCTCAACTGGCAAGCACGCCTCAGTACCTTCTCATTTCACAGACACAATCCCCATGCTTTTTACTCTAGGATACATTAAAATGCCATATAAATGACATTTTACAATGCCATGGAATAATACCACTGGGCATGCATTTCCCCTTCTCTACTTCCTCCTTAACTCAAGGAGATAAAAGAGCAGGAAAACAGTTTCATCATAAAATAAGAATAGCAAAATCTCTAAATTTTGAGCGTTTTCCATTTCCCCAAATTCTCTCAAAAGAGAAGGGAGGGGGGATGACATGGACGGACCTCCACGTGCCCAGCTACTGACAATTCTAGGCTGTGTTTTATCTATGACATCTAAACCAAAAGCCAAGTACCCAAGAAATGTCATAACTTAATAGCTGTAATAGATACTGTAATTAGTAGCTGGTTTTAATCTGCAAGTCTGAGAACTGATTTTAATATGTGAAGCTATCAAAACTGGTTAAGCTCACGCAAAACGTTTTGGTTTCAAAAGGACCTTCCACCTTCACCCTAGAAAATCCAATTTTATTTGAAAAAATCCTCACCAATTCTATCAGTAACCCCCTCGTCTGTTACAGTGCTAAATTTCACTCTCTGCCACGTTACCACCACAAACTTAGAGTCCAAAATTAAAACTCTAGTTCCCAGAAATCTAGAACAATTCAATTATTGGCTGCTACACCCCTTTTTACTGCTTCCCTTCCAGAGGAGGGTTCGGTCCAACCTACATTCCTGTAGCAGTGGCTATCTAGGAGACCACCTCACCTCCAGGAAATGCACACCCAAAGCTCCAACAATTATTCTACGTGCTAAGCTGGTTTGCTCCTGCATTAGCTTTCACCAGCCCCACCTCTGTTCGAATTTAGCTGTCTGCTTCCTTTGAGGGCCTATGATAAATTTGTCTGGTTTAAGAACTGGAGAAGCCAAAGTGGCCAAATAGCGCCAAACCCCGAGATACTCCCCAAGAGACACATGCACTTCGTTACTTATGGGAGCTGTTATATACCATTTAGTTCAGGATCTTTACTTCCACCTTTCCCCAATTCTTTCACTGTGAATGAAATACTACTTCCAAAATACACATTCCTATTGCTCTTCCCTTTTTTCACGTTTGCCTTTAGCACCCCTGTGCTTCAACTGGAGAAAAGCCTTATCACAACATGTCTCAGCCACTCCGGCAAAGTAAAAATACAGTCCTTTGTCCCACCCATTTGGTGGAGGGATTTTCAGTACCAGTAACACACCAATGTTTCTATCTTATTTCTACTTTTCACGGCAATAGTTATGATTCAAGAGGGTACATATCACAAGCTGAGATACTAGTTGACTAAGGTATACATCAAGAAAAAAGCCTTAATCTTCTCCGTTGCTGATCATTACAATCTGCTGATGCAAACCACCTTCATGCACTTTACTCTTTTTCAGATTACATTTGAACAGTTACACTGCAGTAGCCAAGTTTTAAAATGTGCTCACTTTTTTTTTTTTTGAAGTAGTTGAATAGCATTAGATTCCTTTCACCATTTTTTACCCAGCAGACACGAGTAGAACTGAAACATTTTGGGCAATGTAACAAGAAGATAGTTTTTATTTTCTATTGTTTAACTTAAGCCTGCAGATCCCTAGGAAGAATTTGCTTTTGCAGACCCCTTAAAGTCCCTGCCCCATGGTCAGGATGCTTTGGCATTTTAGCAGTAATAAGTTTCTTGCAAGTTGTCTATAGAAACTTGTTTCTTGAAAGCATGATCTACAGAAAACTGCTAATGTATTTTATTAGTTTCAATTAGCTGAGGCAAGCATGGCCTACACAGAATTTGGCTGTCTGAGAAGCAGTCTGACTACATTACATTCTAACATCGCATCCCCATGGCCGATGATCCCCTCCCTGCAACTCAAAAACACCTGCTTGCTCTAGTCTATAAATTGCACTGTCACAAAAACCAAAGACGCGCAAAGCAACTAAGGTCTGCACAGTATTATCAACATTTATAACCTCTCACGGAAAATGCATACTAGAACAAAGAGACACAGTTTTGAGAGGCAGAAGCATATACAGACAAAATTCTAAGTTGTATTTTCAGACATTAGAGTTCTCTTTCCAGCTGTACCACTGAGCCGCCTTCTGACACCTTCTCCTTGCAGACAGAAGTTCCTTGCTAAAAGCTGGATTTCATGGTACGTAGCTGGTGAGGGGGCAGGCAGACAGGAGGAAGAAAAGCAGCTTCTAGTTTCTTTTTCACCTCCTCACAATATTACCATGTTTAAGAACACAAGTTTGTCCACAGCATCAGCACAAAGTTAAGAAGTGCCAAACTAAAAGGCAGGCAGTCACTATTCTCCAGATCACTTTACCAAAATAATTAGTACAATCTTTCTCTGTGTCTATTTGAACAATAGTCTGCATGCTAGCAACTCACAAAATGACCTAATAATAAATACTGGAAACATGGCAAAAGGACAGTCTCCTAAAGTTTACTTTTAACAAATACAGAAAACCTCCATGAAGGAGCAGCCAAAAAGACCAGTTTGGGCTTCATTCCAGCTCTCTGGCATAATACTTGTTGTGTTAGCATTACAGCCAACACTTTAAAATTTGGCTGACACACCCAGGAAAGTGGCTCCCAACACTCTTCTGTGTTTATACAAATAGCCAAGACTGAGCTTACACCAGCATTCTTAGGGTTTGTTTGTTTTAAAACAGAGAGCCCGATTTAGGGATTTCTGCATCACAGAACTAGGGCAGGAAAAAGTATTTCTTTGATACTGACTGTTGTGAAGGTGGGATGAGCCCATCTGCATATATTCTACCTTCAACATCAGTTATGGTAGTATTTGGGAAGTCCAATTTAGTCGTCTTGTATCTCACAGTACACAAACATTAGTCCTGAATTAAAAGATAATAAACTATTCTTGTAATCTTCCTTTCCTTGCAGTAGAAAACAAAACCTCACATTTTTTGCCAGTTATCCCCAGCACACATTCACATAGGGCTTCTTAAAACCTCCCATCTATCAGTCTGCCCCTTGAAGAGAAAAATCAAACTCTACAGGCTTGCACCCTCAACCAAGAGCATCGTTTATATAGAACAACGAATATTCACTACGCTAAGTTATTGCACCATGCACATGGAATAAAAGTCTCTGTGCATGATAAACTATTTTGGAGAAAATTATATCTAAATACTAAAGCCCCCAGATTTTCTCAGTTGTTTGTCATAATAAATAATAATCCTCTAAACTCCTGAAGTTGTACCTTGGATCAAACGGTGTGCAGAAATAAAACCTTGCTACTAACTAGAAGAGTTTCATCTCAGACTGTCCCACCTCTCTCTTTGCTTAGCTAGCATCAGAAGGTGCAACAGGCGGCAAGAAAAAGTTGTGCTCCTCTATAGGTGCAGTTGCACTTAACACTTACTTATATCTAACAGAACTATTGCCAGAAGATGCAGTTTCAGTCCTGCTACTACCTTATCCCTGCCGTGTGTACATCCTGCTTCCCTATGTCAATCCAAGCAGTTGCAGAATGAGCCAAGTTACCTTCACAGAATCACAGAATTTTTTTAGAGTTGGCAGGGACCTCTGGAGATCACCTAGTCCAACTCCCCCTGCTGACGCAGGAATGCCCAGAGCACATTCCTCAGGACTGCGTCCAGGCGGGTCTTGAACATCTCCAGAGAAGGGGACTCCACCACCTCCCTGGGCAGCCTGTTCCAGTGCTCCGTCACCCTCACTGCAAAGAAGTTTTTCCTTATGTTTGAATGGAGCTTCCTGTGTTCCAACTTGTGCTCATTGCCCCTCATCACCGGGAACCACTGAAAAGAGTCTGCATCCATCCTCCTCCAACCCACCCGTTAGATACTTATAAGCAAGAGTAAGGTCTCCCCCTCAGCCTTCGCTGATCCAAAAGAAAATTAACAAAAAAACCTGAAGAAATTCCCATCCAGAGTAAATGCAACTTGAAGCCACACACACCCCCAAAATTGCCACCCTACGCATATCAGAATGCTTCATTTCTCAGGCCTTTTTAAAGGCATGGGACAAGAGATCTGGGAATGCAGTGCATTCATCAGACCTGAGGATAACTCTGATGGGAAGGGACCTCAGGAGGTCATCTTGTCCAAACTTCTGCTCAAAGCAGATAAATTCATCCAGGAGATGACAAGACACAATCTGCTTACTATCAGGAGCGGTAAAGATTAACTGACCTGTCAGGGTTAAGGAGGAGGTAAATGAAGCCTAAGAAAGGCTCAGCGACATATTCACAACAGAAAAAGGTGGGGGGAGAGGGGGGGCAAGCTTTGCTAGCGAACTTTTGGTTATTTTTAAACCAATATTCACTTCCACTCAAAAAACTGGATCAGCTCCAGTTTAAGCAGTGCTGTACCTACCAGGATCACTATGTTGCTCTAGCAAGATGAAGGAACTGAAAAAACAGCAAAGCATACAGGATCTTCTACAGAGATGCAGGGAGCGCAGTAAAAAAGCCATTCACAACATAATGAGGAGTCTTACAGACTCAGGTCTGCCACAGAAATGACGTTTCTTTGGAATACTTGCCTCTAGTTAACCTAGAAAAAGCACTCATGCAAGCATCACTATCATATCAGATACACAGATTATCCTCATTTTCTTAAATCGGTAAGATCCAGGATTTACCTACTTTGTTTGGTCATAAGACTGCATTGGCAGAGTGTGCCAGTCACACGTACATACGCTCTTGGAGTCAGAAACACTCCTGTCCTTTGACGAGTAGCACATCACTCAGTAGAGCCCTTACTGACATCTGAATTTCCAAAGCAACACTGTGTGACGCCTAATGCAAATAAACAGCCTTATATCCACGCCACTAATTACAGTCCTAAATATCTCTCATTTAGGAGGCAAAAAAGAAAAGAAGGGGTTGATATTAACCTTTGCTAGTCAGGAGCAGATTTTTTGTTTAAAAACAAAAGAGACCAGAGAATAGACTGTAAATCCTCCACACTTGAGGGAGTCTATTATTCTAGACCAAATACTCCTCCATAAACCTCACTTTTGTACATAGCTTTGGGAACATCGCACCATTTAGATATTACTGCCATAATTGCTAGCACATCTACCCCAGTGATTGCTAAGTAAGTTTTACCCTGCTGTGTTACTCACTGCCTGGTGGATGTCAGCCTTCACTTCTTCACTCAGCATTCCCTCAAACACAAAGGAATCACCAAATTTCTCTGCCTATAGAAAGAACAAAAGATTCAACGATATTATCAAAGGAATGTTATTCTTAAAACACCACTCACAGTTACAGCTTTATCTTATCAAGAATAAGGAAATTCTAATAGTAATTTTGAGTTCTCTTTCAAGGAAGGTATTTTGAAAAAGAAGAGAACGTATTTTATCTCTGGATGTCATTGTTCTTCAACAGCCACTGGACAGATGGCAGCTCACAGAGCTTCTGCAAATGTTTTCACTTCTATTAATTAAAAATGCAGTTCCAATTGTCCTAACTGCTTTAAAATGGTACAGTCAATAATCTAACATTCAAGGGCATATTTCATTTCTCTTATTTTTCCTTTGGGAATCACAATAAAAGACTCCAGCCTTATCGCTTACTGCTCATCATCATCACTAGCACCGTGTTTTAAAGTGCTGTTACAACAACGTAAGAGTTTAAAGTAACCCAACCATCTAGCATTATATAAAGCCAAAAGAAACAAAAAATACAAATCATTTCAATGAATCACAGCACACGACACCAACATAGGGGGTTTTCCCCTTGGTAAACTAAGTGAATTGATACACTAGGGAAGTCAAAACATGTATCAGAATTCAATGCATTTGCCCTTCTCAATTTCTTAATTTTATTATAGGCATTCAAAGACTGAGAATGATCACCATGAGCTGCTTCTGCATGCTGAGAACTCTTCAAGAAGCACAGTTTGAAAGAAGGATCCCATTCACCACCCAAATATGCAAGTTTTAGCATATGACCCTAATCTTTATACATTCAGTTTCAAAAAGGAAAGAGAAGGAAAAAAATACTTTTTTTTTTTTTCTCTCCTGCCCAATCTGAAATACTCAGAGGCAAACAGGTTTATCACCTAAGGGACCCCAGATTTCAGTCTGACAGCCTCCATCAAGGGTTTGGTTTTGGTTTTGTTTTTTTTTTTGAAGTTTGTTCAAAAAAAAAAACTTTTGGTTCAACAAGATAGCTGTACATCTGGAGATGTTTTCTTCAGCATTCTATTTACTTTCAGGCTTCATTTGCTACTGAAGTTCAGTCTAGTCCTTAATAAAAGAAAACCAAGAAGTAGATTGGCTCTGTTTACCCGCAATAAGTAATGTGGACATTATTTAAATACACAAAAACCAGCTCAGCTCCATCCTAAAAAAAACCCTGCAGAATCAGTGCTGTTTACTCTAACTTCGAGTCTATTTGTCCAAATCCAGCATAAAAGGGGGCCCCATGTGAGGGGGGGAAGGGAGAAGGGGTAAGTGGAGCACCCAACTCCACCAGCTGAGCCATGAAGCCTGTCTGAAACAGACTGCATCTGATGCAGTGCTACAAATACCACTGCACACATGCTTGTTCCACGGGCCGTTTGCACCAAGTAAGCCCTGTTCAAACTCAAAATTGTTAAGCAACCCTTTTTCATAGTTACTGAGCTAAGAACTTAAAAACAGAAATAGTGCCGTAGATAAAAGCCGCCCTTCATCCACCCAGAAGGATCCTGTCTTCCAAATGAGAACCAGTTTATCAAGTGAATTCAGCAAAGTACCTCCTTTGAGACCTGATCATTACCAAGACTTTTATTTGCCTAAAAGGCCTGTCAGGGTTTTATAAAAAGTTGCGTAGGAACAGTCAACTGTCAGGAAAGATCAGAGCCTCAGGCACAGGTGGCTTCTTTCTTGGAAGAACCTTAACATATTCTTTCTTAGTCCATTGTTCCCAGTAACATGCATGAAACTATTATTATACGTGCTATTATATCTGCTTTAGACAGCAGGGCTTTCTATTGCTCAGCTCATTAGCAAGTAGCTGCGCTGAACTAGCCTGCAGAGTCCTCAGCCATCACAGTTTTTTAAATCCTTTCTCCCCTGTTCCTCCAAAATAAGGAAAATCTAACAACATAGTTGTGCTGGTACAAAGCACAACTGGTCCTAGGACCCAAAGGTCAAAAAAACCAAACCAAACAAATAAAGACCAAAAAACCCTGCATAGACATCTTCAGTCATCTGTTAGCTTCACCCAGGCTGCCTTGGTCAAACTGCAGTGAAGATATTAGTTCAGATATCAGGACACTTACTAAATGTAACAGTATACATTTAAATGCGCTTTCAAACCCCTGGGCAGCAAGGCAAGACAATTTCATCTCTCCACTGCTTACATCAGAAATACTCTACTGTGCAAGTATTGTGACCGTCTTAAAAAAAAAAAAAAGCCTAAGTGTTTAACAGGGATTTTGCCAATACAAAGAAAGATGACAGGAGACTGTATCGCTTTCCGCCTTACCTCAGTAATGTACCCAGTAGAATTCACAAATCTCTCAAATTCCTCATTGCTGACCTCATACTGATCCATGTAGAAACTGTTGACGTGGACTCTTCTAGCAGGCCATTCTCCATCTTGCCGTATTTCAGGCTCATCAGTGCCCATTGTGAACACTCCTCCTGGAATAGCGACCATCTGCAGAGAAAACACCACCCAAAAGATTATGAAAATGAAAGACTGAAAAGTATCTTAGAGGTCTTGCTTCTCCCCAACCTCATCTTTGGAGGTGCTTTTGCTTTGAGCAGCATTTCACCGACCAAAGCAGCACAACAAAACGGCAACAGTGGCATCTTGATCACCACCTGTTAGGAAGAAATAGGATGCAGAACTTAAATTAAGAACAAAAACCCCATTTGCAGCTCTTTCTACATGAAGTCTGGGTAATTCAGAACTTTTACTGAGGGTAATGCTTGTGCTCTAACGAGGAGAAACAGGTTCCCCTACTGCACCTAAGAGTCAAGAAACAGCCAAGAAACAATCCAGAGTCCTTTCTGCTCATTTTTAGACGAGGAATTTTGGCATTTCACTCTATTCCTGGGAAGGCTTGATGCATCAATGAAGACTGGAGATTATGAAACTGTAAAGTGCTCTTTTGTGGGCAAGCCTATGCTTGTTTGCATACTAACTACACATGGATTTTCATTTACTAACAGGCACATGCAGCATTTTATTACCAACCATGCTGCTCACTGGCAGGTACGCAAGTACCTGCAGCCCTGCGTGCCAGAGACGAGACAAACTTTCAAGTCAGTTATATTCCACTCCTCTGGAAGACTGGCCTTGGGCAAGAGCCTCAAGCTTCAGAAATAAAGGACGAGTGACAGAATAACATTTTAACTATTTCCGTAAGATGTTTTCCCTTTAAGGCCTCAGTTTCCAGAGAAACAAAAGACATTTTCCTTCAGCTTTAGCAGGCTCTCTTCAGGAAGACCAAGGCCCCCAAGGTCTTGTCATGCCTCATCAGATGTTTCCCAAGAACCCTCTAAAGACCACAGACTGAGCAACGCACTCCTCACCCAAAAAAACAAGAGCAACCACAATCCCTGCTCAGAAGCTTGTGCTGGAATGGAGAATGACAACTCAGGCTGCATAAAAACTCACCAATGGGCAGGTGATGTGTCAAGGGCTACCCAAGAGCTAGCTTGCCAAGATGTTACCCAACTGATCATCAACAAATGAAAGAACTGGGGAAGAAAACTCCCCCTCCTTTCTTTTCAGTATTCCTGAGCTACCTTCACCCCCCTAACTCACACTGAATTCAACCACCTCATTCCTCCTCTGGCAACAGGCAGAGGCTTGTGAGTGGGTGAGCCCCCAAAAAGGCAGCCAGCACTGACGTAGGCATCTCCTGCGGGAAATAACCTGGGATGTCATACTGCACCTGAACATACCCTGGCAGCGATCTGTGACCACACACACTACTCTTACAAGGAATTCAAGCCAGTGGACCAGTGACAGAACCTAAAATGAGTAAAGCCAGTTCTAAGACATAGCAGCATTTTTTTGCAAGATCCAGATGTTTGGTGCACAGGAAATTCAAGTCTAATAACAGAAATATTCACTGAGAGAGAACTTTCCAGAGTAGCATGCTTCCAACACTACTCCAGAAGTGTAGTTTAAGTTCTGACAGGAAAAGAAGCTTCGGATCTAGATGTACAAGAGTTCAAACAAAATTGCATATACATCTGGTGGAATAACACAGTGCGCAACATGTATATTAAAAGTAGCAAAACTGCAGAGAGAGGGAAAAAAATGTGAACTGATGTAACATTATTTAGATGAAGAGGTGGGTTCACAGAACCAAACATGAACTTCGGACTTTGTACATATAGTCATTTTGCAGCACAGCCTAGATTATAGGACCTTGATTCTTCTATAGTTGGAATTTTTTTGTTTTTTTCCTTACTTTACAAGATTCTCTTCATAAAGTAGGATGCTTTCACCAAAACAGTTTATCTGAATGCCTGCACTGACTCACGAAACCAGGAAAACAAAAGGAATCATTAGTTACCTTCCAGCTTCTGGAGTTTACTGTTATTTATCTAGTTATAACCCCACCAGCATACCAAACAATCAGTAAATAAGTTCACATCTGCTATCCACCACGTCTCCCTGTTCTTAAGGGAATTTGGAGTATTTACCGTAATCTTATATATCCAGTTTCATTATTTCTTCTCCACTATAGATCTCTCCTTTTGCTTGGATCTCTCCCAGCAACACTTAAAATTCACACAACTTGCAAAAGGCCTGTAAGAAGTGCTACAAATACTTTTTCCTTTGAACTAACCACATTTGAAGCTAGCTGCATCCTCATAACTTTTTCTCCACTGAGCACTTACAGATTGCCTTTAACTGAATCCATAAAAGGGCTTCAGGATAAATTTGCTTACATTTTTTAGGACTTACGGAATGACAACGGGGTACAAAGTTGCACCACTTCCTTCCTTCCGATCTCTAGCCAACCCACTGTAGCTAAAACAACCCCTTGAAGCGGTCTTCAAAGCAAGATTCAGAGTTCACTAGTGAGCTGCTGTCTAAAAGCACGTGAAAAATTAACTCTTGCTTTACAGCCTAGCATTCATTTCCAAACCCTGAAAAACCTTGACAGGTTGCCAGCGTACGTTCAGCTAGGAACATCCAAAGGCTTCCTTACGAACCTGCTGCTTTTGCAGCCCTCTCACACAGTGACAGCCGTGACTTCTGGCATGCCCACCAGTGTTGTGTCCAACACTGACACCAAATATTGATTCCACACCAAGGCTCATTTCACAGCTCCACCTCCTGTTTGGAAATAGGACCTTCCTTTGACAGCCAGCTTTATGACAACACACCATAGGCTGCAAGGCTCAGATGTCTCACAGCGCTCTTCAGCTGAGAATAGCGGAACACAACACTAAGCAAAGAACAGATTTTCTGCATAGACATCACATCCAGAAACCACATTTGTATAGTTAATTAAGCAGCTTTAACATCCCACTTTAAAATACAGGTAGCTAACACAGAGGAACTAATCTCTAACAAATATCACAGTTGAACTATGGAGGCAGAAGTCCAACAGCAGAAGCTGACAGATAATCATTTACTGTATTAGGTAGAGTGTGCCCAATAATTGCCTGTATCTGCACAGTGTTACTTAGCTAGCGCATGCAGTTCAGTGTCCTTGAAGTTCAGCTTCGACAACAGGGACCACGCTTGCCTATGATTATCCTTACATTGAAAGCATTACAGTAATGTAGAGCAGACCCACTAAAGTACTAGCTCCCCATTTCTAAAGATGTAGTGGAAATAATTCATTTCAGTTACGGTTGAGGTAGAAGCCAATTTTTCCTTCACTTCTCTTTTGGTAAAAATGTTTTCCAGCTAAGCATAAACAAGTTATGCTGTGAACATAGCTTAAAATCCAGCAGCAGTTAGTTTTCATTATCTGCTGTTGAATTTGCCAGCTGCCTTGCATAAGGTAAGAGTCAAATGATTTTTTCACCCCACAATGAGTCTCACGATGAAATGCTGAAGTTTATTACATGAAACGTAGATCAGCTACATAGTCCCCAAGTGCAGTATAGGTTATTTAATTCAAACTCTATAAATATACTCAAATTTCTTAAGCGCAGCCTGCATTAGTAAAGCTATAATTACCACTGTGCATCCTTCCCTTTACCTGTTAAGTGTCCACGCTGCCTGTGTGACACAGGCTTTCCCCAAGCTGACGCAGCTTCCCAGTGTCTCAACAGGAAAAGGCAATTAGAGAGGCAGCCCCTCACATTTTTATTACTTGCAAGCCGTCTTGCACAAGAACAAGATTTAAGTCTGCTGTGATATTATTTTGTCTACCAAAGTTTACTAGCACCTTTTATGAAATGAAACAGCAATCCCTTTTCCGATAACTAAAAGTATCTCATCCGGTGAGGCGTTTGGTCTCCAACGATACAAAAAGTCTCAGTATTGCTGTAGGCACCGTCATAGCACATCGACCCACTTCAAGCACTGCCTTCATCAAGAAGGCACGCTCGGCTCTGGACGGTGCCTTTCAGAGGAGCAGCAGCAATAGAAAGGAAAAAGCAATTAAAGACACACGAAGAGAGTCTGAAAGGCTCTCTAGATATGGATACATAAATGCTAGCTTTGCCAAAATACACACGAGGGACCCAACGCATCACCTGTCGGCGTTTCCATTCTGTTGATACCAACACAGACCTAACAGAGACGAGTGGGGGGAAACCACCCGCGCAGTAATACCGGTATTCACCGAGCCAGGGACTACACCAACCGAGCTACCGCCTCCTGGGGCCGGAGGGCAACGGGCAGCCCCACTCAGGCTCGCGTGTTGCGGGTGTTGGCGGGATGGCGGTGTGAGGAGGCCTGCCGAAACAACCACCCAAGAAAACCCCCTCGAACCGCTTTATCGCATTGGGGCGCACGGGGAGGGGCACGCAGGGAAGGCCCCCCAGGACACGGGTGCAGGCTTCTCTCCGTCTTCAGGAGCACCCGAACGGCCCGGGAGAAGCGGGGGCGACCCTGAGCGGGAAAAGCGGTGCGGGACCAGCCGCAGCGCCCGCCGCGAGGCTCTCACGAGTTCGGCCCCAGAGGGCTGCGAAGCGGCTTGAATTCCAGCCTCCGCACACAGAAGCCCGCCCGCAGCGCCGCGGGAAGCCCCGCTTCGCTTCACGGCCCGGTCGGGCCCCCCGCCTCAGGGAAGGGGGAGGGAAACAACCGCCCNGAGGGAACCACCCGCCCCGCCGCTCACCGGCCTGTGCCCAGCGCTCCGCCCGCCGCCCGCCGCCGCCGCCGAGTACCGCTGCGCCGCTGCCTCCCGCCCGTCAGCAGCGCCGCCTCGGCTAGCGCTACACCCGCAGTCCCCGCCGGGAGCTGCCGCCCCCGCAGCGGCGGCGGTCGCCGCCAGCCCCAGCAGGAGGAAGCGGAGGCAGCGGGACAGCCGGGCGCAGCCCGCTGCGGGCGCAGCCATGTTGGCGGAGGCGCCACGTGCCGCCCGCGGTCAGGTGACGCGGCGCGCCTTAAAGGGGCCGCGGCGCCGCTTGTAGCCTTCCCTGAGGCGGATCTGAAGTTTGCCTTTCCGTTGCCTAAAAATAAGTCGGTGCTGGAGCGAACGTGGCCTAAACAAAGCAGAGAGGCTGTACCCAGCGCTCTGGNCCGGGAGAAGCGGGGGCGACCCTGAGCGGGAAAAGCGGTGCGGGACCAGCCGCAGCGCCCGCCGCGAGGCTCTCACGAGTTCGGCCCCAGAGGGCTGCGAAGCGGCTTGAATTCCAGCCTCCGCACACAGAAGCCCGCCCGCAGCGCCGCGGGAAGCCCCGCTTCGCTTCACGGCCCGGTCGGGCCCCCCGCCTCAGGGAAGGGGGAGGGAAACAACCGCCCCGCCGCTCACCGGCCTGTGCCCAGCGCTCCGCCCGCCGCCCGCCGCCGCCGCCGAGTACCGCTGCGCCGCTGCCTCCCGCCCGTCAGCAGCGCCGCCTCGGCTAGCGCTACACCCGCAGTCCCCGCCGGGAGCTGCCGCCCCCGCAGCGGCGGCGGTCGCCGCCAGCCCCAGCAGGAGGAAGCGGAGGCAGCGGGACAGCCGGGCGCAGCCCGCTGCGGGCGCAGCCATGTTGGCGGAGGCGCCACGTGCCGCCCGCGGTCAGGTGACGCGGCGCGCCTTAAAGGGGCCGCGGCGCCGCTTGTAGCCTTCCCTGAGGCGGATCTGAAGTTTGCCTTTCCGTTGCCTAAAAATAAGTCGGTGCTGGAGCGAACGTGGCCTAAACAAAGCAGAGAGGCTGTACCCAGCGCTCTGGTACCTCACGGAGAGTATTTAAGGTAGAGGGTATTCAGGGTTGTTCAAGGTGTATGTCCAGCACTGGTTACAATTAACATTCTTGAGGAAAATATGGACGTAAAAGGAATGTGGATAGGTCTGCGTTCCCGAAAATAATTTCTTAACAGTCCATCAATACAATCCCTTGGCACAGCCCAGCCCTTTAGCGCTCCTCTCACCTCCGCCGGCAAAAAATGGGGAAACGCATACGCTGCCTTCAAGTATTCCCACTTCAAGATGTCAAAAACTGCAACTAGGGGTCATTGCAGCTGACCGATTATGTTATTTAGCAATATTCATAGCAAGGGGAAGTTCAAACGGTGTCGGTATCGCTCAGCAGAAGGGAGGACTGGCCCTTCTGTCAGCCCCTGGAAGGCGCTGCTGGTAGCTCGCACCAGGAGGGTCTTCTCCGGGCCTTGGTCTCTGGCTGAGCGCATCCGTACTCGGGGGTGGTTTTAAGCACTTTCTTTCTCTTCTGCAGCAAATTCTTGCAATGAAACTGCAGCTGAAGGACGGCCAAGAGCACGTAGAAAGAGTTAATGTCAGGGTCTCATACAAGATGCAGGTCTAAGGGCAAAAAGTAAGCGCTCACACCTTGGCTGTGCTCCATCCCAACAGGCGATGTAAGAGCGCGTGCAGGCCTTCCTCCCGAGAGAACCCTCACCTCCTCTGTTACTGGGGGGTGATGCAACTCAGCATCATTTCAGATTAAGGACTTAGGAACAAACAAAGAAACGGTAAATTCCTTGGGCACTTCTGTTTGTGCATCTATCCTGGGATTTGGATTTTTCACGCTTAAAAATGGATTTTGCCAAGTATGGCATAAGCAGTCTTTATTATGACAAAAACATCGCCATGGAGGGGGGAAAA
>VYXH01009403.1:751888-868296 GCA_013397275.1 Burhinus bistriatus
GCTCCAACTTTTCCCCCTGTTTTTCCTCCCATCCTTGAGGCGCCGTTGGAAAGGGACGTTCCGCGTTATGTAAACAGTTGGGAGCGCTGGTGGGGACTTGGCCAGGGGCGATCCTGTTCGTGAATGGTCACCAGGCGGGCAGCTGCCGGTGGGTGTCTGCTGAGGGGCTTGGCACCCGCTCTGACGGGCCGCGTATTCGGCTGTGTCCAGGACTGCAACAACTGGACCCCAGCGGGGGTGAGGGGGCACATGAGCATTCCCCGCCTACGTGGGTTGCGCCATAATTCCGAGCTGGTTCACGTCTTCAGGCGAAAAAGCTCACTTATTGCTAGTTAGGCGGGTTGTTGGGGGGCTGAAGGCTGCCCGTGGCCCCGCTGATGGCAGAGCCACTGCGTGCGCCTGTTGCTCCGCAGACCCTCCCTGTGTTACCCTGGGTGCGGGGGGCTGGAGGCAGCGCCGGCGCCTTGGGGGCGGCCGGGCTTTCCCGTCTAGTATAAAACCTCTCTGCCCTGTGTGGGTTCACACTGGCTCACAGCAGTTTGTATAAAAAAAAAAAGCTCCCAACAGGTGAATGGTTTGAATTACTGCATCAAACGTATCCCCTCGCGCACCGTGCAGCGGTTCGCATGTGCCCGCTCAGCTGCAGATGGATTGGGCTGGGGTGTCGCTACTTGCAAATCAGGAAGGGGAAAAAAATGTGGCTAATACAATCCAGATCCTTGCCTTACGAGGATTTAGTGACTCCAGGTCGTGCGTGGGGTAGTGTGCGCGTGTGGTAGCTGTTTGTTTTATGTATTTGACAAGGGCCAGTACCTGTGCATGTGTTTTATTTCTTAAATGTGCACTTTGTTATTTGCCTTTGAGTTTCTTTTCCTGTGCTCGGAAATTTGTCTGGTATCCCAGGACTTCCAAACCTGTTGAGCCAAAAGACTCGCTGACTCAGAGCCCGGTCCAAAGGCCCACATCTGAATTGCTTTCCTCACAGGGGTCGGCTGCGTGAGCGTGGGATGCGATGTGAAGCCTGTATCCATTTGTTTCCCTCTGTGGTTTCTCTGTGGCTAAGTTAATGGGCTACCAGGCACTGGATTTTTTTGTTTGTTTATTTTCCGAACCTCTACTTTAAGCCAATTTCCTCACACGGCAAATATTCCAGGTTCCAGATGCTAGGTGTTTTTGCTGGTGTAAGGTCGGTGCCTGAAACAATAATGGTATTGCATGGTGTCGTGACTGTCGCAAAGCCTTGGTTGTCCAGCACTGGCTGTTCAGTGAGTAGAGAAAACTGGTGGCATTGATCAGCCAAAAATTCTGGTGTAACAGCACACTTGATGAAACAAATGTGGAAGTTGACTGCTACGGAAACCGGTGACTTGAAATGGTGCAAATGTGTAGTGGTCAGCGTGTGTAAACCAAAAAAGGAGTCGTGGAGGAAATGAAAAAGACAATTCCAGTGTTTTTCAAAACAAGCTGTTACAGGAGTGCTGTCAAGTAACCTGNACCGCCGGGGCAGCCCCCTTCGTCAGGCCGCCGCTGGGCTGCGGGCGCCGGGCCGGCCCGGGGGATGCAGCCCGGTGCCGAGGTTGGGCCGGCGGAGCGGTGCCCGGCCGGGGGACGGAGCGGAGACCTTTCCGCCCTGCCGGCCCCGCGGGGAGCGGAGCCTGGTTCCGCAGCGGCTGTTGGCGCCCAGCCGGGCGGAGGGGCTCGTCCCGCCGTCCCCGCGCCGGGGTCGCCGCCCGGGGCTGGCCGNCGCCTTGGGGGCGGCCGGGCTTTCCCGTCTAGTATAAAACCTCTCTGCCCTGTGTGGGTTCACACTGGCTCACAGCAGTTTGTATAAAAAAAAAAAGCTCCCAACAGGTGAATGGTTTGAATTACTGCATCAAACGTATCCCCTCGCGCACCGTGCAGCAGTTCGCATGTGCCCGCTCAGCTGCAGATGGATTGGGCTGGGGTGTCGCTACTTGCAAATCAGGAAGGGGAAAAAAATGTGGCTAATACAATCCAGATCCTTGCCTTACGAGGATTTAGTGACTCCAGGTCGTGCGTGGGGTAGTGTGCGCGTGTGGTAGCTGTTTGTTTTATGTATTTGACAAGGGCCAGTACCTGTGCATGTGTTTTATTTCTTAAATGTGCACTTTGTTATTTGCCTTTGAGTTTCTTTTCCTGTGCTCGGAAATTTGTCTGGTATCCCAGGACTTCCAAACCTGTTGAGCCAAAAGACTCGCTGACTCAGAGCCCGGTCCAAAGGCCCACATCTGAATTGCTTTCCTCACAGGGGTCGGCTGCGTGAGCGTGGGATGCGATGTGAAGCCTGTATCCATTTGTTTCCCTCTGTGGTTTCTCTGTGGCTAAGTTAATGGGCTACCAGGCACTGGATTTTTTTGTTTGTTTATTTTCCGAACCTCTACTTTAAGCCAATTTCCTCACACGGCAAATATTCCAGGTTCCAGATGCTAGGTGTTTTTGCTGGTGTAAGGTCGGTGCCTGAAACAATAATGGTATTGCATGGTGTCGTGACTGTCGCAAAGCCTTGGTTGTCCAGCACTGGCTGTTCAGTGAGTAGAGAAAACTGGTGGCATTGATCAGCCAAAAATTCTGGTGTAACAGCACACTTGATGAAACAAATGTGGAAGTTGACTGCTACGGAAACCGGTGACTTGAAATGGTGCAAATGTGTAGTGGTCAGCGTGTGTAAACCAAAAAAGGAGTCGTGGAAATGAAAAAGACAATTCCAGTGTTTTTCAAAACAAGCTGTTACAGGAGTGCTGTCAAGTAACCTGTTTGCTGAGCTGATTATTTCTGATGTATTCTTTAACCCATGTTTTGTTCGTCAATAACAATTTTTTTTCTTGTTAAAATACCTGATTCCACCCTGAGATTAAAGTGTTTGCTTAGATGAGTTTTTTTGCCCACCTGCTTATTTTGCAGTGTTGATTAAGCCTTGAAATAGGGAGTGATCTGGTTTCCTTTTACAGGGGTACATAAATTAGGAAGTAAACAAACAGCAAGAGTAACTTTGGTTTGCCTATGCAATGGTGGGGTGGAGCTTAACTGTGGGAAATAGTGTATTTTTCTAAGATTTCCTAGTCCTGAACACCATCGTTGGAGAGCGGAAGAGACCCTAGTGAAGAACACCAAAGGAGTAAGCTCTTGGTTGGTGCATTTCTTTGGTGACAGTTGTTGGAGCTGCAGGTCTGGGTAAGAACCACTGGATGGAGGAGGAGTACTGGGACTGATAAACAGGGTGGTGTAAATGACAGCTATGGTCTCTGGTTATAAATGGGGAGTGTGATGCCATCTTAGTCATGGCACTGTCAATCCTCTTGCACCACCTCAACAAATCTGTGTTGGTGTGGGGTAGGCTAGAAAGTGGAAAAATCAGGTTCAGGTGAAAAACTGCATCTTGAGCGCTGGCTGCTCACAGGTGCCATTGCAGCTTAGAGTGAGCTGTGCAAACCATGAAGCCGTCCTGCTGTGTGGTGTGAGGCCTTGGTCTAATTTTATAGTAACTGTTTTTGTAAAGGCAATGCTGAATGAGCATTACAACGTGGCGGTGTGAGAAGATGGCCAGTCACCTGCAAGAGTGGCAGATTTTGGATGAAATGTGCAAGCAAGGTTCCAGCTTCTCCAGTACTCTGTGTGTGCCAGAGGAGAGGGTGGTTGTCCTGGTGGTTGATCAAATACCGGCTGGTGTGGTCCAGAAGTCCATTCTGGAAGCAGGACCTCCTTTCAGCTGCTTCCTGTAGGATGAACTGGTCTCTCCTGATAAGTTGCTGAAATGGACAGTATTGAGGTGAAAGTTCTTTTTCAGTGCTACAAAGCAGGCTCAAATCAGGACCCAGATATCTTGAGCTCTTGTCTTGTCCCTGCCCTTCAATGAAGCAGTCAGAAGAGCAGGTGTAGCTTGTTCCGGTTGTTTTGTTGACTCTGCTGCTCCCCCATGGTGTTGTGCATGGTAATTCTTCAGTGCATAGCATACTCCTTAGGAGTGTGTGTCAAGTTGCAAAGTGTACTGGGAGTCTTTGAGACATTATTACCCCATAAATATAAGGTAGTTGTAGGATTATGTCTTAAAGACGGGAGGAATCTCGAGATCCCGTGGGAGGTGGGATGAGGGTAGTGGCTCTGTAGTAGCTGGTAGACGAGCTGCTTGCTCGCCCGTGGGTGAGTGTGAGGGGAAGGCAGCTTCACCAAAGCAGTTTATGGAGACCAGAGGGGTTTAGAGGTAGAAAATGATGTCTTGCTAGAAAGTTATGTAAATGTAGCGTTTCTGTCACAATGCGACCATGGTATTAATCTGTTTTTGTAAAAATCTGCCTTACAGTACGTTCCAAATTAGTTTCTTCTGCTGCTGAGGTAGCACCTTCACTAGTTTCTGTTGCTTCAGTAGCCCGGAGCCTTTTTTCTGCTTTTTTGTGTGTCGTAGTATAGAAGATGAGTTAAAAGCCGTTGAGCAGTTCCATATAGTGGCCTATGCTGGGTACAGACAGGTACTGCTTTACCGGGTGCTGTAAAGGAGAAGACTTGAAAAGCTAGCGGACAGGATCTCTGGGCTGCTAAGCCAGATCCTCTCTGTGTCCATAGCTATTCAAAATGATTCCTGTGCTCTTCCGCTGTGCATCTCCCAGAGGCTGCTGCGGGAGGCAGGATGCCAAACAGCACGAGCTTTGATCTGGCGCAATATTCCTTTCTGATTTCTGTTCCCAACGGACGCTACAAAAGCACTACAGCAATTATTGCCCGGTTCTCTGTCTTGGCACAGATGGACGGTGGCTGTGTAGGGAGGCAGAACCCCCTTGCCTGGGTGCTGCAACTGCTCATCAGATTGGCAGAGACAGCCGCAGGAGGCGCGTGTAGTTCTTGCTTGTTCTGTACCTGTTGAGAAAATACATTTCCAAGTCTTCAGAGCAGTTGTGTTTTATGGGACCAGATTCCTTTGGGGAAAAAAAAAATAAGATAAATTGAAAACTACAGTAACTGTAATTCAAATGAGCAAAATGTTGCTGTGGATTCTGAACTCAGAAAAGTTTCATTTTCATAGTTGTGGTTTTGGTTAAGCCTATCAAAACTTAGATCAGAACTTATTTTTCTTCCTTAACAGTGTTATATGGAGAAAAAAAAATGTCACTTCAGATCTGGGCAAGTTAACCCTCTAGATAGAAAAATGCATTAGAAACGTGCATGGAAGTGTGTGTTATTCTGCTAATTTACAGCTTGCAGCGATGTAATTGCATCCTTGCATGCCAGAATGCCAATGTGAGGAGTGTTGCAGAAAGCTGAGTGTTCGTACCTCACTGATCGTTCGGCTGAACAGGTTATCAAAGGATGGTGAATAGCTCGGAGAAAACTGAATGCCACATGAAGCAAATTTCTGCGTTGGGATGTTAGATAATGTTTCAGCTTTTGAGTAATCTGATACTAAGCTATAGGGAAGGAGGCTAGGATGCTGGATCCAGATGTAATGATGTACACAAACAGTTCATTCTCTCCTCATCCCTGCCATGTGCAAGATGTCTGCAGTCAGAAGAATGTAATCTCTGTGCGTATACATGTAAGAAATATCTGATCACAGTAAGCCAAAAAATGACTACTGCCAAAAGGCTGCAGCTTTTTTTTTTTTTNTGTATACATGTAAGAAATATCTGCAGCTTTTTTTTTTAAATTTCTGGAATTTTTTAGTAGCAGTTTAGCATTAAACTTCTGCAAACATTTCTTTTGTGCCTTGGCCCATCCTATCTACCTCTTCAGAAATTCAGAAATCTGCCAAGAAGTTCTGAAGAAAAGAGTTTTGATTGCAGTCCAGATACGTCCTGTCTGTATCCCACCTCTTCTCACTCCGAGAAGAGATCCATGGACACAAAGGTAGATACCCGAGTTGGCTGATGATGCTTGATCTAAAGGGTTAATTGAAAACTTATGATTAAAATAACTCCACAATCCTTGGCCACTCCTCCGTCTGTAAGGGTTAAGTAGATTCAGTTGCTAATGCTCTTTATGAGATAAGGTGGTACAGTATTTTGTACCTTTGCTTTAGAAGAATGAATCGTGCTTGCATTCTAGAAAATTACTTTTGGGGAGCCAAGATGTACAAGTCAACTTGGGAACTGGAGCCTTCATCTGTGAAGGAGCCCAGCCCATCAGGTTTTTTTAGATCAGCAGGACTCAAAGTAGGTCCCCTGGCCACCAGTGGTTCTCCACATGTGCTAATCATGTGCTGGTAGTGGCTCCTCCTCTTCGGCTGCTTGTCACAGGCACTTAAGTTTTAGTCTGCAGACCTGGATGCCTGCTGAGGTGTCTAGGAGGGAAGAGCAGTGAGCCTACCCTTGTAGGGGTTGCTGCGTCTGGAAGACGAGAGAAGTCTTACAAGCCTTCAATAGGAGAGACTTGCTAGTAGAAGAGCAGCGTTGACTTTCTTGCCGGCGGGGACCCAAGGCTACCAGGAGGCGTCCACCAAAGCCCAGCCGTGGAAACCGACAGCAGTGCCACCATGGAGGGCAGCGAACCTCCACCAAGGTGCAGTATTGGCAAAGGGAGAAATGGGAGGTGTAGGACATGGGAAGGGTGGAAGTGTTGGGCAAGCAGGATCAGAGGGAGATGAGCAGATGCAGGTGCATGAAGGCTAGTGAGACAGACTGACAGAAGGAAAATGCTTTGGTAAATTTAGGGAGTATTGCACTTGCTAAAGAGCGTGTATCTTGTGAGGAAGGAAGCTTGGAGGCTTGATGCGAGGAACGGAGCTGTAGGAGACAGCGCGTTCTGTGGTGAGGCCTCAGTAGATATATGGCCATGCAAAATGAAATTGGGAGTGTTCTGTACCCTCTTCTTCCTTGGCCATTTTTCTTCATTGGCCAAACTCCAGTTGGTGTTATAAACCAAGCTTGCTCTCTTTCTCCATGACATTGGTTGCCCTGGTTCTTTGGTGTGTTCCAACTCTCTCCTTCTAATAGAAATATGCTGGAAAACATTGTGTGCTTGTAGGGGCCTCGTCCAGAGGCTGACGTCTAAGCTGCCTTCTTCCATCAGGGTTAGAGCCAGTAAGTACGAACTTCAGTAAGTATCAACTTCAGTATGTGCTTCTTACTTTTAAGGGGATTAAAAAGATGCTGTCAGGTCATACTTGGTTTGAAACAAAAAAATTATTTTTTTCCCCTGACAGTGTATCTCTAGTAGATTTTTTTTTTCAGCTTTCTGCAGATGCCTGTCAATAGGGTCCATCAGTCCCGTTTCTTACATTAGTCTGGTGACTGCTGCGTAAGATATTGCTATCAAAATATAACTTCTGCTTAGCACATTGTTATGAGTGTGTTACTTTTGACCTGAATTTTCTGTAACTAGCTTGTCTGGTTGCACTGGGCAGGTAAAAAAAATTGCAGGCACTCTTTCTGAGGAGAAAACGACGTCATGCATGTTTGCTTTCCTGTACTGAGGAGTTGCTGAGGTTTAAGTTAACAAAATGAATTACTTTGTCTTTTTCTCCCTTTTTATTAAACTGACTTTGTTGCACATGTGAAATAGTAACTTCTGAATAACTTTGTTATTGATATGGTAAAAAAAAAATAATTATATGTGGAGTGGCAAATAGTTTGAACAGAACATAATTAACTTGGCCATCATCTTGCTGTATGAATTTACATGCTACTTCCAGCTTCCTTCAAGAAAAGGGGGAAATGTGTGCTTGATTAGATGTGCGATGAGGCTGATTTTCCTCCTGGGAGAAGAGGGGCGGTGTGGACTGGTGGATGGGGATTCAGGAGACCTGGATTCAAGTCTGGGCTCTGAGCCTGACCTGCTGTGTGTCCTTGAGAAAGTCGTAGCACTGTGCTGCTTCCTTCTTCCCCTCTTCCACAGTCTCCATCTTGCCTGCTCAGATACAAATTATAGAAAAATCGGCTGTGTTACAAGCGTTAGGAGGAAAAGTACTTCCTCTGAGAACATGCATTTCTCCTCTTTAATCTAACGGTTCATCAAATGACAATTTGTCAGCAGATAGCGGGCTCCTGGACATGAAAAGTTGCAGTTAAATGGAAAACAAGATCATGTGGTAGATAAACATATCATGCTGATGTATTTTTTTTTATGTGTAATCTCTAAAATGTAACTACCTGTGCATAACATTAGCAGTGCTGAACCCTCTGAAACTATAACACGATTGCTGAGCTGCCTCCCACTGCAAGCGTGCGAGGGCGAGGATCCCAGCGGTCGAGATGGCATGACCATATGTCTCCCGTGCTGCTGTTGTTTTCAGCATGCTACAAACAGCATCGGTGGTTGAGAAACTGCAGGATTTCATTCTGCTGGTGACTTGGTGCTCAGCTGGGGAGTGAACAAACTTCCCTGAGATGGCCCGCCTGGCACGTGGCACATATCCCAGCTGCCTGTGCTCTGCTACCCAAAAGCCGTTGTGTTTGTCTTTCCCTGGTGTGTGCAAAGAGCTCCTTCTCGAATTGTTAAGTCAGAAGCTTTGCAAAGGACAGTGCTCTGTCCTACAGCCCCAGAAGATTGATTATTCACTACATGATCTTTTAAATAGAGCACTTCCTCCTGGCTTTGGCTGTTTTAATGGGATTCTTATGAATCTTTCTCACAGCCCTCAGGGAGGAAACCTTCCTTTTTTTTTATTGAAACAAGAATGGGAAACATCAGGTTTTGATTTCAGTTTTTAAAAAGGTAGCTGCACCTGTAAAAATAGATGCATAATGCTGGGTGGGTGTTATCCAGAAAAACATGGAAATCATTAGAGGAACGCTAATTAGGAGAAACATTGAATCAAGCCCCAAATTTTTGGCCAAGTAATCTTGTTGTAAAGTTTGGCTTTACTGAATTGTTTCAGCACTGGGCTTTCACTTAAATCTAAGGAGTCAGGGTTTGGGTGCATTTACAAAAAATGTTAGCTTGCTTGGCTTAATTTAGAAATACTAAGGACCCAATTCCATTTGATTCAAACACGCTTGCCTGGTCTTGTGGGTTCTCACTCAGTTGATCAAGTCTTCCAGTAATGTTGGCTGGTATCTGTTAACTTACGGGTGCTTCTTCAAATGCATGGCAGTAGCTTATGCCATTAAGCAGTCCTTTGCTTGTTTCCTGTCTCTCTACTCTTAAACGCTGATCTTTTTTTTTCTACTAAAAACTGAACCAAAATTAAACCTTCACTGTGGAGTTTCCTGTCTGCAGGAATGAAGTTGAAGCAGTTAAGTACGGTTTGAGATTCTATTCTTGCCTAAACAACCTAAATAGTGAAAAAGACTTCGATAAAGTGCTGCCCCAATTTTTGTAATGGTACACGTAAAATTGCCAGTTTCTATTTAATTGAGTACTAAACCACAGTGAAAATATGATAATAGAGAACCAAGTACATTGTGGGACTGCAGGGCACAGCAAGGAGCTTTTTTGCTCAAAACAAACATCATTAGAACCATCTTAAAAAGATTAAGCCATTTGTATCCCAGTTGCTGGAAATCAAACCGTCAGCAATAAGATATATTTGGTCTCGTTTATTTTACAAATAGGATTTACAGTCATAGGTTAAAGTATTAAAATCCCACACAAAGCAGACACGTGAAACATGGTATCGGCAAAATAGCTTCAGATTCTTTGAAAAGCCTTTCAGCATTAAATTGCTTGAGATGAGGAACAGCATACTGTAGAAATTTCGTTACAAACAGTCCCCGTAAGGAGGGACTTCAAAAGGGGGCCTTGACTCCGCTATTCAAGGAAAGCAAACTTTCAGCATTGCTCTGAAGCCTGTTTTTTCTAACTTAGCATCAAGATCTAGATGAGTGATGGGAGAAATTAGCGTGATATGTTTACAAAGCAGTTGCATTTCCTATTCTGAGATCTTCAAAAAGCAGCTGTCTCATTAAGGTATTTGATATTTAACAGTCAGTTTGATTTCTAAGTGTTTGCACTGTTAATTCTGCTTTAACTACCATTATGAAATGTGTTTTCATGAGAAAATGGATTGAAGTGTCTCAGTTGAATTTCAGTGACTGCATCAAACTTACACTGGCTTATTCAAGGCCATCAAGCTCAGCATATGATCTGCTTGTGCCTTAAAATACCACTGAGTCCTTTCAATCTTCCTGCAAGCCAGTGGAAACAGTTATGAGGGAGGGTCTGCGGAACTTTGCCTTTGGTTTGGAGAGGGGCGGTAGTGCTGCTGGTAAAGGGCTTGTACAAACCCTGCTGAAGTGCTTAGCTTGCATTTCAAGATCGGTTCTTTTTGTTGGCTTTTGCTATACGAAATGCAGCTTGTTTTGAGGATATGCACAAGGTAATCTGCAAGTAACAAAAGAATAAAAAATGAACCCCATAATTATGGCACTTTCTGTTCAGTCAGAAGACCAAATTCACTGTCTTGTGATCCAGATTTGTGTTCACCAAAGCAGTACAGAGTAGTAGGGGAAAGGCAAGTCCTAAAACTCTTGAGGTGAATAGAAAGTTTTCCTGGGTTTAACTTGCTGCCTGGATTTAGCTAATGCATTTTCAGATCCAGTCCCATAGAGCAAAGCTGTAGACTGGCAGAATGACTTGTAAAGCAGTTCCTTGCAATTCACGTGAAATTCAGCAGGTTTCTGTATTTATTTTTTGGGGGTAGCTTCTTAAACAGAGTTATTTTTATTTTCCTGTGCAGATAAATGGTATGTAAAACATACTTAAAGATGCCCTAACTTTTATATAGATAATAAGCACGAGGAAGTCATCACCAACATAATTAAAAGAATTCAAGCTCTCAAGGCTTAAAAAATAGTATAGAATGTGTTCATCTTTTAGGTATTTTTTGATGTCTATAGGGAGATAGTCTACTTCTCAATGTACAGTCTACTTCTAGTTCACATTTCATTTCTCATCTTAAAAATTGTCTGTCTTTCTGTCTGTCAAAATTAGTCTTCAGCTTAGTGGGAAAAGAACATTATTTTAATTACTTGTATTGCTGCTTTCGACATTGCTGCCACCTGAGTTAAGCCTCATAATACTTGTTTGGAGAAACCTGACTCACTTTTGGCAGATTGGTATGCTAGTATTGCCACACTGTTATCATTTCCTTATCGGAGTACTTTATCTTTGGTTTTTCAAGTAAGTGTACCTAGAGGGAATCTTGTTTTCCCCGTAGCGTTTAAGTGGAACAGGACGACACTGCTCCACGGCTGGAACATGATGGGTTTCTTGCAGGACTTGTGCGAATGCCATTAAAACTGGGATTGCGTGTAGCAATAACTGCAAACATTCTCTTAGGGCTGTCCCCCCTCTAGTATTAATCGATTGCTCTTGGCACTGGCATATCTAAAATAAATAAATTGCAGAGTAATGGTTGTATTTGTCTACTGAGCACAATTGCTTTTGGAGAAGCGCTGTTGTGCTTTTAGCCCCGAGAGCTGGGTACTGAGAGTGTGTGTGAGAATCCTCCTGCCCTGCGCTTCCAAGGGGCTTATGCTGGTCATCTCACGGCTTTGGCCAATGCGATGCGGGAAGGAAAGCATCTCCTCCCTGGCCAAGGGGACACGCACAGATGCTTTGGCTGACATATCCTGGAGGGAAACCATTCTCTTAAGTCCCTGTGGCCCGTGTGTGCTATGAACTTGGGATAAATGTGCCAAGGTTGACAGGTTTTTAATGCCTCAACTTCTTTTTTCTCCAGCTGAAGATTCCCATAGAAGTCTTGATTTTGGAGGGATTAGCGTGGTCAGCTGATGTTGACAGAGCTGTTTATGAAAGGTTTTCAAACTGGGTACCTGGAAACTTTGCTCTTGAAAACCTTCCAGTTTTACTTTTTGTCTCAGGTATCCCAGTTGTCCTTCTCATCACAGGTGGAAAATATTCAGTTTGTGGTAGCTGATCGTTTAGTGTTTAATGCAAATAATTGATCAATTAGTGGAGTAATTTTGTTAGGTGTCATGAGTCCCTTGTGAGGAGACTATGAAAGCAGCTTTGAAGTAAGCTAAATCAGTTTAGAAATTATTCTCTTTACTTGTAAATCTTGTATGTAAGGAGACCTGTTGGGTCATTTAGTCCCTCGCTCCATCTGCCAGTTCAGCATGTTCCTGAGCATCGGCCAACCTCAGAAACAGCATGTTTAAAGATAAATGTCAAGTGGACTGAATTTTGGTATTGAATCGTTAAAGAACGTATTAGATGTAGACAGTGTTCATCATACCAGGTTTGACTGTGGGTAAGCCTTAGGATAAATAGGTACTTTCCAAAGAGGCACACTCTACTTGGAATTGGCAGTGTCCTTCACGACAGCAGCGGAGGCATGCTCCATCCGAGTATCTCCTGTTGTGCTGGGGATAACATCACGCTGATTGGTGTTAAAACAGTACTCAAAAAGAATACAAGAAAGGGATGAGTGAGGACTTAAGTGCCAAATACTGCATGCTTGAGAAAAGCCTTCCAAAATAAGGTTATTGTAACCAGATCAACCCTTTGTAAGTCTTAACTCCAGCAAAGCTGATGACCAGCAGGAAGCGTGAGGAGCACGGCTCTCCAGTGTGGGAGTCGGAGAGGCCGGGTTCAGCGGTGCTGCAGGCTGCTAGCACCCTGCGGTGCACAGCAGCAGAACCTGACTCTGCACTGATGGCTTTGCAAGCTCGCCCAGAAAAATTTAAGAAGGATCTGATAAACAGATTGGCAATGAAATTCAGTCATACTGTGCACCGGAACTACTTCCAGACTTAAAACTACCTTTTTGTTATCCATAACCATATAATGGTTATTGGTAAAGTTGCTAAACATTTAATTAATGGAAATGTCAATAAATTGCAAAAAGGCTTATTTTAGGGGTTATACTACCACGGTATACAACGTGGTATGTCAGGGTTACAATATCATGATATACGACATAGTATGTTGGGATCTTCCTCAGTAAAGAAAGTACAAGAAAATTGAGGCTATATTCAGGAAAGTAATGCAGAAATTTGATTGTCCATCCTTGGGCCTGGTTTTGGTCAGCGGTCTGAGGTAACTTTTTTTTTTTGCCAGGAAAAAATTTTTCTGTTCTGTAATGGAGTCAATAATTTTGACCTTCACGTTCTCTTGGGAACAGCCGTGGTGAACATCTGCCTCTTCTAAAGGAAAAATGATGTCGTCCAGTAAAATAATCCCTCTCACACCCCGAATGGGGTACCTTAAATGCCGTTGTAAAAAAAGGGATCACTTGGAAGTATCTACATTTCTTGTTGACTTAGATACCTTTTGCTTTGAACTGTATTAATTTAGGACTAAGCTTAATTTTGAGGGCTTAAAAGTTTTTAGTATGATGTTCCTAGTTAACATTCAAGACAGGAAATTAGGAAAGCTGTATTTCTAGTGATGCTAATTCAGTCACTCAGCATATTTCTGTATGTTTTGTGGCATATATCTTAAAATAGGTAGTGGTGTTTTTCTGTCCGCTTACCAAGAGAGAATGGGAACGGACTGTATAACATACGCAGTGGCTGAAGGACTTGGCATTAAAAAAGCAACCTGAAGCCAAAAGGTTTGCTTCTGTATGCACACAGATTTGATTTCAGAGGAGCTGAGACTTCTTTACCCTGCGTGTGAGCTTGGCCTGTTATCTTTTGTTTTTCCTGAATTTGTTTTTCATTGTACAGATGACACAGGGATTTACAGATGTGAGAATGTCTATAATGTGCTTTGATTTAATAATAATGAAAGTTGTTATTACCACCGCCGCTGCTTTGGGGGTGAGGCAGTGAGGAAGGATATCTGTTTGCAGCTTTTCAGAAGAAAAGCATAGCTTCAGGTTTTTGCTTGCACTTTCATAGCTGCAGTGCGGTATCAACATCAACTTTTAAATCTCCATGAATCTGTCCTTGTTGAGCTCCAGCCTTGCTTAATAAACTTGATCCTTACACTTTTGGTAAACAAGATAATGTTCAGTGAAAGGGAATATTTATCCCCTGTACAATGTCAGCGCTGTGCTCTATAATAAGCATAATTTCCTGCTGCTTAGTTCTCCTGGTGGTAGACCATTTAAAACTGATCTGGGTGTGATGTCGGAGAGGGTGAAAGTGTTTTAAATTATTTTTTTTTCCCTTAAATCTGAGACCCTGGTCCTAGGCAGTGTTCACTGGCAGCATTTTGAACTCTGATCAAAAAGCATGGCTTTGGAGGATCTCCAAGGAAGCAGTAAATGGTCCTGGAAAAGACATCTTTGAAAATCTATTCAGTTAGGTTTCTTTTTATCTGGGCTCATGTTGTTTGTCTCTTTGTTGCTGTGACAGATAGAAACTCGCTTTTCTATATTTATTTAAATGACAGGTAGGTCCTGTATCATTTGTCCGGGATTTGGGGCTTTAAAGAAAATAAGGATAGTTCTTAATACTGTGGAAGTTGACAACATGAAATGGCTGTCTCCTCAGCGTTACATTTAGGCAATCTATTTTAAAAACAGGATTGAAGTATTTGTGATTTCACAGGGATTTAGCTTCCTGATACGTACATAGTTTAAAGTATTTGACTCTCTAAAACCTTAATCTTTAGGTTTTTCCATGCAAAATCTGTTGTCAGGTGTATTCAGTGGGTCTTCACCTAATGCTGTCTTTGGGGCTGCAGCTGTAAGCAGGTGGCTACCTCAGTGTCAACACATTGACACGACCAAAAAATGCTGACATCAATCATGTTGATATTTTACACTATTCCCACGAGCACCACTTCAGTACACCAGAGAACCTGTAAAATATGTTCAAAACTACCTTTGATTCTGACAAAGAATCTGGCAAAGAAATGTGTTGTGATTTAGATGGTGCAAATAATATGTCTTAAACTGAGGTACTCTTCTTCCCCCTGTCCCTCGTGCAGGTGGGGTGAAACGGGTGGGAACGCCTGGGCTGCAATGGCTGTGAGCATCTGTTGGGACGAACGTGGCTACCCGTAAAACAGTCCCACACCGAATGGGATGCCAGTAGCTGCTTGGTTTTTCCCTAGTTTATTTTTCTAAGCAAGCATTTTGGCATGCTGTGTTTTCTTTGATACCTGAAATTCCAGTGCAAGAACTCGTTCTGTTTTTGAAACTAATAAGCAAACAAAAGCAAAGGGTCCTGTTGTTGTAACCTCCTGTAGCTTATACTGAGAAATTCTGCCTGATAAATAGTAACGTTGTGCTTTATTCTTCTAGGGGCAGTAAGCCAGAGATGACTGACAAGATGTCGAGCTTCCTTCATATTGGAGATATTTGTTCTCTCTATGCAGAGGGCTCAACAAATGGATTTATTAGCACTTTGGGGTAAGAACAGCAGTTTTCTTATACTAAAAACATCCATAAGGAGGACTAGCACAGCTCAGCTAGCTGTCCTGAGCCTGACTCCCAGGAAATACAGGGTAAAGCAAGGTAGCTTTATGTACAGTTTTGACCCTAAATTTAAAAATGACCTGACGCGAATATGCCAGGTTAGATGTTGGGAGAATGGAGAGTGGATTGATGGCTATGGTGTGGTTTTGATATACTTGGTGGGGAGGAAGAAGCTTGTCAAGTTAAGGTGTGGGTAGAGGGAATGAATGCAAGCAAATGATTTTCATGTTGTTGTCTGTCCCGTGTCCATCCGTGTGTCCCGTCCTGTCCCTCCCTGCCCCCCCCCGGTCAGGAATGAATAGGCCCCAGTGCAACCTGCTGATTGGAAAAAAGGATGTAGCACAGGCAATGTAAGTAGTTAAAAACCAGAAAAACCAAAAACCAAAAAAACACAAGAAGCCCTGAGCCAAACCGTTTATATACCACTAATTTACCACTATGACTAGTTTTGTCTTTTCTTACAGTATTTGAGGTTTCTCATGCAAACAAAGATGTTGTTCTCCAGTCAAAGGAGAACATGTTTTGAGTCTTCAGCTTTGCCGATGGCCAGCACCCCGGAGCTGTGGTGGGAGCTGTGCCTTGCCAGCTCCTGCCCCCGGCATGCTTCCCCACGGAGCTCCTTTGCGCTTTCTTCCGCAAAGACATCCGAGTAGGTGCTCTGTAGGAGGGTGCCTCTAAAGCAGTAAGAAGTGTATGCCACTTCATTAAACAAAAAGTAGCCCTTCACGTAGGAAAAGGAAGAGTGTGCAGAGCAAAGCCGTGGAATTGAAATAGAGCTCTGACGAGTGACAGGCTATGGCTTATTCTGCTCAACTGCTGCTGAGGAGAAATCTCTCCGAACATCAGAAGCTGGCAGTGGAGCTGTGTACTGATTTGGAAGACCTTGCAGGGGGCTGGATGAGAAGCTCAAAGAGCACATCTGCCACCTTGTTTCAGAGCAGTGAGAAATTAGAGGGAGGGAAATAGCATGCATGACACATTGCTGTGGTACTTCAATACTGAATGGGTAGCAAAGAAGCAACCAGGAAGCTTGATGATATGGTGAGTGGGCACGCACACAACATGCTCTTTCTCATTTCCAGTAGCCGTAAGGGCCTCGGGGTGGGTACAGTGACAGCAAATTTTTTGATGCCTACTGTCCAGATGCATCTGATAAATGGAGCTCCCAAGCAGGGTACAAAGACAGCATCCTGGTAAGTCTCTCGGCAGGAAACGATGGGCTGGAATCTCATCTGAGTGACTCCAAACTAACTTGTAGGTTTAGTCCTCTAGCTATTAGGATTCTGGAAAATAAGGGGGCAGAAAAGGAAGCAGACACTGAAGATGCACCATGATCTATTATAGGAAAGAGAAGAAAATATGGGATGCTGCCAGAAGGGAAAGAAGGTATGATAAAAGCAAGGGATGTAGTAAGTAGGGTTGGTCGAATAGTATTTGGCGAATGTATTTGACAAATTTCCCAGGTACTCGTCAAATATGACATGCACACTCTGCAGTATTCGATCGGCTGTGTAACTGGCCAAATACTATCTGCTGAAAACTGGCAAAATGAATTGAGCGATACTATACATTTGGCTATTTTTTTTTTTCTTCCTAGTATTGAAGCAAGTTTGGCAGTAAATAATTCCAGAACAAGTAGAAAGTTGTTATGTTATGTTTAATCCCATACAGTGCATGATGAATATTACGCAGTGGCTGTGGCTTTTGATGGCATTGCTGAGCAGATATTTTTCACCATGGGTAGTCCTTTCAGATATTACAGGCCCTAAGCATGTGTATTTTCTAGGCTTGATGAGATGTTCTCATGGCAGCTCTAAGGATCCTTTAGTGTTACAAGCATCCTCTTTGATTTGATTAGTACTGTTTTAAGGTAACTGCATTATATAATGGCCACACATCTTCTGAGCCTAATTTAAGCCAGAAATCCCAATTGCTATGTGAAACATGAAATGCATTATCATCTTAATAAGCCTTCATAATCAAATTAGTTTTGTCCCATATTTAATTTAGTCTTTGTCCTGGAGAAAATTAAAGAAGCAAAGGAAAGATCCAGTGTAATTGTACTCTATACCATGTGGAGTTCTGACAGTCTTATGTCATAACAATGTGTAATGACTTGTTCATGTGGTTAATGAAGGTTGAGAAACAGATACCACTATACATTCTAATGTTGTTCTAAATCTTTGAAGAGTGTTCCTATTTAATATTCCTATGACATGACTGTTGCTTAATCGGGACTTTACTCTTGCTGTTTCCCAAACTCAGTGCTGTCATCATTATGATTACCGGTGTACAATATATCCTCTTCTGGTTTTGTGCTCTGTAAAACTATTTTCTGAGTAGTTTGGGAAGTTCCTCTTTACTTTCAATTTAATCTCAGGATGAGAGGGATATATTGCACTGAGATTATCTCTATGTGGGATGATCAGAGTAACCCATTTGACTTTTGATATTTTTTTGGCCCTTCGTTCACTAGAAGCAGGTGTTTCAGTCAGCTCAAATATTAACACTACTATTTGTGTTGGAGCACATATATGTATATATAATACTGAATAGGGAGAAAATCCATGGGGAAAAAGCAGTTTAATCTGAATGTTTGCATATGCAAATTTTAGATGCATAGAACTGTTGAGTCCACTTAATCTCTCTGATCTCTTAATTTTTATGCACTTCGTTATTTTCCGTAATTGTTGTCTCAAGATGCTCCCTGCATGTAACCAGCCTCTGCAAGGAACAACTCTCATATTCTAGGTCTCAATCTTTCTCAAGTTATTCTGCATGAGAATGGACCTCTCAAACCTTTAAGACCTTGGAGTTTTTCTTTCTACTTTTGCGTAGAAAGCCTCTTTGACAGATTGGTTTTAGGGGGTCAAATTGAGTCATTTGGGATCAAATCAGAAACTACAAAGCATTTGGTTACAGTTTCATTTTCACGATTTGGCAATAGTGTTTGGTAGAAGTGCAACTCCATGTTGATCCCAAAGCATGCTAAGAGGAGAGCAGTGGTGACGGGTGCATTTTAACTATTTTCTTTATTCCTTGGGTTTTGAATTGACCCTCTGGGTTTTTTGCTGATGTGTATTCACAGGAGCAGCTCTGTCCTGGCATTCCCTATTGGAATCTCTTGGGTTCACTTGTCCAATTCACCTCCTTCCTGCTAGAGCAGGAGGAGGTTAGTTCAATCCCTTGACTTGTCTCGTGTTTGTGACTGGTGAGCAGGAGGGTGTATCTATGCCTTCCTTTCTCTCAAGAGTCAATTTTTATTTTGGCAGTTATTGTTGCTGCCTTTTCTTAATACTTGAGGGGTCATAGGGGCAGTGTCCAGTTTGCATAGTCGTCATATTTTCCTGTTCTCTACCCTTCATATAAACATATTTGCAACATTATGCAAATCTGTCCAAGAGGCAATAATTGTTCTAAGGCTGTCTCTCACCTAACTAGAATATGGGCTGTTCTGTCTGCACCTCAAGGAGGGGACATAACGATGATGCAGTGTACAGGAGCAATGACTTATTGTCCCGCCTATCCAGGAGCATAGTTCTGGGCAACAGTAAAAATCGGCTGCATGCTTCTTCGAAAGATTTGGCATAATTTGGCATTTGGGGAATGTCTTCTGCTGAAGTAGCCACTTGGATAAAATACTGCAAATAAATGACTTCGGTTTTGCTGACAAGGATGTAAGCAATTGCAAGGGAATAGAATCTCACTTTACGTCTCTTTTCTTTGCAGCCTTGTGGATGATCGGTGTGTTGTGCAGCCAGAAGCAGGTGATCTTAACAACCCACCCAAAAAATTCAGAGGTAAGTTTATTGGACAGCTTATTACCCTTCTGGTTGGAAGAAGTCCTTCGTTCTGTGCAATCGTGTAGCTATTTTTGATCTCCATGCTTTCTATAGAATATTTTAGTGTCGCCTTCTTCCACGAAGGGCAACTCATAAGGCAAAATAAAAGTATGTAAGTGTGAGCATGTAAAGTGAGTTGTGGGACTTAAAAGGAATGCTTTGTGCGGGGGTGAGATGGGGTTGCCAGTTGAGGTTGGCTTTCAGGCCTGTTCAAACTTACACGGTCTCTGTAAGTTTAATGTCTTTTTTCCCAGACTATCATACATGCCATTTAGTACCAAACCTGTCTCAGGGAAGAGGAAAATGAAAAGTAGCAAATGTTTGTAACAACTATTGTTGTTTGACCTCATTCGATATTAACTATGTTTGACTTTACTTTCATTCTGCCAGGAAACTTATGCTTAGTGATAAGAAATTAATGCCTACTTCTATGCACAGTTTGGCTAGGGCTGATTTAAGAAAAATCTCAAACAGGAAGAGAAGCACTAACTTGGATTTTGTTTGGAACACCCTTCTTGAATTCTTCTTTTTTCACCCCTTGGTTGCATCTTTTATCCAAAGGATAGCTCAGCCAAATATTCTAAAAATTTGCTCTATCTTTTATTGCTCTTCTCAGATGTAGCAGCAACTGTTTGTCTTGTTTCTTTGTTGGATGAATCTTATTTCCTTGGTTATGCTTTGCCTTTTTCAGGGACTTAGAATTACCATAATTCTATTCAGGTTTGGCCAGAACTGCGGGTGATTGCCCTTGAAAATCATACACCTTCTGTACTGCTCATTTTGTTGTTTTTTTTTTGTCATGATATTAAGGTATCTTGTATAATGAAACCCTCTCATTAAAATACTGCTGAAGTCTGTGAGTTCTTGTTGGTTTTTCTCCCTTTTTATTGGAAAACTAAATAGCTGATGATTCAAATACTGAAGAGGCAACCTGGGGAAGTTTTAGCATTCAATGTTAAACTCTCCAGAAAAAGAACAATGGTGTTATGTGAACTACAGCCCTGACTCTAGCATTTCTTGACGTTAAAATCATACAAAGGAATAAAGCCAGATTTGACTGAGACTGCTGGGTGTAGAAGGAGGGGAGAGAGAGAGAGGAAAGAATGAGAAAAAGGCAATTCTTGCTAGCACAGTTTAGGAACTGCAAGTACCGAGAGACATTTGTCTGACATAAAACATTGTGGTTAGACATTGTAAATGTTCTCATATTACTTTAATTTATACATGGAGAAAGAATGGTGTGAACCTTTTCCAGCCTTTGTAGTTACTTCACTAAAGCTTTCATGGGGAAGCTTATGCTTAATGGTAAATGGCAACAAAAGTCATAAAATTTTAGCAGGCATTTGTGTTATTTATACACATGCTTTGTAAGTGTAGTCTAAGATAAAATGCTTTCCACAATAAATATGTTCAGAAGTAATAATGAAGTTTATCGCACCATCTTCAACACAAATGGAAAATACCCCTTTTTTATTATGAAGCAAAGGCACCCAGAGGCTTGTCTGGGGTGTTGGACAGGAAGTCTCTGGCAAGGTCAGGAGCTACAGCCATGTCTGCAATCTTACTTGGCGTTTTAGTGACACGTTGCAAAAATACCTCCCTTGCAAATGGAACACAAGGTCTTCCCTAAGGTGCATTTATCCAAACAACAACATTTACATCTGGGATATAAAGCAACCATGGGCATCTGGTGAATGTAATTCAGTAGTCCCAGTATTTAGTTTTGTCGTGCTTGAAATTTAGTCTTCCTTGCCTTGGGCAGCGTCACAGGTACAGCAGATCAGTAGCACAAGATACCTGTTGTACGGCAGCAGCGTGGGGCGGGAGTTGATGTAGAAGTGTTCTAGTATCCAGTCAACTTTGTACGTGGTGCCCCTGTTTGTTCAGTGGTTTCGTAGAGTCCTTAGTAGTCATCACAGCCCACAGGATCACTGCAGTTTGAGGCCTGGGAAGATGCGTGATCTTGTTTTGAATTCGAATAGGTGCAAAACTGGTAACCGAGAAGTAACCTTTGAAGATTGCATTCGAGCAGGACCAAAATTAATCAAATGTAAGTGACACAGTACTGGAAAAACACCTCTATGCTATAACCTGTCTTATATCTATGTGCAAATCCTCTTTCAAATGAGCTGTGCTTTAAGGTGTCCAGACGTAGGTCAGTCAAATCCGAAGTCACCTTCTGGGAGGAACATTGAACATGTGACATTGTGGCTAGTCTCGAGGATGTCAGTTTGGGTAGTATTTTTAAGAAACATAATTCTAAGTTTCTCTGAGCAGGTCTGTCTTCTGTGGGCAGATGTAATACAGTTGTATATTTAATTTTCATGCTTAATCAAAGTGGCAAGAGATACATAGAAGCGAGATTCACTGCTTAGATATGCGTACATGACTCCAAGAAAATTCAGTGTGAAACTAAAGCATCTATATCCAGTGGCAGAATTAATCCATCCTGCTTTTTTCTTAGCCATGGGTGTTTCGGGTTTTAAAAAGTCTTGTTGCCTAGGCTACACTCAATCAGTTGCATCTCATGGCAGCAGCAAGACCCTGGTCTAGAGGGTGGTGGTTTTTCTTTCCTCTCTACTTCAGACCCTTGAAATACAGCAGAGCTGCTGTGCACAAAGTGGTGGGGTGTATGCACCGTCCTTCCTCCTGGAGAGAGCCTCTCTTATGCGAAAGGCAGTTGACAGTAATGCTTAGCTGTGAGTGTGTGCGCTCACTAAACGCTGATAACCTGCCTGTGCTGTGCAAAGAGTCCCTGCCTGAGGAGCGTGTTTCTAAAAGCAAGCACTTCGTAACTGAAACGGAGGTGGGTTTGGTGTGCTAGTAAGTCACTCCTTTTAAAAATGTTGGCTTCAAGCTGTCCTAAGGAAAATTCAGTGAGGGAAGCTGGCTGTGTGTTTGGATGAACTGGGTGGAACAGGATGATTTGCAGCAGCACGACTGGAGTCGGAGATGGGAGCGATAGAGCCTTTCGGTCTGCTTGGAGGCAAACGTACAGAGGTATCCTGAGGACACGAGGGCTTGCTTTGTTGACAAAAGTTGTGGAAAAAGTAGGCTGACAGATTAATCTGGTGGTGGTGGAGCCCTGAAAGGGATAGAGTTCAGGTAAGATTTGGAGTGTGGTGTAAAAGTATAAATGAGACATTAAATAAATAAAAGAATTCAGAGGGTGTATTAGATGGAGAAAACCTGAAGTGCTGGAGTTGGAAAGAACTCCAAAGAAAGGTATTAGTCCAGCACCCTCAAGTTACTATGAGTGTTTACTAGTAGTTATTTCACATATTAAATGCTGTTACATCTCTAGGTCCTTAGAATATTATTTGATCACTTGAATGTGTGAAGGCTGATTATTTTTTCTTCCTTTTTCCCATCCCAATCAGAAGTAGATAGCACCTGAAGTTAGTGGTTTGAGGTTGGATGGTAATTGTGGTCTGTGAGATTTCAGTGGATTTTTGGTTTTTTTATTCTGGCTTTTTTTTTTTTTTACAGTACAGTATTTCTCTGCACCTTCATGTTTTCAGCTCCAACTAATTCAAAAGTCCTCTAAAACTGCCTTGCAAAATGCTAAGAGTGCATTCATTAGGGTGTTTCTTTTAAAAAATGGTAGTATGAAAATTCTTGTGAAAAAGTATTTTACTTAACTGGTCTGAATATACTGTGTACAGATGATATTCCTGGAAAAAATCCTAGTTGTACGAGTCTCCAAAAAAAGAAAGTGTGTGACAGTTCCTTGGTTATCTGCACTGCTTTGAACAAAAAAAGACATTTTTCGTATCTTACAAAGCTGGAATCACTCTGCTCTAATTGCCATCTTTGAGTATGTCTGCATCTGAATAGTGACTATAAATGAACATCCTTTTAATATGCATGGGTTTGTGTGGAAAGTATGAACTACAGCTGACCCTCTAGGTGGGCTAAAAGCCCCACTGTTTCATTGGAAATCACTCAAACTTCGTGCACAGAGATGGTTAGCTATTTTCCAAATTAAAGTCAGACCTAGCAATAGTTGCAAAGCTGAAGCAGAGCCCAGGGCTGATAATTTTGTACTTTAGCTGCTGGTTTTGTGCTCTGTTAGTTTGTGTGTGCTTTTGCAGAGGTTTTATTTGTGTTCATTTTGTATTGGAACCTAGCGCTGCGCTAAGCTAAATGTGTTTGCTTAATGCAAGACACTGCTACTACACCAAAACAGCCTGTCTGACAGCCTTCTCGGGAAATTCCTTACAGCTCTTTATTTGGGACGCAGATCTGTCTGCCAGGGATGCAGCAGCTTTGCAATAGCTGCATGGAACGCAGGGAAAAAGGGCACTTACTGGGTTAATTTGTCCGGCAGCTACCTCCTTCCAGAACATTGTTTTAGTAGTTGCTGGGCAACACTCTTTTTTTGGCAAGATGTTCAAGGAATGAACCCATATCTGAGACTTAAAATACCCTCATGGTGAAGCAGAAGATGAGTAGTTCAAATTCTGTTTGTGCTTTTGATCCTAATCCATGCTGTATGCTCTTTCTGAATATTGCCTTCCCGAAGCCTTCGCTCGGGCTTGGCTGGTGGTGTTAGGGGCCAGCACTGAGGGTCTCAGCCTTTGAACTACGAGTTCATCTCCAGTAGAAGAAATGACCTGGGCACTACAAAGAAAGTTGTATATATATATATATATAAAAAAAAAGGTGTCTACACACCCTGATTCTTTTGATGGATTTCTCTTAAATTCACATTGTGCTCAGCTTTGTTGAAAGCCAAGAGGCTTCTCTGTAACAGCACTGTTTTGAGTTATATTTTGTTCTTTGTAGCTTTGCCATCAATGATCTGAAGCCTATACACTACTGCTTGGTTTCATATGAAGGAAACCATATAATTTATGCAGTACTGATAGAGGCTCTGGATTATGATTATTTAGCCTTTTTTAGCCAAGGCAAGCTTGTTTATAGTTTGGCATTAGAACTGAGATTAAGGGAATTTTCAGTTGAAGGGTCACATACATAGTTTTCCCAAACACTTCAGAATATTAAAAAACAAACTAAAACAAATACCCAGATCCCTGTGCCTGTTAGCTTTGGAAAAATACTAACAGCGTATAGAAGTGCACTTTCTAGGTAGTAAGGTAGTTCAGTACCATCCCTTGTACTCTTCAAGGAGAAATTTTGCAGTATAAGCCTTCAGGTATCACGTGTTCAGCTTCGGTTAAGTGTGTCGCCTCAAATCCTATTGCGCTCTCTATGCTCTCCGTGCATACTCTTCCAGATCTACTCTGGGGAAAGCAATTATATCAGCTCAGATTGCTTTTTAAACTTTGATGTGAAATAGTCTGAATTGTATGACTTTCTGCATATATTTGATGAGTTGGAGTGGGTGTTTTGCAGAGGGTTGAGGGCATGTTCCTGGAATGATGGCGAGAAGAGGAGTGATAGACCTGGGCTGCATGGCCAAGTTCAGGCTCCTTTTTCTCTTTGAACGTGAGGTTTCTAATGCTGATGAAATCTTTGGGTATATTATTAAGGTGCTTAGATTCCTTTAAGGACTATTTAAACTAAAGTCTAAATGGCTTTTTTTACTCTGCTAACCATATATTAGCAGATAAAACAGCAGGATTTGTTTTTCACGCAGGAGGCAGAACTTTCGCGAGGGCTTAGACCGTCGTGAGACCGGTTAGTTGTCTATGATTGAGTGCTAAGTTCAAAGCTTAGCATGGTGATCTCGGAGAGAAATAAATCGCTTGCGATAGAGAAGTGACTCCTCCTCAGTTTTAAGTTGTCCAAGACAAAGTGAAGTGCACTCACTGAATACCAAAAGTAGGAAGTGGGGCAACACTAATAAACACCTACTTAATTAACTTCTCTCTTTTTCCTAAGAGCCAAATGCCAGAAAAAGAAAAAAATGTTTCTTAGCCCCTTTTCAAAAAGAGTACTTAGTGTAAAACCAAAAGAAACTTTAGGGGTGGCACAATGGAAGAGAAAAATGATAAAAATACAGTCTAATGCTGTGCCTGTAACTTCTTTATTTAAAATTGAAGCGTTGGTCATTTTGTATAGGAAAAATCTGTCAATCTTGCTAAATTAGGGTATAGTTATAAAATCCAAAATACATTTTTGCTGCCTTGAGGAGGAATCCTTTGGTATGATACTAAGTATTTATAGAACTGTACTAGAAAACAGCCAACTGCTAGTACGCATTTGAATTTGATGCCCTTTATACGATGAAGAAATCCTGAGCACTGTCTCCAGAATGTGAATCTTTAGCCCACTGCATCCTACGTACAAGCAGATGTTATAGACAATTGTCACTGTGGCATTTAGGTATTTCAAACACTGAAAAGTCAGAAGTGTTGCATTTTTTCATACAGAGAAGTGTGCTTTGTATCTGCCGAACCCTGTGAGAGGGAATCCTAATCAAGAGCTGGTGCACCAGGTACATGAATGCGCCCAAGCCTCCTTCCTCTCTGCAGGTGAGGTGGTAGGCGATGTGCGCTGCCTTCTCTGCTTGCCTTCGATGACTTCAGAGGGACATCGTGGACACCTCATCTCTAGACATTTTTAGCCACGGGCTTTGTGGTAGTGCCAGGCTCATCAATGATTACTTACATGGCTTGCTATATTAGCCAAGCAGAGGAGGAACTGGAGCTTTCCTGTTATGAGCACAGTTAGAGAATAGGTCTTAGATTCTTAACTTGTGGAGCTGCTGTGTTCTGTAATTTATTTAAGCGTGCAAAAATAGCTTGCCTTGCTTTGAAATCCAATAGTGATTGGATGCAGGAACCAAAGGGAAGCTTTTTTTTTTTCCCCACTTTCCTTCCACAGGACAGTAAGTATTGTCATGGAGAGTGAATCAGAAAGCTGGTTTTATTTAATTTGCCATGTCTATTGCAGTGTAGTTCCTTACTGGCCGATTGAGCAAGGCAAGTTTGTAGTCCGGTTCGTAGCTATGTGTGCTGAAGCGCCAGGACATCCTAACGACATTCCAACTCCATGATGCTGATGTGCTTTACTGAAATAGCAAATAAATGATTGGCTAAATAATTATTGGTTTAATTGAGATGGTTTAGCATGGTTTTTTTGTGTCCTAGTGATGGGGTACCAAGACCATAATGGGAAAGGTCTGTGTGGCACAAGATTAGAAGAAGGTCTGTTTAACTTGGCCGAAAAAAGTTGTCGATACTGAACAGAGCAAGAAGAGGAGATGGGTTTGCTTGGGATCCAAGGCAGAGGCTGCGGAGATAGGCTGGGCTGCGTTTGCTTGCTGGTCTCTGCTGAGAGTGCTGTGGTCAAACAGCTGTCTGCCAGCTTCTGGTTTTAAAGTGCTTTCATCTTAGATGGTTTGCATCTTGATGAAGGCAGAGCAAAGCCCCGTTGAAACAGAAAGTGGCCATTAATATGCATAACTGAAACGCTGTATGAAAAATGCAATCCGTTGGTTAAAGTACTGCACAAGAATGAGGGGGGATTTAATTGAACTCTTAGTGGGAAGTTTTACGATCTGTTCACTTTGTTTGCCTGTCTGAAAAATGTAGGAAGTAGTTGTGTACTGACAAGACATTCTGTGCAGGATGGCAGGGGAAATGCACTGGTGTAGTGACTGTGTCCTAAAAATGAAGAAATAAGCAAAGCACTGGTTTGAATGTTCATTCTTTCTCAACAGCTCTCGCGGGTCTGAACTTTTTCCCCTGTGGAAGGCTCAGGGTATTTCAGGTAGGATCGAGGGAGGGATTGCCAAAAAGCAGTACTTAGCTATTAAGTAGAACAGAACTGTTAATAAACCTAGCCCCAACCTTGCAGACAAAAGAATACTGTGGCTTTGTTGCCATAGTTTCAGTGCAAAATCTGACCTTAGCTACAATAACATTCGGTTAGAAAGAACTAGCTAATCAGTTTTCTAAAATTAGTGTGTTCCCTAGTACATAAGCCAGTATGAACAGGATATTTAATGAAATATTATACTTAGTCACAAGTGCCCAAGGGAGTGAAATGCCTTGATGAATTGTGGGGGTGGGGTGACATTGGTGCATATCTTTTAATATAGCAAAGTTATTAAAATTTGTGGCTTGCTTAATATTTAGGGTAGCTCAACTGTTGCATTCTTCTGTGCACTAAATCTACTTTGCTCTGTTCCTTTTAAAAGCTCTCAGAGTCTGTTCTCTAAGCTGGGAAGATTGAGATGCTGGTGAGTCTCATCAATAATAATCACTTCCAGAGGACCTTCAGATAAACTTCAGAGCTAGTGTTGTGCTTTTTGTTAGTGCAGCCTGAGTGCTTTGCAGATGAAGGAGTCTTATTCATATAGAAGGATGCAAATACTGAAGCAGATGGATAAAGTCATGAAGTTTATGGGGAAAAAAAATCTGTGTGTGAGGGAAGCAGTCTCCCAGGTATTACGTACTAGACATCTTCAGCTTTTCACTGGTTTTTGAAAGTGTTGAGACATTTAAGGGCGAGAGTCAGAGAGGCTGGTTGGTAAGGTCTGGTGTGTAAGATGTTGCCATCAGTCCAGAACACCTGACTTCGGTGCATTTTATGCGTAAGGCTCACTGACCTAGCCTTGGGTGAGATTTTATCAAACTGTGGTAACCTAGAGTCAAAGATTGTTTCTTGGCAATATGGAAACTGTGATGAATTATCGGTTTTTCTTATGTTGTCGTGGTTTAATCCCAGCTGGCAGCTAGGACCACGCAGCCACTTCATGCACTTCTCCTCCTTCCCCCAGAATGGCAGGGAGAAAAGGAGGGGAAAGGGAAAGGAAAAAAAAACCTCATGGATTGAGATAAATACAGTTTAATAGAACAATAATGGAAAATGAAAGCGATAATAATAATGACACAAACAAGTCACTCTCACCACATGGTGAACTGGTACATTCCTGAGCAGTGACCACAGGAATCCTGCCCCCTGGACAGTCCCTCCATTTATATACTGAGCGTAATGTTTATGGTATGGAACATTCCATTGATCACTCCATCTCTGCTGTCTATGCTCCTTCTCAGCTTCTAGGGGAAGCTGAAAAGAGTCCTTGGAAAGTACAGACATTGCCTGGCAACACCTAAGACAATATGCATTATTGGCATTCCTTTCACAGCAATCACTGGAAAGAAAGTTAACTCTTTCCTATATGTCTTTCCCAGGACATATGTGCAAGTTGGTTATTTGGGTATTATATATGAAAAATATATAGTATGCAAATTTGGGGGGGAGGCTAGGTGAGCTATCTGTTACTCACTTCTGTTTGAAATTTAAGTTCTCATTCAGCCTGCTCAGTGTTTCTGCCTGGCTGAACTGTATTGCCCACGTAGCTTTCTGGAGTCACCAGCATGCTGAATTTTTCTCACTGTAGGTCTCAAAAGGTAGTTGCAGCTACGGAAGCTGAACTGCCTTCTCTCCAAGTCTGATGTACAGGATTGTGCTAGTGAAACACAGCTTTGCTGGCGTCTTGTTGGCAGTACCGAGACGAGAGCCTTTGTCATCCAGCTCTCCATCCCGGCTTGCCTGCTGTATCGTGCAGTGATGAGCAGCGTTCCCTTACTGCTTGGTGCTTGAGAGATACCGAATACATGGGAAGAAGGTTTAGGCGAGGAGCATCTAAAGCATCTGAATGATGCTTACCAATTTGGCGGTAGCTTTTGTTGTTTCTGTTAGCCAGAGCGAGTTATCAATGAATTGTCACCTCTTCTGACAGTGCTTTGCAGTTAAGCTTAAAAGTGCCTGTAATTAGTGAAAAGCAACTGTAATTCACTAATGAATTTTGTGAGGCTTAGCTTTGGACTGTCCTGGATGTGTAGAAGCACAAATGAGTGACAAACTCAGTGGAGTTTGATTCAGAAACACGTTTTTCACCTTGAAAGCGCTGACGCTTGCAAAGCTGAGCTGCCAGGCAGACCCTCGTGGCTCTCTTGGTTTTGCTTCTGCGACACGTAGCTTATGATTCCTGGTACAGCACACCGTCACAGGAGGGTGTGATCCATATTCTTGGATCTTCCAATTCAGATTTGGATTAGCGAGTTTATGCTTCAGGGTTTCCATTTTTCTGCCTTGTAAACGCAGCTGCCTTCCCCAGTAGACTTTAGGAAACCATACCTAGCTTTTACTTTGGCAGAGGTATGAATGATATTCTCAAGTTTTTTCCCCTTTACATTTTTATGTGACCAAATTTGATTTCCTCTTACCCCTTGACTTGGCGTGATCATGAGGTGTTTCATTTTTGAGAGGGAGCAGATAAGTGCGCTGTGACAGCCCGGAGGATCTCATCTGTGTCAAATTCTTCAGAGTCTTGTTCTGTAGAATCTCACTTCTCTGTTGCTTTTAGGACAGAGTGAAATTCTGTGCCGCTTGCAATAGCGGTAAGTTATACTGAAAGCTTCAATTGTTTTACTTGACCTAAAAAACCAAGACTTTATATTTTGAAAGGATTTACAGTTTAAAAATATTTTCAATTTAGGTTACTTAAGAAGACAAGAGATAAATATGCTAAGTACCCGTACTGCCGAGGTCTTACAGGTACTGTGTCCAAGTGGCACACGGAAGTCATTAGTCAGAGGAACCCAGCCTCAACCCAGAAATTAAATGATTTCACTTCTCATTTTCTGGGTAGCCTTCTCTTCGCTGAGCAAGAGTCCTGACTAAAGCCGTGGTATCTCCTCAGCTGTGAGCTCAGGGAAGTAATGCTGTAAGTGCTTCTGTTTGAGAGTGGTCAGAAGAAAAAGGGTCAGGCTGCCAGCACAGCCAGCCATAAAAATGTGCTCTTATGAAAGCCAGACCTTGCCAGTTGCCTTCAGTGAGCTGTCTGTGACACTCGCATCTCCTCTGTTTCCCGCATTGCTGCTGGAGATTGAGTACCCTGTCCTCCTCACTGCAGAATTTGGGTTCATCTTTCAAGATGAAGTATAGTACTTAACGTGTCAACACCTGAGCGTGATTTCTCTTCTTCAATTACTAATGCATTAATAGCACCTCCAGCTGAGTTCTTCACATTGCTGGGTGGAGATCAAGGTGGCAGTGATAATCTGTCAAGCTCCTTGTGATTTGGGACCTGTCTATATAAAAATCTGCAGTCTTTCCTCTCTTTAAAGTTTGTGATCCAAATGCTGGGGAACAAGTGAGTTCTTGGTGAAGGTTCTTGATTGTGAAAACTGCATTGCATTTTTTTGCGATGCAGAAAGGATTGCTGCTTTGAGGTCAGTCTTGAAAAGCACCTACTGGCTCTTCAGGAATAAACTGGAAAATACCAGTTTTGTTTCCTTGCTTGACAACTGCCTGGCTGGGACAGGGAGTTGCAAAAATCCCGGGTTAGCGTTTAGTGGCCCCTAACAAATGCAACCTGTATAAAAAAGCCTTGTGTTTCTCACCTAGAAAAAGTACTGTTTGTAAACATACCTATGCTGATTTTTCTCATTTGCTTTAAAAAAAAAAAAAATCGGTGTATGTAGGAAGTTGTTTCTTATGCACTGGAACTTGCCTTTAAACTTCTGACTTTGTGGTCATAGCAAAGGACAAAATACATGCAGTGTTTGGTGTAATTTTGTGGCAGCTCAGGTGGAGGCTTTCTGCCAGCTGGTAATGGGTAACGGAGCCGTTTGTGCTTCTCTGCCTTCAGCCGCTCTGGATGCAGCCTGGCAGAGGTGCTGGGAAATCTCGGCTCCGTAGCTCTTACTAAATACTGTTACCTTGCTGTGAAAGTCAAAGCGTTCAGGTTGGCATGTCTCGTGTGAATGTTTCCAGCGCTAGAATAGCCATTACAGATTGACTGACACTAAATGCAGTGTTCCTTGAAATTTTTATTCTAATGAACGACTTACTATTCAGTCGAGTAAGAGAGTTACTTATGTGTTAGGACTAACACTTCCTTCGTACCTAATTTGTGAAAATAATCAGTGCTGAGTTCTCAGTGTTGGCAATTATCATCTGTTTTGATTATATAATATACAGAAGTTCAATGAAAACATAACTCCTTGTATTTGGGTTGAAGAGTCTTTCTGTAGCTCTCAGGTTTTCAGAACAAGAAATTGCCTCCAAGCTCTACTGACAGCAGAGAAACTGTGACATTGCTAGAAAATGCTGCTACAGGATCCTCTCCTGCTTTAGCTAGAACAAATTCTCTCCGAGTCAGTTTTTATTAAAGATACAGAAAGCTTTGCTAGGCAAAAGCAATCTGGTGGCACTTAGACCTTGTATTTAGTGAATGTCAGCCCTTTTATTCATCGAGGTTAAAAATTATACAAGGAAAAAATAAACACAGAAGTTGTCGGCATGAGGAAGTGAGAGAGCTGGATGAGGGAGCAAGCCATCCTGAAAAGGAAAAAATCTTAGCTATATCTACAAAAATCCTTTCCCTCCCTTTCAGAGCAGCGCGTGGTCTCCAGCCAGCACCAGTTAACTTTAAACAAGCCCTTGAGCCGTGGTTCGGGCTGGTGGTGGCCCTGGCACTGGGGTGGGGGCTCAGTGCGGAAGGGTGGGTTTGTGTTAGGGATCCTGGTCCACGGCTGCTCCGTGTGCCGTAATGCTGCGTTTTGTTTCCAAAGAAACAAGAATAAATGTCAGTAGTTTTAGAATGTAACCAATACCCATGTGGAAAGAGGAAAAATTCAGTCACTTCTCTGCAAACCTCTGAAGTGAAATTGTGAGAGCCCGCTGATGCTGGGGCAGTGGCCAGGACCAGAGGGAGGACTGAGCTGGGTATTCAGTGCTTTTCAGAAGACCTCCTGAGGCACAAGCTGCAGTATTGGTCTGATGAACGCTCTGTCAGTCCAGCCTGGAAGTTTGGATTAATCGGCACCAAAGACTTCCAAGAAAGGCTGAAGAGCCAAGTGGTGGGTTTGTGACTTTGCTGGGTCACAAATAGCTTCAGCACAGACAAACGAGTTTCTCAACTACAGCATTTGTATGTTAAATTTAACTAGATGTTCTTGTCAAAAGCATCCGGGTGCCTTTGACTTCTCGCTCATGTCTTAACATCAATATTAAGCAAAGGTGCTTTTTGGAGCATACACATACATGCAGCTTTTCTGGAGGTTGTGTTGACTGACTTAGTTCTGTCCTGCAAAAGTGCATTTTCCATATTGATTAAAAAGAGAATAATGTATCCCATATTCACATGACCACAATGAAAGCTGGTAAGAACTTCAGGTACTGTACCGTAAGAGTAACTCAATTACCACATTTCCCTGGGAAACAAAAACTGTCTCTTTGGTTGCTGTAAGAGCACTTGGCTATGGAAACGGGATGGTGACTGCGTGCCCTGCCTGTGCTCAGTTCTGAGCGATACACAGGAGAATAATCTTCCCCTGCTGCAGAGTACGTGATCTCTAAATAGGAACGATGGTACCCTACCAGCCAGGGTCATGGGGATGGGAATGTAAAGTCCGAAGGCAATATAGATTTTACAGATAACTCTTGGTTATCATTGACAAGTTTTAAAATAAGCGAAGAATTTATATCCTCCCACTCCCTGTCAGGCAGATGGCCTTGGTCATGGAGAATGACAATGAGGAGAAGATCCATCAAATATGATCTACAAGATTTAATTCCAAATATATTTTTTCCATATGCTCCTAGTCATGTGCTTAAAGTTCTTGGGTTTTGTGAAGATTTGGGAAACTTGACAGATGATAATTCTGCACTGGGATCAGAATTTGTCTGCGGAGAGCTCTTTGGAGTTTAACAGCTTATTTGTCTTACAGTCTCCTTGAAGGTTCGCTTGTGTGTGTATGTGTGTATACATATATCATACACAAATATTGCAAGAGAAGGGAGTACACTGTAGGTGATTGTATATCTAATTGTAGTAGCTTATGTTATGAATATCTGGTTATATTTCACATCAGCTTCTTTTAATCTTAATATTATGGTTGACATTTCTAATTTTTATCTGATGCAAAAAATTGAGAGGGTGTTTTCATATTTATTTGTTTTTAGTATTTAGCTGAAGTTACCTTGCAAGGTCAGCAGCCGTCACCGTAGTTTTTCAGTCTTCACAATCCCAATGCCAAACAGTGGTTTTCAGGACCTTGGAGGCATATGGGTAGCAGAGAAAGCCGTAAAGGGAGCAAGTGTAATTAGTGCTTTGCCTCTGTGAAACATCTGATTGAGGGGAGACCCTGCAGCTGTGTTGAGGCTAAACTCATTTCAGCCTGCGTTTCCGGAGGGCTGCCACAATTCCACTGGTGCTGCCTCCGCACCCCAAGCAATGCTTCCCGTTAAATGGGAAGCAGAAGGGATGGGGGAGAGGGAGGAGCGCAGGGGAGAGAGGAAAGCCCTTTGCAGGCGTTTGAGAAGATGGGGAGTTCATGTGGGATTCTTATTCTTCACGTTGGTGAGAATAACTGAGTGTTCAGAGTTAAACTGGAGAAAATATTTTATTCTTGTAATTTCTCCAAGAATCCTGTCTTGAAAAGAATATGAAAACATTGAAGTTTTTTGTTTTCTGAAATTTAAAGTAAAAAGGAAACACAAACCAAAGCTGTGGAGAAAACTGTAAAAATTCTTGGAAAAAAGATTTTCAGAAAAAGCGGTTCTTTTTTTCAGTTTCCAGGGGGAGGGGATTTCTGTTTGCAGAAACTTTTCTTTCAGCTTTCTGAGTTAAAGCTTGCATACATTTGTGCTGTATTGCTGTGATCCTTTGTTGAGGTTTGTTGCTGCCTAAAACAGGGCTGTCTGATGCTGACTGGGAAGGGATTGAGTGGAGCCATCTGCTTCTCGTGCAGAATTAGTTCCATCTTGCTGTACCATGCTTTCCCTGCAGGTACTCCCAATATTTACATTTTCTGTTTTCTTTATTGTACCGTTTCTGGATTTGTTTGTCTGCTCTGTGTTTTTGTAAGTATAGTGAGCCTGCTCATTGCTTTGATGGCCCTGCTGCTACCATAGCTGTAAAACCACGGTTGGAGGTAGTGAGGAGGGGGTGCTACTTGTAGAGTTAGGGGGGTTGAGGAAAAAAGACCTTGAGGTTTTACTAAAACCTGAGCTTAGTCACACAAGTCCATTGCCACAGACGGTTCTGTTAGCTACGCATGCAGAAGTGTTGAGAGTCCTGACTTAGAGTTTGAGGCAGTGCGGTCTGAGATCCCAAACAGTTAACTGAAGAGCAATGTGATACTCGAGGAATGTGATATTCATGCAGAGTTTAAATTATGGCTAATACAGGATTAAAGTTAAACATTGTGTTGGGAACTAGACATCAAAGTACTCAAAGAAAACAAAAAAAAAAAAGGAGGGGAAGGAGTGTCAGGAAAATGAGATGCAGCCTTAGACTTAAGAACTCATAACTTTAAAAGAAAAACTTTTATCCATCGGAGATTTTGAAGTGCCTGTCACTTAATGTTCCTTCCTTCAAGTCGTGGTTAAAGGCTTATTTCAGAAAACCACAATGACTCAGCTACTTTGAATATCTGTTCAGTTAGCGTGCGGCTCATGTTGGAAGCCCTAAGATTTTCTCCCACCTCCAAAGATGTTTTTTATTGGTGGATACTTCATTGGAAGTATGTTTTGCGCTATGCTAATTTTAAACATACTTTAAATATTTAGATTTTTAAAGAAGTATAAAGGCATAGTACCCTGATATTGGTAAGTAGAAAGGAGAACATTTATTTATAAACACTTATTATTTTGCAAATACAAAAGGTAAGTTTATTTAGATTTCTTTTTTTCCACATTTGAAAGTGACTGCTCCAGAAACAGTGCTGTCTAATGTTTATTGCAGTATAATGCTGGATTATGCTGATCTCTTCTGAAGGACTGAAAACGTTCCTTGGATGTTTTTTGGATTGAATCAGTTGAGTTGAAGAAATGAACAGTTCCTCCTATGGTGCTTTAGCCTTCTCAGATCCGTGTGCTGGTCAGACAGCGCCCTCAGAAAAGTCCATGGTCATCCTTGCATGCATCAATATGAATATCTTGTATTTCTGGTTGTGAGCTCAGATAAATTTTTCTGCCTTCCTCTGTGCAGTGCTACATGTTCTTGAGGACAAGACCTGCCTTGTTCTGTGTTTTATGTCCTCGAGCTCTTTGCTTGGGAATGGTATGGGTGGCTTGGCAAGAGTTGGTTGTGGACAGAGCTTTTGCAAAATCGGTTGGGTGGCCTGGTGAGAGATGTTTCTGAACACGTAAAAGGGAATTTTTGAGTAAAACCTATATGAATACACATAAAACAGAACTAGTAGATTGTACAGGAAGGAACTATGTGAATCTGTTCTTCAGTGTGGTAAGGCTGCAATATATCTTTTTAACCCCATGAAGTTCAACAAGGCCAAGTGCAGGGTCTGGCACATGGGTCAGGGCAACCCCCAGTACCAATACAGGTTGGGGGATGAAGAGATTGAGAGCAGCCCTGCTGAGAAGGACTTGGAGTACTGGTGGATGAGAAGCTGGCCATGAGCTGGCAATGTGTGCTGGCAGCCCAGAAAGCCAACTGCATCTTGGGCTGCATCCCCAGCAGCGTGGCCAGCAGGGCCAGGGAGGGGATTCTGCCCCTCTGCTCCACTCTGGGGAGACCCCCCTACAGTGCTGCCTCCAGCTCTGGAGCCTCCAGCGTAAGAAGGTCGTGGACCTGTTGGAGTGGGGCCAGAAGAGGCCACCAAGATGCTCCAAGGGCTGGAGCCCCTCTGCTGGGAGGACAGGCTGGGAGAGTTGGGGGTGTTCAGCCTGGAGAAGAGAAGGCTCCAGGGAGACCTTAGAGCCCCTTCCAGTACTCAAAGGGGGCTGAACAGAAAGATGGGGACAAACTTTTTAGCAGGGCCTGTTGAAATAGGACAAGGGGCAATGGTTTTAAACTAAACAAGGGGAGATTTAGACTAGCTATAAGGAAGAGATTTTTTACACTGAGGATGGTGAAACACTGGCACAGGTTGCCCAGAGAGGTGGGAGATGCCCCATCCCTGGAAACATTCAAGGTCAGGTTGGACAGGGCTCTGAGCAACCTGATCTAGTTGAGGATGTCCCTGCTTATGGCAGAGGGCTTGGACTAGATGACCTTTAAAGGTCCCTTCCAACTGAAACTTCTGTGATTCTGTGATCCTTATTTAGTGGACAGAAGCTTGAGAGTGGTGAGAGGAATAGATGACCAGATATTTGTGACGATTAAGAAAAGTAAGGTGTTTAATGGAATAACCCTTCCATGAGATGTAGTGATCTGCAGGATGACTTTTTTAATAGTCAGAGATTGAGCTTCGTCAGGCAGCATCCTGTGTGGGTTTTCTGTGCTTACAAGTCTGTGGCACAGCCAGCTGTCAGGTTGGGCTTTTTAGATTTGTATGGAGCTAGTCCAGCCTCACGATTAAGATTTATGCAACTGACTGAATTGCTGAAGTGGACATCTTGCTTTGCAATGATTCTTGATTACTAGCAGCACGCTGGTGCGAGATCTGAGGACACAGAAATAATCTCTTATTCATTTTTCTCTGTATTTCCCTGTTGGTACACAGAAGTGTTGCCATGGAGGAGAGCGTGGGGTGGGAGTAGGCAGCAACCAGCTGCTTTAGGGCCACACTGGGAGGAAGACTGGGGGAGGATAATGCATGAAGTCTGCTTTTGCAAACAATCCTAGGAACTTCTTGCTGTCAAGTGCGTGCATTCGTTATGGAAGAGCTTTGAAGGCACGTAGGGAAGGGCCGGTCTTTTAAGGAGAGGAAGCCGGCTTTCTCTCCAGTGCTTGGGAGGGGAGAGGTTACAGAGCTAACATGCATGGTGGACTTCATGGGTCTTTGTTTTCAGTCAAGAGTGCCTCGGCAATCTTGTGTGCCTTTAGGCACTGTTTGAACAAGTATTGCTTTTGAATGATGTGGCCCTTCAAGGATGTGCAGTACCGCTGTATTACTTCTATAAAAGCACTTTGCAAATTTTTAATCTTGCCAGCACAATAAGTTTGCTGATAATTAAGTAACGCTCCTTTACCTGGAGTATGCTTGTGACCTGGCCAGATGTGGTTTTGTGTGTGTATTAACGTTTGTCTCTTCTCATGAGGTCAGGCGTTCCTGCAGTTCGCTTTGGGTAGCTGTGTGCTGTTTGAGGCGAAGATCTGCCATAGCTGTGGAAGCCTTTTTGTGTGGTCATATCCCCACAGAGCTGTAAATTGACAGTGCAGGACTGGATGTAGTGGTGGAGTTATACAAGATACCGTTATTGCAAAGGGATAACCCCTTCTGCTTGCTTCTGTCCATATTATCTTTTTGTACCGTAACGCAGTGGTCAGTCGTGGGGATGGCTGAGCGCAGGTTTGAGAAAAGAACCGCTTCTCAGCCCCTCCCACGCGTTAAGAAGTGGAAATCCCAAGTACCAGGAGATCAAGGAAGATAGTGTGAAGTGATAGTCTTTCTGCATGCCTGGCATCTCTGTCAGTGTTGCAATCATTTTGACCCACTTTTGTTACCGTTTTCCAATGATTTCTGAAGACTTTCATCATAAATCTAATGAACCTTACAAAATGGAGACTATAGGGATAATTTCTTCGTCAGATTTCATTAGAATAGAGCAAAAGGGTGTTCTGTTGCTGAACTGAGGGATCTGTCCTTGCCACATCATGGTGGGTACATCAGCAGTCGCAGTTTAAGTATTTTTAGTAAAAAAAAAAAAAGTTGATTTGTATACATAACAAGCATATGGCTTAAATTTTCTACTCAGCAGTTATTTGGATGTATTTATTAGTAAAAGTACCACGCAGGGAGGTTTGACAAGAAAAACTTGTTCTCTGGAATAAGGTTGGTGTTTATGAAGTTAATTAGTATTCCACAAGCAGCTCTCAAGTGAAGTCTGAAAGCTTTCTGATTTTAGCGGTCATTTGTGTCCCCAAACGTGGGTTGTCTGAGAGTGTGGGCTATCTGATGACAATTTTCAAGACATGTTATTGTAAAGAAGTGGAAATAATGTGCATGAACATTATAATATTTGGCAATGTTTGTACCAGTGCAAGTTCGGGGATGGAATACAAAAAAATCTGTTGTATCCTTACTGTGGCAGGTCGTGTGCTGTGACCCACCATCACGCTTCCAGCCTCAGTATTTCCTTTTAAAAACTCTCATTACTTTCACAATGTCATCGTAGCGTTTTGGCTCAGAAACTCACTGCTGTACAGTGCACACGATTCTCCAATGCTTTCCTTGAGCAGCTCATCTGTTTCTCTTTAAATATTGAGTCGTTGTTGTAATGTTTTTAACCATACTTTAAATTGCTTCACCTTGTAAAAGCCTTCAAAGCTTTTTGAATGACCAAGTGAGGGAAACTGCATAGTGGAAGCACTCCTGTGCTGCCACACCGCAGGAGGATGCAAGGCGCTAATGACCATGTATGGTCTTTAATAGTTCTCTGTTTCTATGACAGTAGAAGATCATGGAAATAGAATTCACTGCGTATGGGTTTGTGCCAGCCAATATCTTTTGGTTAAGTCTCATAGTCCTTCTTTCTTGAAGTTCTTTGTTTGACTTCATGTGTACTATTGCTAGTGCTCTGATCTTTAGTAAGAAAATAATGGATTTGTGCCTGAAAATATCTAAAAATTGGAAATTATGAAGATATCACATATTCGAATGGAGAAGTAGCAGGCTTTTTGGATGTTTTCAAAGGGCAAATAGAAGGCATGCTCAGTATCTTGAAGTTCACCTTTTAAAAATCCAGAGACATGGCAGATAAGTAAATTTAAACCACTGCTGCTACTGACTTCTTTTTCATACTGTGAGTGACTTAGTAAAATTGAAAGTCAATGAGGAAAGTCCCAAGTGCTCATCCAGATCTACAAGCTCAGGAAATTACAGATAATCAACTTTCACATCTTTGTCACTTAGTTTTTTGTTTTGCGTAATGTACACTTCCTCAAGTGTTTTGAGGGGATATTTTGTTCTGCTTGTATCAGTTATCTTTGAATAAGGTCCAGATATTTAATCAGTACAGTTGGCACTTTCCATGATTACGCCTTTGGATAGCATCAGTGTCTGCGTTTCATTTACGGTTTGCTGAAATAGTCTTTATTTCTGAACTCCCAGGCAGAATCTATATTTTGAGCACCTCTAATATCAAGAATACTTGCAATCCATCTTTCCTAACTCATATCTAGTTTATCGTATGAGTCGCTTGTTGCCTCAAGAGGCTGATGTACTTGTTTTTCCAAAAGCATGTGTTAAAATTGTTGTGGGTAAAAATTATCCCTGGGGTCTGCAGATGAGTGACATAGTCAAGTGCTACTTCTTACTATTGCAATTTTCCTCTGAAGTCATAAATCTAGAAAGCATTGTTTCAGACCTCCATGGGAGAGCTGGCATGGGATGGTGCATTGAGTGCTCTTGTAGCTGTCGGTGCCAAGGGCCATTTTTTTAGTGGTTGAAAACAGCAACTGGCACCGTAACAGGTGGAACGACACTGTTCAGATGTCACCAGTGATGTAGTTCTTGTGAACTCCTATTAAATTTACAGCGGAGCAGAGAGGGCTGCAGTAATTTTTAAAACACTCCATCACGTCTGTGAAACCAGCAGCGTTAAAACACTCCATCACGTCTGTGAAACCAGGTCCTGCCTCTGAATGCTCTTTGGTCCGTGTTCGGGGCTGCTTTGACCATCAGTCACCATTTCAGGCTGTCCGGCATCGCCCCACCAAAGGATTTCATCTGCCTGCACTGTGGCTCCGCTCCACTCTGCAGACCCACACTTGCAAATCGATATTATCAAATTTATTGGATATAGTCGGGGTTTTTTTTAGTTGCTTCTGCTGTTTCTGAATGCCAAGATCTTGTGTAGGAAAGGAAAATTTATCTGAAACCTGAAATCCTGAAAATGAGGGCATAAACCTGACGTAGATCAGGAGGAAGATGCTGGACCACCTGACAACCAGAAAACAGTTTTAATACAATTGCGATACAAGTAATAATTGAAAAAAAAAAAAAAAAGACGACAGTGATTGAAACAAATGAGAGAAGGGACAGGAGCAGACAATGTTAAAAGAGGACTTCAGTGCGTTTTTCTCAACTGTGAAGGTTATTGCTGCTTTGTGGCTACTGACAAAGGTGGTATTTGTGATCCGAGACGGCTATCTTTGTTGACTCTGTGCGGATATGAGTGTAGTGATGCAACTGGTGTTATTTAGTAGCTCTCACCAGCCCATCCATCGCTTTGAATCCAGCTTTCTTCTGCACTGATTGATATGTTATCATTATGTCAATAAGGCAGCTCGAAAGATGGCTTAAAACATTGAAAATACCTAATTATTGTTCTTTATGGAAAAGGAAGTTTTTCTAAATGGATGTGGCACTGAGTGGTTTGAATACACTTATTTTCTCAAGGCTTTTCAGAAACAAATACAGGTAGGGATGTATATTGTGGTGGCAGCGGTCGTGCCCTGAGGGCGAGATGGTCTGCACAGTTCTTCTTGGTGCTTCCCTTGGCAATGCAAGTGCCTTGGTGCATTGTTGTTGTGGTCCGCGGGCTTCGTTACAAGAATCAATTAAAGGCTGGGAAAATGCACGAGTCTCAATGTTAAGGATAAACTTTATCAGTGCTGTAGCGATAGCTAGGTAAAGGTTTAATCGTCAGGTTTTTTTCCCCCTCCCGTTTTTCAGTTGATTGTGCGTTGCTGTGAAGCCTCCCAGCTGTGACTGTCAAATGCCACACGAAGGTACAGATTTGCTCATCTTTCTGCAGCTGGCAGGAGAGGGGACGGAAACGAATGGATCTGTTGATTCACACACACTGTGAGAAGGCAACAATTAATAGGCTTTGAAATTCAATGACTGGTAAATACTGCATTCTTGAAGGTAAATAGGTTTAGGAAGCAAGGGATGTTCGGGATTGACCGCACAGGTGGATACTCCTTGCTTGGCTTTGGTAGCGTGCCGGGCTGACTGCTGCAGGGAGGGAGTGCTAGTTAGAAAGTGGAGCGTGGGGCAGGGGAGCTTCAGCTTTGGTGGGGCAGCTGATGTGACAGAGGGATAAGAAGCCTTGAGGTCCATCGCTTGCATGTTCTTACTGTGGCATCAGCATAATGGGGTTTTTTTGGTTGCTTTTGTCTCGGGGATTTCAGGGAAATAAGTCATGGGAAACTACAGCACCTAAAACCAACCTTCTTGGTCTGCTTAATAGATGGACAGGAAGTTAAAGAAATGAATCCAATGGTTTCCTTTGCAGGTATGTTTTAACTCCTTGATTTATTGTATGAAGTTTTGGTGTTCCTGTTACAATCTGTTCTCCAGGGACAGAATCAGTTATGATAAACCGAGGAGTCCTAGAAGCTGCTATGTCCATTGGAAAAAAGACACCAAGTTAACACAGAGTGTTTATTTCTGCAAAAGGCTTACACTTGGAGCCTGTATGAAACATCCCTTAGAGATGGATGATAGCACGTTCTACTTTTTTTCTGGAAGCTAATGAAGTAGTAAGGCAGGCTAAAATAGATCGAATGACGCTCGTGTGTTGTTTTAAAAAAATAAAAGGAAAAAGAAAAGAAAAAAACCCAACTCAGTTTCTTTTGAGGTTGAAAAATGAACAGAATTCTCTTTAGCAGCTCCACCATTGTGCTTGTCCTCATCTAGTAGCATATTGGCAGCTTTGTACAGCAGGGTGAAAGGTGCGTCAGTCTAGGATACACAGTGCGTTTTTAGGATTTGGATTTTTGGATTTTTGGTTTTCCATGCTCGCTGCACTCAGGTGCCAAGCACTTTGGGTGATGGTAAGTGTCCCATCAGCATCTCTTTCCAGGCATAAACTGTGGTGATTCCGTTGCCTGTTTAGAATGACGGCATTGCATTGCATTAAAAAAACCCACCAAACTCCAGTAAGAATGTGCTGTCGGCTCCCGCCGGCTGGGATGAATGCCTTCAGGCCTCCGCTGGCAAGCTCTGCTTCCGCTCATGGTCGCTGAACATTTGTTCTTCCCATTTGCAATCCGGTCGAGTGAAGCTGGCTTATTCACATTTCTATTATCCAGCTGTCTGGCTTTTTTAACGCAGCGTGGCTTTGCTGCTGGGGCTTCCAGCTCTCACTCGCCTTATTTGGTAAAGCAGTGCTCTTAAGCTGTTCCTGGAAGGGGCTGTTTTACTAGTTCAGGGACTATTTTCCACTTTCATTTTTGATCTCTAAAGCTGTAGATTGTGTTTCAGCAGCGGTGCTGGCATAGCTTAACTCTTCAGTGCTGTCATACTGGAATATCGTGCTTTTTAGAAGTGCTTGAAGTGTTTTATTCTCTGCTGTAACACACTGGTATGCTGCTGCAGACAATTTGAGCAGAGGCAATATATAGCAGCACTTGTGTTTACAGCATATATGCACCTTGTCAGCATAATCTACTTTTTAAAATGACGACCAGAGTGCGATCTTCAGTGCTAAGACTGTGTTACGGAGGACTTGGCCAAATTTTAATTAGCTGCATGATTTGTTGGCGTCGTCTGTGCTCTGTTCCTGCGAAGGGGAGTGGCGTACAGCGACGGAGTGAACTTGGAGAGACTGAGTAGCATCGTTTGATAGGCTTCAGCAAGAGCATCTCTGGTCCCCTGCCAAAAGGATGGTCACTGTTTAGAGAGAGGGAGAGGGCCTCAGTAAGTGAGGTGAAAGACTCAAGCCAAGCCTAGGAACCGAAAGCAAGGATTAAAGCTTTCAGACTCGGAAAACAGATGTGAACACGGGTGTTTTACTCTGTTTGCCTGGGAGTGCAGCAGAGTTCAGCACCTCCAGGGTGGTGTTTCCTATAATTAAGGCAGATCTGGGGTTTTTTGCATTTGTCTTTGCTTTGCTAAGCTTTTCAAATAGTGCTGCTCAAGTCCATCTATAGCCAATTTACTGGAAGTCTGAGCATCCGTGTGGCAGCACACACCTTCTGGATGCTGTCTGCTACTGCCAGTGTAGCACTGGGTGTCTGCTGCCACGCTGCTGGTAACTGCGTCTTTCACAGCTGGCTGTCCTCTGCAAGCTCCGCAGAGAAGGTGACGGCTTGGGAATTCACTCAGACTTACCTTGAAAATTGTAGAAAGACTCTGAAAAACGGCATTGCGGTTCAGTAGGGGCATATGTCAAAGACTGCACTTAGTTGATTGCATCCAGGGAGGAGGAGGAGGAGGAGGATGGGCGCGTGCAGCCGTGCCAGGAGGAAAGGATCCGGGGATTGCAGGAATCGTGGTTTGAATAGGAGTTGTTGATGCTGTGCTGGTACAAAAAGTGCAATTGCTGCCTTGGAATATATAAAAAGAAACGTTGCCAAAAGACATAGTAATTATTTTTTCCAATTTTACTTCCTGGCAGAGCCTCAAGTGAAGTATCTTGTTTAGTACCGTACCTCGTACTTCCAGAAAGACATGAGCCAACTAGCGAAAATCCAGAGGAGGGTAATGGTCAGGAACAAGACCGATTAGTCTTGCATCTTGGTAGCTGTGGGACAGAGGAGCCTGCAGATATTGCTGGGAGAGGGAGAGATTCTGTTCTGCATGCCCACATGGAGAGGGAAAGAAGTAATGGGCTTAAATTGTAAAAATAGATAGGTTAGATACGGAAATAGCGGAGTGCTGGAATAGATGACTTGAGGCGGTATGTCAGGAGTGGAGCAGGCATAGTTAATTCTGCCTTTGGGAGGGAGGGAAAAGCTAAGTAAGCTTTCTAGGGGTCTGCCAGTCCTGGGAACCCGTGGTACTGGCAATTCTGCACGAGGCAGCGGGACCAGAGTTTGGGAAGATGGCATTCAGTGCGGAAGGAAAGAAACATTTCAGGCAAGGGATCCCAAATGCTTCATTAGCATAAGAAAAATTAAAGCGCTGAATTCAGGTTTATTATTTATTCAGTTCTTTCAACCTAGACTTCACTAATATTATCAAATATTTATTTAACTTCCCTATGTCTTATTTTTTGGCGATGTGGGTTTTCTTTAAGCCAAATGCATTTAAAAGCTGAAAATCTAGTTACTTTACTGAGCAGCTGAAAAATTTGTCTTTGGTTTTGTGTGATGCTGTGGTGGCTGGTTTCTTACGACACGCATGCAGACCTTTCTTAAATACAAACAACTTTTATTATGCTGTTCGGTCACACCAGCTCTGTCTAATAGCAGAACCATATTCTTTCCCTACTGCTCAACATTCACACTTTCGGAGGGTGTTTGAAATTTGACCTTTTTTGTTCTCCTTGTGCTTGGACTGTCTGAGCCATTCCCTGCCTCCTGCCCCCACTTCCCGACTTGTTTTGAGGAGGAACTTCATTCCGGAAAAGCAGGAACAAGTGAAGAAGCAAATGTGAAAGTGAAATCCAAGGGGTGAGCAGTCAAAATAAAATGAAATATGGCCAGCAGATGAATATACTCTGGTTCACTGCTAGTGTAAAATGCTATCGATGTAGACTGAAAAGACCTGAAGATTTTGAGGAGGAGTGTCCCAGGGTTCATGTTCTGAGACTTGCGTTTTAGTGCCTCACAGGGAGATTTATCATGGAAACTGTTAAAATGGAGATAGTGAATGGCTTCCCGAGTTAAGAATACAGCTCTCAAAGCTGGGACAAAGGCTAAAGCCATGACAGTTTACTTAAAAATGCTTCTGCACCTCTTATGCACATTAATTTGCTGAATTCCTTTCATATAAAGCACAAATGCTTCCCCTTGTAGTGTGTAAAACTTGATTTTCAGTACTTACGGGAGAGAGGGGATTGGACTTTGGACTTGCCTCTTGGCAAGGTTTGCCTCTAGTCCAGGATTTCTTTTCGTGCTGGACCAGAGACGGAGATGAGCTAAGACAGTAAAAAACATTCCCTGAAACCAGTGGCTTCCTTGTGATCCTAGGGTAGCTCAAATGAATGTGTGCAGTTGTGAACTCTTCTCTTGGATATTTTTCTTTTCTTTTTCTCTCCTCAACATAAAGAGGTTTTTTTCTGGCTTGTATTTGTTACTAGCCAGGAGCCATCACGGTGCTCTGACTTTTTCTAAAGGTACTTGAGGTTATTCTTAGCTTAATTTAACTACCTTCTCTTGGTCCGAATTACCCTTTATGCCCATAAACAAGACCTGCTCCCTAACGCTTTCAGGGTTACCTGGCATATTCACTCTCTGTCCTTGACAGTTTTCTCTGAGGAAACTGTGTGCTGTTGCCTTCGTAGATCTCTCGTCGCCCTGTGTGTTGCCCACCCAGGGACATGTCATCCATCTCAGTGACAAGGTTGCCTGTTTTCTTGCATTCTTTAACCTAAGCCCCTAGATGTTCAATGAGATATGTTTTAGTTAAACGCATTGGTCTTTTTCTTTCTTTCTACTTGTAGTGCTGTCCCTTCTGGCTTTGTCCTTTCACGAAGCATCCTCACTCGGCGTTGCTCCTACCAGAGACTGAAAAATGAATCTGGTCTTTCCTGCAAATGTTTCCTTTTGGAACTGCCTGTATATCCCGTGTCTAAATATTTCTCTCTTTTCGAGTAGCAGTTTTCTTTTTGAAGGAGACCAAAGAGGTTACATGCAGAAATAAAACAAACACTGGTGTATTCTGAACTCTTTGGTACCTAAGATGTTTACTTAAAGGTGCATTTCTCATGTTAGTCTTTTGGTAGTTTTTTGGGCACTTTGCTACCATTGTGGTCTTGAGGGCTTTGGGGGGGTGTTTGCTTGTAGTGTTGCGAGTTGTCTGTGCTTTGGTTCTTAATTCACCCCGAGACGTGGCAGTGTGTCCAGAGCCTCACGAGGAGGTTTTCCCTGCAGGTGAGGAGCTATGCCTCTGCTCTGCCTTGTTAGAATGAAGTGATCTTCCTCAGTTTTTGCTGAAGGACAGCCTTATCCCTCAGTGAATTTCGGTACATCTAAAATGCTGTGTTTATTATTTTAAAGTTACTAACAATGTCGTGTGGAGTCATATGCTAATCTGTTATGTGTTCAAAAAGCCATTGCTTTTTAATTAACTGTTGCATTAATGAATACTGTTGATTTAGTAGGCATTGATACTCAGTGTCCAGCTTTCAGGTCTATAATTTTTCACTCTCTGAAATCGCTGTTGCAGTCTCCTCCCTTTGTTTGGTTTGATACATCAGCTCTAAGTTAATAACAATTACATTATTTCCTATGTTGTTACAGCTTGAAAAAATGAAGTAGCAATTTCCATTGGTAGAACTATGCATACATGAGTACAATGGCAAGAGGGTGGTTACCCTCATGTCTTGCAGATAGGAATCGAAGGTGGTTATTTTAACATAAAAATTAAAATATATTTAGATCATAAATCGTGCAGGCTCTCCATTTAAATGCTGGTTGCAAGGGTGATTTTCCTCTTTTATTCTGCTTCAAAAAGAAAAGCATTGAAAGCCCTTGAAACGGGTAAGATGCCATAGCATGCAGAAGGGAGGTAACACATTTCACAGCAGCAGAAACCTCTAATATATTTTGCCGTGTAATTAGTTCAGCATTTGAATCCTGAATGATTGGGTTGCTTTGCAGTGATATGTGCGATGGTGAGAAGATCTTTGGGCTTGGAATACAAATGCCCTTCTCACCTGTGCTTAAATTTTCCCCACTTGTGGCATGGCCGAACTGTTGGCAATGTGAGATTTGACTTCAGCCGTCCTCTCCCACTGGGCTAAATGGGTGGAGTTCAGGTTTGTTTGCTTGCTCGTTTTGCTGGAACTGCGGATGGAGTGGGCTCCGCTGGGAGAGCAGGTCAAGCGTTTAGTGCATCCTGAAAAAATAAGTATTTTGAAATGGTTTTCTGTGTTCCCAGCAAGGCTTGTGCACTGCAAATTGCAAATGAAAGGATGTCTTTTCGTCACAGAGACAGTAATTTCAGTAGGATCGGGTTCTTTTTTTCTCCCCCTTTATGGAAATGCAGGAATGATTAATAATCAACACATTTCTGTAGCAGCTTTTGTTCTATATTCTTTGAACCTCTCAGGCTGTCATCTATTCATTTTAAACCTCAGAAGGAACAAGTATAGAAATAGATGATGTAGTAATCCGAGGGCTTTTGAGGAGGTGAAACTTGCCTGTGATTGAATATATGCATTTTGTATTATTCTATATGCCTCCTGCATGAAAATATTTCACTTAAACACAAAAGAGGTCTTCATTTTGTCTTTAAATAAATAATCTCTTCATCCTATGGAGTGTTATCATCCTTGTGAGTGTATTAGAGCTGTGCAGCTTTCATAAATATAAAGGCAAGAACTTCTATTTGCAGTATTTCCATCATTGCCGGCTGTCACTACTTCATCTTCTTGCTGCTATTTTTTATATTTAAAATAAAAAAATACTCTCCTTATATTTATTCTCTACTGTGAGCAGGCTTTGGCCTTCGGGAAATATCAGGTATCTAAGTATAGAAAAGTCTGAAGAGAAACTGCTAAATTTCAACAGGGAATTGCTAATTTTCTTTTAATTTTAGTATTGCTGTGCAAAAAGGAGTTCGGTTTTTTCAAGTACCGAAGAAACAGCTGTGTTGGTGTTAAATATTCAGTGGGTTTTGTAAGTGACTTATTTAAATATCTCCATCTTTATAGATTTCCCTCATCTGAAAGTACTCTGAAGTATGAAGATTTTTGAAAGCGGGAATAATTTTTCTTGACTCTTACCTTTCTCCGGTTGGCATTTTGTAAAGCCTGGCTCGGTGTTTAAAAAATGAAATAAAGCACACTCCTTTTTGCCAACAAACTATTTGATGCCTGGATTCTCTAACTGCAGAAAAGTTGGTGAAGACTTTCTACTAAATGCTTAAAATAGCCAGGGGAGATTTGGAAAAAATGAGTGGTGTATTACACAGCCAGCCTGGCTGAAGCTAAAAGTACTTCCAGATCATTTAGAAACGAGCACGCTAGAGAATGGCAGAGGGAGAAAAATTGTGAACTGCAACTCAAAACTGATCTGAGCTGCTCTCTGAAAGTAGCAAAGATGGAGAGTTTTAATAGTGGCTGGTACCCAGCTGTGTCACCCAGCAGAGGCACCACGAAGAGCTTTGGATGTCAGCAGTGTCAGTTTAGCAACTTTCTGAGCTGTCTTCATGTGCTGAGGGTAGAATGGACCTAATAACACCACTGAATGCCCCAAGCGCTGGGGAAACCCTCTGAAGGGAAGACTGGAATTGCACAGGTATGTTTGAGTTTGAGTTATGTGTTTCTTGGCAGCCCAGTGTGAAAGAAGGAGACTGTATCTTGGGTGGGCTCTGAAATACTCAACTCGCTTCTCCAAATCATTCTAGTCTCTCTGAAGTTAGTGGGTATTTGCAATTTTGGACAAGTCTTGCATTATATTTTATAATAATCTTATTAACATACTACCTAAATGCTACTTAAGTTCCCATGTGACAGAGTCCATTTAAAAAAAAAAAAAGGGAAAAAAAAAAGAGTCTGGTCAGGTTTTTCATTTTGATATGAAAGCACAAATAGTGTGTACCCGATGGAGTTGAACCCGACAGGCAGAACAAGGGGTTAGCCAGCAAGCCGGCTGTCCTGGGGCAGCACCGGAGGGAGCTTGCTGAGCTTATGGCACGTGAAACAGTGATGGTCCGTTTCTTGAATCAGGTCCTGTGTCTGTGAGCCCAGATGCTCTTACCCCTTTAGAGGGACTGACCACAGGATAATCTCCACTTGCCCAGCAGCAGCTCATCTGCCCCCACGCAATGCAGTTCTTGTTCACTACGGGGTGGAGGTAGAAGCACTGTGGAGGCTCACGGTTGGCTGAAAGTTTCCGTTATGGGATGCTTTTCCAGCCTGATGTTCATAAGTCTTCCTGGGTTTTTTTTGTTTTTTTTTTTTTTCTTTTTGCCAGGTACTTTTCCCAGATGTGTTTTTAAAGGAAGATTTGCATTCCTAAAAAGTGGTTGGCAAAATACTGTGTTGATGTCTAAGGAAAAAAGCCCAGCCTTTTCTATGTAAAGTTCTGGTTCCTTATGCTTTGGGAGCATAACATGCCTTGGATAATGAAGCTGGGAAACCTTGGGAGATGGGGATTGGCTGGGCAAAACATAATCCCCGTGTAAGTATTAGGTGGAGACCTGCACATGGCTGTCATGGGGGAAGAGAGGAGGGATGGAGTAGTCGGTTTTTGGGGGGGCAAAGAAATTAATCAGGATGGAAGTAGAGAATCTGACTGGTTGGGCGTGAACTGGCAGGAAAGGGTGGAAGTCTGGAGACTATGACTGGGTAGGAAAGAAGCAAGGTCTAATACAAGAGAGAGAAATGGAAAAGGAAGAAGAGAAAATAAAAAGCATGGGGTAGAAAGAATTGCAGTTGGTGTAATGTAGCTGTCAAGTTTCTCTCTTCATTGAACCCCAGAATACAGCAGAACACAGAATTTCCTAGTGTTTCCAGTATCCTTGATTGTGATTATTCTTCTGTGATGCTGGTGCACGCAGAGGATAAACAAGCATTACTGAAAATATTTTTGTGAGCTTCAGGTGGCAGAGACTTATGTGGGAACCTAAATGTCCAAACAGTGAGAGCATTAATGTGTCCCATGGTGCAATTATGGTCTTACTTAGTCTGCTTTATTAGATGCAAACAATTGCTGATGAAAGAACAGGATTTAGCCTGGAAACATTGAAACACACATTTAACACATGTCCGTGTAACCTTCATTCATCATCCTTGTGCTGTGTGCGTGACGGGGTAGTACACAATTATGCATCACTTTTTCCTGCAGGACCTTTGTTCAGTGTTCAGGCTCGATGATGTGTCATCATTTCATCAGCAGTTACGTAGTAGTTTATTTTTGTATTTACTCCGTGTGCAATTCTGCCATTTTTCACTGTATATCAAGAAGATCTGAATAGAAAATGCGTTCCTTCATGGTTAATATTCAACAAACAGTGTATAATAAGATGTAATTACTTTGCAGTAATAGCTTTATTTATCACCTTTCCTATGTGGCTAAAGCTGCTTGAATCCATGATGAGAGCAGATAGTGGGTTGTTTCTTCTGCTTTGGCTTCATTTTGCATCTGTTAGAAATAGACCTCACTTCCCCAAGTATAGTGTCTGACAAGTAGTTGGTTTATCTTACACAGTTATCACTACTCTGGGTTGCAGATTGCTGACCGTGATGGTACTCAGCTAGCACATCCTTGCATGTTGGTTTTGTAAACATATAAGCCTATGGCATCTGGAGATCTAAAAGCCTTCTGGCTGAAAAGTTCATGTAGTTTGACCCATGATGAAATACATTCAATACTAACCAGCCTCTGGTGGTCGTATTAAGGTGAATAAGGCTAAGTTTAACTCCTCAACCGCATAAGAAATAGATTTCATAGAGGAAATACTAGGAAAAAAAAATGTTGGGTGCTTTTCATTGTTTGTTTTAGATCTGTAGCTTTGTAACTAGGAAGAGAACCTAAGAAAAATGCATTATGCTTTCCCTTCTTGCATTGGAGAAGGTCGAACACTTGTAGACCTCTCCCCTGTGCTACAGGGAAGAGAGGGGGTTGCTTGCAGTTACCAATATAGAAGTTAAGCCTAATTTGACAACTTTCTCGACTGAAGAGGATGGAAAAAAGTACACTTGCACTGTGACTAAATCTAGCATACAATTAATTCTTCTATGCAGTTCTGTGTGTTAATTGCTGTCATTGTGTGAATTGATGGTTTAAGCAAAAATAGAAAATTTTATAACTGGTGTGTTGCTTACAATGCATAGTCTTAGCTTAAAGTGCCAGCCTGCAGCAGCTTTTTGAATCTATTCCGTGCTGTCAATCTCTGAATCATCTTTATGTAAATGAAAAAATACGTTGAAAAGAGCAAACCTGGAAAGCGTGGTTTGCACTTCATTTTCCACTTTTCTTGTTTGTTCAGAAGCTATAAGCTGGTAGTGTCAAAGTGGAGGTGAGTATTTCTAGATAGATGCAATTAAATCTCCTTCCACATACCCTCAGCTCCTCCTTTCCTTCCCCAGTATGTGTCACTCCATTAAAGGTCCCAGTGCCATACCGAGCTCCTGCCCTATCTGTTGCTGGTATACTGGGCCACCAGCCCAGCAGGCTGCAGGAATTGCTGTGGTGGTTTGGGACAAGTTGATCTGCCCATGTGGCAGTTGGTGGCTCACTGTGAGATGAAATGACAATCTACCACCAGCCCTTCACCCTGTTAGAAGGGGATTTAGTTTTGAAGAGGGACCTTTGCCCGTCTGTGAAAGGTGTTTGATTTTGCCCGGTGTGCTGTAACGGTGCGTCGAGGCTGGATGAGACAGGCAGGCAGAGCCACATAGGTCTTGCCTTTAAGAAAGGCATGAAAAGAGCAAAGGTGTCCCTCTCGAATGGCATCCAGAGGTAAAATTATCAAGGTCTGTCTCTAGCGGGGCTCAGCCCCTTCAGCAACTTTACCCTCTGGCAGAGCTGAAATGACTTGTCTCCAGCGTGGGGTTTTTCCCTTTTTGGTTGGCATGCATCCACCGTGTCCGTTAGCAAGGCAGCCCAGAAGCGGTTGTGCTTTTCAGATGGTGAAGATAAAACCCCCAGGTTAGGTCTCTCCTCAGCTTGCTGCTTCCCCAAGTGCAGTGCTGGGCTGTAAGAATACACCAGGAGCCTTGAGAAACACCACATGAATTAGAAGCTCGGAGTCTTACATCCACAGTGTTGCCAAAGAGGCGCTGGGAACGGCCCTTCTGGCTGCTTTGGCACTTTGTTTAAACTTCTAAGTTGCTACCTTAGGCACTGTCTTTGAATAGCTTGCTTTATCTTTTTGTGTGTTCGGTTGCTTAGCAGCAAAGAAGAGGAAAAATAGTAAACGCAGCTAATTTGGTTTTATTACTGGTAAGTTAGCATCTCTTTAATATAAAAATGTATTTTTAATAAGACTAATGAGCTGTAATTCCTGCCTTTTGCCAGGCAGAATGTTAAATAAACAGTGTCGATGGACTGGGTAAAGAACCCGACACCCCGAGGGGTTTACCGTTACCTGGATCTATGCTTTGAATGTCTGTGCTTGTGTGTGCTATGGTTTGGGGGCATTTTATGCTGCTACTATTTTATTAGGTGAGTTTCTCCAATTCTTTGTGCCTCCTTTTCCCTAGCAATAGAAGGGATTTGATTTACAAATTAAACAAACAACAACAACAACAAAAAAACCCCAACCAAACAAAAAACCTCCAGCCTAACATTGTGTGAAGCAGTGTACCTGCTAAAGTAGAAAACCAAAACGTTGTAAGTGTGTGAAATGGATCTGTTTGCTTGGGAAAGCATTGAAACATGTTACCATTTTAGTATGGTAGTGGTTTTGACGGGGACAAGTTATAAATTTTCTGGTCTTGCATGAGATATTTGGCAGCAACGGTTAATTTTTATCATTCATGGGGCAACATTCCTGTTGCTCAAAAAAGCATTTGTCTGATCAAGAGCTTTTTGGAATTTGTTTATAAACTTTTCCTTGCTGCTGGAATATTTGGACAATGTTAGCAGCAAAAATCCAGATAATTACGAATGGTTGAAGCAATCTTTCTGTTTATTTCATCTGTTTTTTATAGATTGCCTGTTCAAACTATGTCCCATGAACCGGTACTCGGCTCAAAAGCAGTTCTGGAAAGCAGCAAAGCCAGGAGCGAACAGCACAACAGATGCTGTGCTACTCAACAAACTGCACGTAAGTATTCGTGTTCAGGCTGCTGTTGCTCATCAACACTCTCGCCCATACTGCTTCAAATAAGTATTTCCAATCAACTTGACACAGTTAACCAGGAGACACTAAGAGAGTATCTAAAAATCAGTATACAAGACTCCTTTTGAGACGTACACGGAGATCTGACTCTTTAAACGTGCTCCGATTCCTGGCAGCATGCTGGTCAAGGTCTGTGTCCCCCAGTATCGCTATGTATGATACTGGGTTAGAGTCACGGTAGCCGTGTAAGCTTTTGTCGTTAACCTGTAGTAGTGCTCTATGTGGGCGTTTTGGATGGTAACAGCGTAGAAATGGGACCCTTCAAACAACTACGCAAAGTAGAGGGTTTGCAGGCGTTGCATTTTGACGTGGGCAGTGACGGGCGTTAGCTGTGCTGGTGGACGCCGTCTGAGCTACTGGTGTGATAAAGCTGTTGGGATTCCTCAAACAAACATAGCTGCTGTTGATACATGTAAAGGTTGATGCGTAATTATGAGTAATTATAAGGCCAGACAGCCTCTCCTTCCTTATTAGCTTGCAGTATTTAATAGTTTTGGGGTAAAATGTTGACATTCAGCAGTTGAAAACCCAGCAAGGCAATTGATTGCTGTTTTTAGAATTCCTATATAAAAAAAAGCCAACTTAACTTAAATACCATCTGTTGACTTCAGAGTTAAATAAACTCTGTGTTTATGTTAAAATTACATAGCTAGAGTACTTCATGTCAAAATTACAATTCTAAATATTTTTAGTTTCTTTAAGCCTATATTAAGCTCATTGTAGACTGAAATACAAAATGGCCCTGTAGGAGAGTGGCATTTGCTGATTGCCATATGGCTGCCTTGCTCCTGCACTTCACGAAGGCTGGCTGTTTGACTCATTTTGCTTCTGAAAACATAATTTTCTAACCTAGAAGTATTAACTTGGCAAGGAGAAAGCTATTTTGGTCCTGGCTGTAGCATAAAGGTCCCTCACTTGTGCCACATTTCTCCTGCCCCTTTAATGATGATAAAAGGAGTAGACCACGCCAACAAGCTTTCAGTAATGGGGGATTCTGCGTTTGGTTTTTCTGGTGTATAAGGGAAGGGGAGAGTTTATGCCTGCGGGTTATATGTGTGAGTTCATGGATTTTAAGAGAAAGTATGCTCTAAATACTGTGTCATGTAGAAGAAAAATACTGTGTAATTTCCCTGGATTACACCATCATGTCAAGTTGTCTTCTCTTTCCTCAGTACATGCCAGTCGGGTGTCTGGGACCTGTTCCTGTTCGTCTGACGCTTTACCATTTTGTGCCGGGGTCCCTATGGAAATGCAGGATTAGATTATTTTTCCAGTATTTAGCCCCGGCTGAGTGATGTTTGTACAGAAATGTACAAATGCACCACGCATGAACTGCTTGCTTGATTTGGTGAAAGGATTTGAGTACTTTACAGTTTTATTGGAGATTATTTAATATGCATCACTTTGACATAAAAGCTAATCCTTCATATAGCATGTGCCAAATCGGGTCTTCGGTGACCTGGGGCTGATGCATGCCTTTAAAATAATTTGGTCTCATGTGTGCCCCTCATATATCAAAACTTATTTTTCTGCCAGTCATATGGGTACGTGTGTCATCTTTTCCATTTGTTGGCACGTGGAATACCCTAAAAGCCCCTGTGTTTTGCAGGATGTGTATTGGGGGGCTATGCCCTGAAACATGGGCATACAAGTGTTAGCTCTGCCCGTGATTAGATTTCGTCATCAGTGCGTATAATTTGTAACAAAATTGGTGATTCGAGATATATTCATCATCACTTGCCTTTTTTGGCTTCTGTTTGTCTGCTGGTGGAATTTATTGTCTGCTGTGGAGCACTCAATGCTGAGGTCGGGTTATTTTAAGTTAATGCCATTTAAGGGATTTAAAATCTGGGACACTTGTCTTTCTTTGGTATCAAGAATCAGTGCTGGTTGAGAAGCTGACATCTAGTGGCCAGAGAAAATGATTCTTTCTTTCTTGAGTGATTGTCAGTTTTGGTGTGGGCTTTGGAAATGCATCCGAAGTCTTAATCATATATTCTCAAAATATACTATTTTCTTTATTTATAATAAATGTGGCACCCAATGCCGAGCAGGCAGGGAAGTCTTGTCTTCTGTGATTGCTGTTGGTAGTCGAGAGGGCCCTAGTGTCTTGAAGAAATCCTTTCTTGACAGAATACTTTGAAATCAAGGAAAAAAACCCAGTTGTATTTCAATGATAAAATTACACTGCATTGTATTTCTGAATGTATTTTTGAATTTGAATGAGCAGCTGTATTCCAGGTTCTCCTGGACCAAGAGCCAGCTATCATACCTAGCACAACTTCTAAAAATAGCATGTTTTGTGTAAGCTGAAGATGCTGAAATTCTATGACAGTGTACAGATGGCTGCTCCTTTGCAGTAGCTACACTTTGTCCTTTGTTACTACTACTTTACCTTACTACAGTTAGGAACTGTGGGCGCTTTCTTCTCCTCCAGGAGAAAAGTGGACTTACTATCGTTCTTGAGATCTGAGAACCAAACCATAAACATTGATGCTTAGCCTCCAAAAAAGTCTCGTTTTAAATTACTCTCTACCCCCAGATATTCGTTAAAGCAAATGCAGATTATTTTTTTTTTAGTGAAAAAAGCGTCTTTCATGTAAAGTGAGAGAGGATTTCTTTACCAAATGAAATGGTTTAAGAACAGCCTGGGCAAAACAGCTCACTTCTTTTAAAACAAAACAAAGTGCAAGAGACTAGTTATAAATTAAGTTATTAAATAGAACAATATATCCCTATGATCATTCAATTTTGCAAGGGCTTTCCCTTTTATTACCTTGTTAGTGTGGTACAGAAATGCCCAGCTGTATTTTCACAGCTGGTCCATAACGGAGCGCGGAATCTCCTTCAGGCTCCTGAAGTACAAACCCTGGGCTGCTGGGAGGTTGGGAACTCGCATCTCCAGAGCTCCAGGGGGCATTTGTCAATGTCTTCCAAATAATCCCGCTGCGTGGTGAAGATGATTAGAGTCACCATAAAAAGACAGGCTCTGCAAAAGCTGGGGCCTACGTTGGCAAAGTGAAACAAAGATCCAAAGTTGAGGTCATTTTCTTTGAATTTGTACAGAAGTCAGTAGGAAGTACTGCAGACTTCCTGGCTTGAGTTGTTACCCTTCCCTTTTTGCCTTCCCTCCATAGGTGTGGTGTTGTCTTCACATGGCTTGTCTTCTTTCTTCTCTGAGATTTTTCATCTCATGTTTTATTCCAAAATTTTGTCAAATTCTACCTTAATTACAGATTGCTTAAGTGGTGTGTGTCTGTCTTCCTAAACAACTGAAAAAGGGAGTTGGAAATGACGCTGTTGGAAGTTGGAAAAAGGGAATTGTGCTGTTTCAGATGCTCGCTGTTTTTCCAGTTCTTTGAAAGAACTCTTAAAGAATGTTGAGTGTTTGGCCACTTTATAAAACAGTCAGCAACTGAATTGTTCTCCTTTAATTTCAGCATGCGGCAGATTTGGAGAAGAAACAGAATGAAACTGAAAACAGAAAGCTGCTGGGAACAGTCATCCAGTATGGCAATGTTATCCAGGTAGGCTGTGAACATCTTTGCAAGCTGTATAGGATTTTGCTCAAACTCCCCTCCTCAATGTGACTAAGTTCCTGGAATTCCTGGACAAGAGTCTGTAGCTTTGCAGGGTGTGACAGTGTCCTGAGGTGGGATCCTGTGAAGCAAGAACTGGGTGTAGAGCTACGATGGAGTCACTTTTGTTATTATGGTTTAGTTGTGCTTTTTGGTCTTTTTGAGGTCACTGTATGATTGCTTTCTTCAGAAATACTTCTTGGCACCTTCATCAGAGTTGGCCATGTGGAAGATGGCACAGGCACTGTTCAATGCCAAATATGGTCTTTCGCAGTGAAATGTTGACACATCAAATAGTAAACTGACACAGAGAAGGAAAATCAAGCCCTATAAGTAATTGCAGTCCATCGAAGCAAAGGATATGCTAGGTCCTGGGGAATAGGAAAAAAGAATAAATAAATACATCAGACCCACTAAAATGGAAAGTACAATAATTGCATAATTAAAAAACACAGGTCTTTAATAAATGGGGACCATAATCTGCAGCAGGTGCAGGTTCACCCTGGAACCGAAGCAGACCTCCTTCCACTAGGTAGAGTGCCTCAGCCCTTCAGAAGCAGGGATAGTTACCTGAGCGTTTTGAGCCTTAGATTAAGAAATTCCTCTACAAATGGTTTTTATTTTATTCTGCTGACGTAACAGCAGCCAGCGGAGAGGGTGGCTCGGGGCACAGGCAGCCTGGGCTTTCTTGTTGCAAGGAGAAATTGGTTGACTGCCTTTAAAGCAATTGCAGAATTTGGAGCAACCTGACGAAGGAAGGGCAGGGGAGTCTGTGCCTTGGTTGAGTTAATTGTGCTGTTGGCCTATGTGTTAGAGGCAAAAGAAAATAATCTACCATTAACGATGAAAGAAAAATAAGATGATCTGGTTTTGATTGGACTACAAACGTCAACACAATTAAGAGCAGTGATAAGTTTTTGTCCGTGTTTTCCCATAACTCCTAAATGTTCTGTGAGTAACTGCTATTTGTGGTCAAAAGGCATGAAGAAGTGCTTTCTATACAAAAATACTTGTCTGCTAAATGTACTGGAAATTTGACAACAGTTGGTTAGAGCGGGGTAGGTCGGGAGCTGGAACGTGACCTGTTGCAGCTTACATCTTCATGCTGATAGCGTGCAGTCTGTGAGGGGGTGCGCAGCGCAGGGCTGAAGAATGGGAGATTTTTGAAGAGTCATCAAAGCAGCAGTCAAGTTTTCTGTTAAATCACAGCAAGGCAAGATAAGAGCAGCTTTACTTCCCACCGCCCCCTCCGTACCAGGAAAAACCACTTAGTCCCCAGCATTTTACAACTTTTGATCCTGGGTTTTTGAACAGACTGTTACGAAGTGACAAGAGCGTTTCTAAGTGTTTATCGTTTGCTGGAGAAGGGGCTGTTGGATTAGCTGAAGATGTCTTGTGCTGTAGGACTGTATATATACTGAAAGAAGTGTAAGTGAAATTGTGCCTGAATGCATCAATATTTTTATGACATAATTTGGTATAATACTGTGGTTATCTTACGCACACTCGCTATTTATTGAGGGGAGGAAAAATGAGCATTCTTAGAACTGAACTCTAATTCTTATTCTAGCTGCTTCACTTAAAAAGTAACAAATACTTAACAGTAAATAAGAGGCTTCCAGCTCTACTGGAGAAGAACGCTATGAGGGTGACCTTGGATGAAGCTGGAAATGAAGGTTCCTGGTTCTACATACAGCCCTTCTACAAACTGCGTTCCATTGGAGACAGTGTAAGTGCTAAGAGAAATATCTTCACGTATTACTTTGTGCACAGCTTGGCAAAGCTTGTTTCAGGAAGCCTGCCTTGCAATTAATGAAAGGCACAGATCCTTTAGTGTGTGATGTTGCAGGAACATCCTTTTTCCTATGCTGTCATGAGGGGGAGGAAAATTGCTATGGTAACTTGTATTTTGGAAACGTGGAATGATTTAGTGTTGGAGGGAATAAGGGACCTAATTACGCTAGACTTTCACAATTCCTGTCCAGTTCAAAATGGTAGGAAATGTTGAGTTCCTTCTGTAGATTTGAAAAAAATAATTAGCATCTTGGTTTTCAATGTTGTCAGTTTGAAATCAAAATTCATCATTTTTTATATGAGGAATGAGATGGTAATGAGGTTAAATGGTCCTGTTTATGGGAAATCTGGAAAATATTTGGTTCTGAATTAAATGCATTACTGTTTTAATCTCTTTTTTCACAAATTTGAGTCACCTGGGTATACTATTTGCCTAAAACCATGAGGTAATAAACTTCAGCGTGCTCTATGGTATAGTCCAGGTATGTATTTGGCAGGCTTTATCGAATAGGAATAACTTATCCTGTAGAGTAGCCCCGTACATTTTCAGGTGACTGTTCCTTTTTTACAGACACACACATACAGATGGAAAAGCCAAAGCACAGGGTAGCGCAGTCTTAGTGGCCACTAAGGTCTTTTAAATCACACCAGTTCTCAGTCACCTTATCACTAAGAACAGTTATTTTCAATACAGAAAAGACTTTTTGGTTTTTGGTTTAAGTAAGACTTTACTGTAGAAGAGGGGAAGAACAGGACCTTTACTGTTCATAATAAAGTGCGTTTGTCTGGAGTCATATGCCAGCCTGGTCAAGAATCTGATTTTACAAATGAAAGTGCATCTTGGAGGAGGATGATTTTTGGATGACCTTTTGCTATAGGAATTATTTGTTAAATGTTAACCAATGAAACAACTTCATGGAAAGCAGCAGATAGGTTAGTTACCAGAATTGCAGTCTGTGTTTCTTCTGCAAGCCTCTGAGTCCAATAGTATAGGGTTTTCTCTTCTGCCTGAATGAATGAGTACGATGAGCTAAATTCTGAAGCAAACAGAATCCTGGTTTTCATACTCAACCTGGCATCTCTCCAAACTGCAAGAAGGTGATTTCCTCCCATCACTCCCATTTAAAAAAAAGAAAGAAAAAGAGCTTTTTCAGGTTGCAAGTTTCTGTCTGATGCTGCACTTATCTACAGGTTGTCATTGGAGACAAAGTAGTCCTGAATCCTGTCAACGCTGGCCAGCCTCTCCACGCCAGTAGTCATCAGCTTGTCGATAATCCGGGATGCAATGAGGTAAGGGCAGACTGACACAGCTGGAGCAACTGTACAAACCTCTGTATGTTTTATGAAAATCAGGTTATCAGTAAGTTGGTTGGTACCTGTGGCATTGTGATTATCTTGTTAATCAGCAGCTTAATATAGCTGTCAGACTTTTCTCATATCTCTTGGGCACTGGACAGAGGTTTGAGTTTGATCTCTTTTGCTTGACTGGCTAAAAATAAAATTTTTCTTAAAAATCAAAAGTTGCGGTACAGTGATGTTTAGCAAGTGACTTCCTAGTGAGTCCGCTCTATAGTTACTTGTTCTGGAATAAGTGCAGAAAGGGCTGTCCTTCTCTAGAGTAATGCAACAGGCACTGCAGTATTCTGTTGAAAATTGTCTAAAAGGTAAAGCGGTACTTTGTGGCAGTGTCTCTTGCAGGCACAAGACAGTGGGACTAATGGTTTTCATTCTCCTTTTAGGTCAACTCTGTGAATTGCAATACAAGCTGGAAAATAGTCCTCTTCATGAAATGGAGTGATAACAAAGATGATATTCTCAAAGGGGTAAGACTCAAAACTCTACTTGCTTGTAAGTTGTTCACTGATGGGTAGTGCCTATATTGACCATGCTGTCCGGGCTTTGACAGGGGGATGTGGTGAGACTGTTCCATGCAGAACAGGAGAAGTTTCTGACTTGCGATGAGCACAGGAAGAAGCAGCATGTTTTCCTGAGAACGACAGGGAGACAGTCGGCCACGTCTGCAACCAGTTCAAAAGCCCTGTGGGAAGTAGAGGTAAGAATTGTAGCCCAGGCTGGGGGTGGCTTTGTAGGAACAATTACTGTGTCTGTTTAAAAACAGTATACCTGGATTTCTTTTTTTTTTTTGGTAAAAGTCTTCCTGGTGTTAGAAGTTTAATCTTAAAATTCCTTTACTTACTGTGCTTTCTGTGCAAAATCAAAGAGGAACTATGATCTCTAATGCTACAGCGGATAGCTCTCAAATTCAGGTTCTTGACAATTCAGAAAAAGGGGACAGAGAAGCATCTATGAAGTAACTTTGTCATTTTCTTACCAGTCACTAAAGTTTAACACCAGCTAATGATTTCAACTGTCCTGCTGAGTGTACCAGACACTCTGTTTTTGGTGTGGGGTAATGTGATTATGCACATCCTCATTTGATAGGAGATTGCCACTGTTTGCTAGTCTCTGTGCATTGTTTGTCTGGACCATTTTTTTTTCTTTACTTGGCTTTTAAATAGTGTGACTAACACCTTGGTCATCACTGGCTTCTTAATATATCCTCACTATTGGTGTGATTGGAGTCGTTTTATGATTTTGCATGTTTGCCATGTGAACTGCCTGTGAGAATCATGAAACTAATTGTAATGGTGGATAGGTGTTTTTTCATATTTTCTTTCTAGAAATATCTGCTTTGGTATACATTGAAAGCCTACCTAGAATTAACGTTACTTTGACACATCAGTAGCTTCTGCGGTAACTGTCCATGTGTATGCAGTTACCGTTGGTAAATGTGAGACAGAGGTAAGCTAGTCCTTCCCTGAAAGGCACAGCTCAGCTACGCTGAGTTTTCCCTAAGGAAGTGGGTGTACCCATGAGAAGCTGATAAAGAGTAACAGATCATCTGACATTGGAGGCTCTGCTTGCCACAGGAGAAGTTAGAGAGGAAACAAAAGTCTTCAAATTCCGTTGTACAACACCAGTGCGTTTGAAACATTTCCAAGTGTCTTCCCTCACCCGCTTTCAGAAGGTCAAAAATTAGTTATACCAAAAAGGTAAAGGATTTGTTGCATTTCTTTTGGAAGTTTGTTTTAAGACCTAGCAACACACGCACATCTAGAGCACCAGCTTTAATTGCATCTCTGCCAACTTGCACCCTAATCTTCCTGCCATCGCTTACCAGACTCCAGTGGAGTACCAGCCGTGGTCAGTGACTTTGCAAATAGATATTGTCATTTGTTCATAAATTGCTGAGGTGAACTATTGTAGTCTGCTCAAAGGATTTACTATACTGTGTGGTGTTCACAAATGAAAGGTTGTTTCATCTTTTCTGGAGCTCCTCGTTCTGTTTCCTCTTACCTGTACATGAAATACAGTAAATGCCATGTTTAAAAAGCGGGGGGTCGCTGACATACGGTGTAAATGTGCTTTCCCTTTCCTTGTAGGTGGTGCAGCACGATCCGTGTCGTGGTGGTGCGGGGTACTGGAATAGCCTTTTCAGGTTCAAACACCTTGCTACTGGCCACTACCTAGCAGCAGAGGTAGGTGTTGGGGCTTGCTTAGGAACTCTGCCTTTCTTTCCACAGTATTTTCTTCCTTTTACACCTTCTGAAAAACCTCTCATTTTCTGCCCTAAAAATAGACACAGGGGAGGAGAGTGGTGTTTGGGTCCTTACTATTAATACAAAAGTAGATGGCTAAACATAGAAAACAAGGGGAAAGAGACTTGAAAGAATACCACAGTACAGGGGTAGTCTTGAGCTAATGTTGCTTTTTGTATGAATTCTAGAGGCAATAACTCCTCTGCAAACAATAGACACTGAATAGTATCCTGTCATGTGGGCAGTAGAATCAAGATGAATTTATTAATAGATGAGTAAATTGTAAATGGCTGAGAGCCTTTGGGGGAAAATGAATTCAGCTGTTGTTAGTTTCTTTTGAATCACTGATTTCCAAGTGGAATTGTAGAACTGAGTGTAAAATGAAAATGTAGTTAGACTTCAGACTGGTCTTGTGAGAACTACAGATAATGCTTAGCTGTCCAAGCACAAAATAAATAAGTCTTTTTGTCTCTCCATGATGGACATCTTTCCCCCCTTGAAATAAGATTTCAAGACATTTTAATAAAAAAAAAAGTAAAAAAAAAAAAAGTCTAAGGGTTATAATTATGTGAGTTTTGCTGCTTAACACTTGTAAATGTTTATTAAAACTACTTCTGTTTAAAGCATGGATATATCAGCATGCCAATACACAAACCTTTGTAAGTGAAAGCTGTCCTGGATGTAAGAGTGCGCAGCAGGGCAGAAGAGCTGTCTCAGCCCGTGCTGTTGACCCGAGAGCTTCAGTGGGAAAAGTCCAGATTAAATAGCCCATTTGATATTCTTTAATAAGCAGATTGGAAAACCAGCAGCATTTTGTCACATGCACACTTGCAAATCCTTTTCAGTAGTGATCCAGTATAGAGCTTTTCCAGTAAATCTTGGGTGCGCTAATCAACCAAAACAAAACCGTGATCTTACATCACGCTAAAATGTACCAGAGGAAATTGCTCACCTGATCATGGCTAGAATAGTGTTTGTTCTAAAAGATTTCTGCCAAGCCAGTAATTTCTTGTTGGAAATTCCACTTGGGATTTAAAAAAAACCCAAAACCCTGAAACTTGGTCACTCTGTACCCCTCTTGCTCCTTTAGTGATTATCCTGAACAAGATAAGTCTCTCTGCATGTTTGCAGATTACTGAACCGCTTAATTCAGGGGCAGACGGATGCCCGGTTGGAAGTGAATGGGTTTACACAGTGTCTTTGTCCTGCATGCCTGGTAGTGCTGTAGCAGTAGAGTGCATCTTTTAGAAAGTAAGTTAAGACTGCGCTGAGGTTGTTTCCCACTTCCAGCTCTGTTAGAGTTTTGACGTGCCTGTGATTCTGTTTCATCAGGTAAACCCTGACTATGAGGAAGATGACCTGGAGTGTCAATCCTCAGTAAGTATAGGCAAGAGTACGATCTTGCCCCTAATTGAGGAGGGCTTGACACAGGCCCAGGTGTTTACCTGGCCAGTGCATAGATGATCCAGGCTTTGTTGCTAGTGAAGAAACTGAAGAACTGAGAATGATCTGCAGGCTTTTAAGGCCTGTCCAGAGGAATGGAGATTGAAAACGGGATTAGGCGTTAGTGAACAGCAATGCACATGGAACCGAATTTATGTGTTACCTGGACCCCCTCACCTCCCCCCTTTGTAGCATCTCTTTTTCTGTCTTCCTGTTTCTTAAACCTTTGCCTCCTTGAAGCACTCTCTTGAATAGGTCTGAAAAGCAAGTTGCTCAAGGTAACACCGGGTGGCAAGTGCCCCTGGCGGGATGTTGACATAGTGCTGTGCCAGTCAGTCGTCTGACCTCCTTGTCTAAGAAATGAATTCCCTCTCTCGTTTTAGCTTGTCACAGGAAAGCCAGGATAAAGGGTCTAGACAGCAAGAATGGCAGGGTGAGAATGATTTCAGTGCCATTCTTCTGATTTTCCTGTGAAAGCAAGTCTGTGTTGTTTTTGGTAAATGTTGTTGTGTCAAAGATTGAGTGTGCTGATGCTTTGTATTATTAGAAGCTTCTCTTTGGTGTCAAAGGGAAACAGCATTGCTTCAGTAGTTGAAAACAGATAAAACTGGAACAGCACTTTCCATTGTGGATTACATTTTTTTTCAGTTGGATTTGGTTGTAGGCTAATGCATCTTTCTTCGTCATTTATGCTGTATTATGGAAGATTTGCTCCATCTGGATATGAAGAAGAACTACTCTTCTGATTTTTAAAGGGAGATGAATGCACCGTGTTGCTTTGAAATCCTGCAAGGTGGAGTTTTCCTCCTGAAAGGATTTGTCATTATAGCCTGGCCATTAAAAGGCTAACCCTTGCCCCCAGCTATTGAGCCGTTACCCTGATTAGTTCTGGTGGTATTTAGCAGCAAACACTGATCTTCTGACAGCTTGATTTCAGTAAACATACTGGAAAAATGAAAAAATGAACCAATCCCTCCCCAAGCTATTGGGGGAGGGGGGCATCCAACATTGAACTATTTTGTTGACTTAACTTTTTGAAAGTTAATCAGTGTCAAGGTAGACATCCATCCTACTGGTGTTTTGCTAATGCCTCTTGGTAAGTGCAGCAAGAATGATAATGCACTGCCTTTAGAGTTTTGGATTTTTTTTCCCTGCTGTCTCTTTACCACTAGGTGGCAAAAATAGACCGTGAAGAACAGGATCAGGAGCACATAATTCATTTCTGACGCAAAATTACTGCATCGTTTAACATTCAGTAGTGGCAGGATGGTGGAGGCTGCTTTATCCAACTTTATCTAAACACCAACTTTATCCAAATGTGAGCCGTCTACAAGACAGCGGGTTTCTTTGCTCAGCTGTTTTCATGCTGTCCTCTCCTGATACCTCAGTGAGCTGCACAAGAATGGGGTTTAAATGGGCACGGCTGGGACGCCAGCTAGTACCCTTGTAACATTAAAGGGAACTGCTTTTGTCAACTTTGAGGTTGAAGTTTTAGTTCTCCCTAAATTGCCCCATATCTTACTGCCTGATTTACTGCTCGTTTTCAGCTTTGTCTCAGTTTCAATAACTGACCGATTGTCTCCTGAAGCACAAATGGTGAACACAGAGCAGCTGCCTCGCTGTGGAGATGGAGGCAGCTGAAATTCGGATAATTCATTCCAAGTGAGCGGATTTCTCCTAGTGTAAAGCCTCCAGATGGACTCTATTCAGTGTATAGTTGCTTCTCCTCTTGAAGGCACACTCCCAATGTGTGTTTCTGTTCCATACAGCTAACTGTCTGTTCCCATGTGCGAAATCAGACTTTAAATGTCACTACTTTGCAGCCAAGTTCATTGACTACAAATGTGCTAACTACAGAGTATCCTGAGGCACAAGCAACATTAGGTAACTTTTCCGTATGTTGAAGGATTGCAAGGCCTTGCACCAGGACTTTGAAAGACAGGTGCTTGAGTGCTGACTGCTTTGGGTGCCTACCTTCCACTGGTGCCAAGATCACAGAGAAGCTGATAAATTGGATGCTTGATCACTTTGAAAATTACATCTAGGATTTAGGTGTTTATATGTGGACAGCTGGCTCCTGTGTTGTGTCAGACAGTTAGCAACTCTTTTGTTGACACGTGATAACTGGTAGTGCCCTAGGAAAGGTTTTAGACAAAGTTGTCGTTCCTTTTTCCCAGTTTATCTTTATTTTTTCCTACCTTTTTGTGCTTTCATCTGAAAATCCAGGGTTTTATTCAGTTGATGTTCGTATCTTTATTTTCTTAAAGGAGGCTGGTAATTTGCCAGCAGTTTGGAAATAAAGATACTTCTGATGCCATGTCCTTTGTAGCATGTCATTGTGTTTGAGTGCATCATAAGCTGTAGTGTGAACAGCAAGACAGCTAACTTCTTGATTAGCTTTTGTTTTGTTTGTCTGTGACTGATAGATGAGAGTCCTGTTTTTGCTGCTGAAGTCGATTATTTGCCAGCAAGATCGTTGGTACATAGTGTTGCTGGTTTTTATATTTGCAGCTCCCATAATTACTTTGTTAGAGTGATAATTGCAATATGTCAAATACATTTCAAAAGCTAGTAGTGTCAGGGGTGGGGATCTCAGCAGATGTGGGTCATCTGAAACTAGTCAGAGTTCCCAGTGCACTGTGGGGTGAATGGCCGGAGGATTTTAAGTCTCTTCTGGCACTGTCTGCAAGCCGTAACCTCTCTGGTTTAGGATTTATTGTGTTTGTGATCCAGAAGTGCTCAAAGTTACTAACTCCAGGGAAAGCAAAGAAGTGGTTGGCAAGAGCAGCTACGTGTCAGTTTTACTGGTGTCCCAAAGCCCAGCTGTCTTAACCCATACTTGGAGTGGTTCAGAGTTATGTCTGCAAATTACAGGAGACATCTGTTTAACGCTAGGCAGGTGGGTCTGGAGGGCTTGGTCTGACTGGGTGTGATGGGACTTCTTCCACAGCTGGACCCTGAGCAGGATGCCTCCAGAAGAGGCTTGCACAGCGCTCAGGAGAAGATGGCGTACTCTCTGGTCTCTGTGCCTGAAGGAAACGATATCTCCTCCATATTTGAGTTGGACCCTACCACCTTGCGAGGAGGAGACAGCCTTGTCCCCAGGTACTGTTAAGTGTTAGAACTGACTGTCTGCCTTGGAGTCTGACATTTGGTGGGGTTGGTTTTTTTGGGGTTTTTTTGTTTGTTTGTTTGTTTGTTTTTTTAAGGTAAAGCTGTCTCCCACTTCCCCCCCCCCCCCCACCCCCCCCACTGGAATTAAGGTTCTTCCTCAAATTAATACAGAAATCACAGAATGGTAGGGGTTGGAAGGGACCTTTGAAGATTATCTAGTCCAACAGCTCTGCCCAAGCAGGGTCACCTAGAGCAGGTTGCACAGAATCACATCCAGGTGGGTTTTGAACGTCTCCAAAGAAGACTCCACAGCCTCTCTGTTCCAGTGCTCTGCCACCCTCAAAGGAAAAAAGTTTTTCCTTATGTTGAGATGGAATTTCCTGTGTTCCAGTTTGTGCCTGCTGCCCTGGGCTGGGCCCACTGGAAAGACACTGGCCCCATCCTCTTGCCACTCGCCCTTTAGCTATTGCTGAGCACTGATGAGATCCCCTCTGTCTGCTCTTCTCCAGGCTGAACAGAGCCAGGTCTCTCAGCCTTTCCCCATCAGAGAGATGCTCCAGTCCCCTCAACGTCTTTGTAGCCCTGTAGTATTTGTGCTAAATACTTGGCAAATGCCTGGAGCTTCACTTCACAATTGAGTTATAAGTAGTAGAAATTTTCCCATTCTACAGATGGGAAAATTGAGATTAAGTGACTTCCTTGCCAGTGAACAAACTGGAACTAAAAGCCTTGGACATCCTATCATGCCATTCCCATGACCTGTCTGTATTGCATTAGCTAGGATGTAACATCAAGTATTTTTCACTTAATTTTCTGTTGTTTACAGGATCTTAACTATTCATATGGCACCTCTTGCTACTTAAAAGGTGTTGTACCCTTCAGAGATGCACAGTCTGAATGCAGGCTCTTTGCTGTCAGTTCCCACTGAGAAAGCGTGGCGTATTTGTTCAACCTACTTTATCTAAGCAACTCTCTAAATCATCAGACACTCTTAAGTTAGCAGAAGTTAACGTGGCCACTAAATGCAGCAATCCTGGCTGCCTCTTGTCTCCTTTGCGCTGCCACGGTTGTGTGGAGAGAAGAGGCTGTACTGCAGCTGAGAGACGGTTTCTTATCCTGGCCTAAGATGCTCGTCTGACAGTGGCTTGGCATCTCTTATCAAAGAGCTGGTACATGCAAAGCAGTGTCATTGCCAGAAATGCCTGAGAAAACAAAGCCTGGGAGCTGCTGTCCCCATAGGGACTTCTGCTAGAGAAAATTGTTGCGTGCTGACCATGTGTTCTGCTGTCTTAACGGACCTTTGATGCTCGTACAGCGTTGACCCTTTGTATAGCTAGTCTAAAAACTTTCAGTTTAGAAAATATAGATAGCAGGGAGTTACAGGCTGAGAAATACAAAGGTCAGGGAGGAAGCTGACAGCTCAGATACACTATAGCACGTGGAAACATGAGGATTTGAAGAGGCTTAATTTGTTACTGTGCAGCAGCTGAGATACAGCAACAAAATATAGGCATAGTTCTGTTGTACAGCAGAATCTGATTTCATTATATAAGACAACTTCTTAAGGTGAATTTATAGAATGAAATAAGGAATGAAAAGTCTTATTCCTGTTATGGCATGCAGCATGGATAAAGATGACACTTTTTTTTTTTCCACTTATCCCTGCCAACATCTTGCAATTTGAACAATGTGAAGATTTCCCGTCTGGGAAAGTGACTCATGCTTTGAAACTTTTGACTTTCTTTCAGGAACTCTTATGTCAGACTTAGACACCTTTGCACTAACACCTGGGTCCATAGTACCAATATCCCTATTGATAAAGAAGAAGAGAAACCTGTGATGCTTAAAGTAAGTTCTGTTACTTTATATAAGCACATCCTTTGATTCCTGTACTTTCACGAAAGCGGTGTTGGTAGAAGTTCCAATCCCTTGAGGCTGCTGGGTTCATCAAACAGCAAGCAGCTTAACAGCAGTGAATAGTGCCGGTGCAAATTGTTTTATCTAAAAGATTAGGTTTTCGTAGTAGTTTACTAGTTATGTGGTTCAATTTCTACAGTACGACAGTCATCACAAGGAGAATTTTTTCCACTATTTACAGCAACATTTTGCAATCTCTCCTGATGTTTCCCTGGATTTAGGAACACCTTTGAGTTTGCACAGAGTCATACTATTCTCAAAGTTTGACTTCATCAGTAGCCTCCTACTGCATAAGTGGAGCGTGGCTTTTCTTCTGTTCTGTTATCACTAGGTATGTGAATCACTACTTTGTTTTCTGCCTTTTGGTTTGATGATAAAACTTCTCTGGGTTTCAGATTGGTACTTCTCCAGTGAAAGAGGACAAAGAAGCTTTTGCTATAGTACCAGTTTCCCCCGCAGAGGTTCGGGACTTGGATTTTGCAAATGATGCAAGTAAGGTTTTAGGTTCCATTGCTGGCAAGTTGGAAAAGGGAACGATAACCCAGAATGAAAGAAGGTAAGGAAGCAAGAATTTGGTTCAGATGATGTTGTTTCCTTTGCTCAGTAACTGTTTCTCTGAAAATTTTATCTATGTACGCTATCTTCAGGAGAGGGATTTTGTTTCCTAATTGGTTAGATTGATTTTTTTTTTTTAAAAAAAACCCAACTCCATGGTTTTATTGTTGACGTGCCCATGGTGGAGGTTCTTAAGCCTATTCTGTCAAGCTCCCCGCTCCTCTGTGAAATGAGAGCATGAGAACTGGTGTTGTGAAGTTGGAGGAATAATCCACAGCATACCTTTCTTGATGGGCTTTGCAAATTGAGTGTGGGAATTTATAATCCATCTTGTGAAGACTGAACATATGACTTCTTGCAAATCCTCTGACAATATCTGTGAAAAGTACGTGGCCACACAAAGAGAGCAGAGAGTCAGCTGTGTAAACCCAGGGCCTACATACTTCTATAGCCAATGTCTTTTATTTGGGCTTGGGAGAGATTATCACCTGATTTATTTTTTCTGGCAATTTAAAGAACTGCCAAGTAGAACTTGGCGAGCGGATAGTTGCCCTAGAGCGATATTGTTGTCTTCTGCTATGGTTTAGCTATTAGACAGTAAGGCTATAGCAATAGGGGGCATTAGTTCCTAATTTTAAGTTCTGTACAAACCTATGTGCTTTACCCAGCATCTGGTTCAGTGTCTAATTGATGTTCTTCTTTCATTTAGCATTTTGAAATGTGTGTAAACTTACACTGGCGTTGTTCTTTTAACAGATAGAATTTGCCATCTTGTATTAACAACTTCTGGCTTTCTTGTAGATCTGTTACCAAATTGTTGGAGGATTTGGTCTACTTTGTTACTGGTGGAACTAACTCTGGGCAAGACGTTCTTGAAGTGGTATTTTCTAAACCTAATAGAGAACGGCAAAAACTGATGAGAGAACAGAATATTCTAAAGCAGGTAGGCTCTGTTTTCCTCTGAACTACGCCTGCAAGAAGGGTTGTCAGAAAAGAGAACCTAATAATAGAGAACCTGGCCAAATTATTGGGACCAAAAGATCCTTTGAGTTTCTAGCTTTCAGCACGCTCTTGGCAGTGGACTGTAGGCGTACCATTGCTGGACGAAAAAATTATGGAATATTGTGTTGCATAAAGGCGATCAGCAGTGTCTTCTGTCTAGGCTACTCTATGGCCAAGCAACTTGGTAACTATAGCATATTTCTGATGTACGCTTTAGAAATTTGAAGACGCTGTCAGAGTGCTTTTACACTGATTTTAATCGGATGAAGGCAGTGTCTCATGGGATTTTATGTTTGTTTTTTAATAAAACTATAGATTTTCAAGTTGTTGCAAGCACCATTTACGGACAGCGGTGATGGCCCGATGCTGCGGTTGGAGGAGCTTGGGGACCAGCGTCATGCTCCTTTCAGACACATATGCCGGCTTTGCTACAGAGTGCTGAGACACTCTCAGCAGGATTACAGAAAGAATCAGGTTTGAAATTGTCTGTAGTTTTCAGTGGCACTAACATTGTTCCTGTGCTCCAAAAAAAGAAAAGCTGCATCGCGTTAATTAAACCCTGCTACGCTGTGCTGTGATCGTACAGCCAGCAAGAGATTTTTGGATTGCTCAGTTTTACTCTTATCGGGCATTTCTCATCTCTGTCAGAGACTATATGCAGTGTAATTAGTACCAGTTCTAAGGGGAATTTAAGAAAACAACGGAATTGCTAACTGTCAAATCCAGGTGAATTATAAGACTTTCTTCACTCTTGCATACTACAAGCTCCTTTGAAAGTTGGCCTGTGAATTAAGGCTGTTCATTTTTTGTTGCCATTTATTAAAAAGAAACTGGTATCAGATAAGGAAAAATGCCTCGATGGTGTCTGGCCCGGGAGGGAGGGGAGGTGTTAAGGTTATCTGTCATCACTCACTTTCTCTTAAAAGAAGAACAATTTGAATCTAATCCAGTTCCCTTCTTCAGGTGTTGATGTTGACAAGATCTTACTGTTTTCTGTTGTTGATTATTTTTCTTAAATTCTGAGAATTAATTACAACACCTTCCTTCTTTCCTCTGTGTTCTGAAGGAATACATTGCGAAGCAGTTTGGCTTCATGCAGAAGCAAATTGGCTATGATGTCTTGGCCGAGGACACTATTACAGCGCTGCTTCATAACAATCGCAAGCTCTTGGAGAAGCACATCACAGCTGCCGAGATTGACACTTTTGTGAGTCTCGTGAGGAAAAATAGGGAGCCCAGGTGAGATCTACATTGTTGAGGATATGATTACCCTTTTCCTCTTAGCCTTCTGAGAAAAATCTATACCTGCCAAGTTGCTAGTAAGGAAGCACAGCTAGTTCACTTCTCTTGGCACTCACCGTAACTTCCCCCTTGGGCAGCAGTCTCACTCCGCAATGTTAAAATGGAGTTCTGAATGTTTTCTTTCTGAAATGTAGATTGCTTCAGTCTAGATCTCAACAAGGATTGATAGCCTCTTGGCTCGCGTTTTCCAACAGGTTTTTGGATTACCTCTCAGATCTGTGCGTTTCCATGAACAAGTCTATTCCGGTGACACAGGAGTTGATTTGTAAAGCCGTGCTGAATCCAGCAAATGCAGACATTCTCATTGAAACGAAGTAAGTTAATGCCTTTAAAGATGGTTTTCCTAGTGTGAAACAGAAGGAAGGTGATTCAAAGCTGAGAGCACTGCTGGCATGTCTAGAGAAAGCAGTTGAGTATGTGTGGGGTCCTCTTCAAGTACGCAGTAAATGGGTATCGACGACAGCAGACGTCTGCCACATGCGTTCTCAGTCCTGCACTCAGAGAAATCTTTCCAGTATCTCACGTTTGATCGAAGTAGACAGACTGTGCAGGAAGGTGTGCAGGGTCCCATGGGCCTGATCCTCCTCTGGGCTTCAGGCTTTCCTCCATACGCTGTCTGCAGTGAGCGAGCGCTCCTTGGGCACGTGCCTACCGAGCTCAGCTTGCAGTAAAGCATCTCTGCTCACCCCTTTGTCCCTCCACCCTTAGGATTTTGGTCTCCAGCTCTCAGCAGTGCCCTGCCGTTGCTGAAGCATCATAGCAGGCACCAAATGCCGATCATCTTTCATAAAGACGGGTTTATTTGATATGTGGAAGAGGGCATAGATAATCATTATCAAAATACTGTAAAAGGGAAGCAGGTCTTTGTCAGGTAGAATTTAAAACACAAATAGATGAGAGTATTCTTGCACATTTAATTCTCTTCATGAAATCGTAAAGACTATGTTTATTTCCACCAGCACTTCAAGTGGCCACATCACTTGCTTGTTCTTATCCGTGTGTATTTAATTTGTCTTTTTTTCAGATGCATGACCTTTTTTTTGCTGAAGAGCTAAAAGCCCCCAAAGCCTCTTTAGTTTTAGTAGCTGATTTGTTTCTAGTTATTTTGCCACAGAAGCAGAAAGTAGTTCTGCTCTAATTGGCATTTATGGGATACAGAACTAATTGATTTTTAGGTATTTTTGTTTACCAAATCCTTTCCTACTCTGTTGTTGTTAACAAGTTCTCCTGTAAAGATGTTTTTAAAGTCAGTTAGACGTCTTTAATTTACATGTTTCTTTATTTTCATCAATTGAATGGAACTGAAATGTTGGCCTTTTTAATGCTGAATGGAAAGCTTATAATGTAAATTCATGCTAATCTAAGGCTTTTAATAATAAAACACAAAGATTTTATGTAGTAAACTGCTACTGCTGAAAGAATAAGGTACTCTGCTTTTACTTCGCAGAGCTGAGGAGTAAAATCTGTGTTTTCTGAATGCAGGTGAGATCATAAAATTAGTTACTTCTATATCACCAGTGCGTTTTAGCAAGTGTCTTTTTTAGCAAGTGTATAAATGTTCTAAGAGATCTGCATGGGTCTTGGCAGTTTGTAATCTAACCTATCTTCCTTCTGGCAGGCTGGTCCTCTCTCGATTTGAGTTTGAAGAAGTGTCAAGTGGAGAAAATGCCTTGGAAGTTGGAGAAGATGAGGAAGAAGTGTGGTTGTTCTGGAGAGACAGTAACAAGGAAATCCGCAGTAAGAGTATCAGAGAGTTGGCTCAGGATGCTAAGGAAGGGCAGAAGGAAGACCGGGACGTACTCAGCTACTACAGGTTAACGGCACGCGCAGTGGTTGACTAGCAGAGTTCATCACGGCTGTGTGGGGATGGTATATGTGCTGTAGTTGGTTTGGGAGAAAGGATACTAGTTTCATGGAAAATAGCTGTTAGAGGGCGAGGATGAAGTCTCTTTGAAGTGAGAGCTAAAGGCACAAAGTTATTAATGGTGAGATGGCCAGTTATCAGCATGAGCAAGTTTAAACTGATTTTTTAAAAAAAATAGTTGAGGCTTAGAGTGCATTGAATTTGCCCAGCACTTAAAGCCTGTATTTCTGTACTTGGTTTCCTGATAAGTAGGTGTTGTGAGAGAGCCTGTATTAACTCTTTAGGTTACCTGTATTCAGATGGTAGTTGAGGTGAACAACTGCTTGCGGGAAGAACAGGATTTCAGCGTGCAGATGGCTTTGCTTTTGTTTTTAAAAAGTCACTGCTGTTCTCCATGCCTTCTAAATTTCTCTCTAAGCTCAGAGCCTTTAGTGGTCCTGTAGGTCTCAGCAGGACAATATAGGAAGTTATGAAAATGCCACAAGTTTGGTTTGATTAATGTGCAGTGCTCTTTTGTATGGCTTCAGCTATGCTTTTAGCAGTTTCTAACATGAAGCGATGTTTCCAGATGACTTGACAAGACACCAAGTTCTTGGCATAGTGTAAGATCAGTTTTCAGCCCAGACCAAATTCCTGTGTCTGGGTTATAAAATTCTGAGAGTAGTTTGACGGACTTGATTGTGGTGATGCAGAAAGTACAACTAGATTATTTTTTTTAATACCTATTTTATTCTGGATTGTCTTCCATTGAAATGGTTCTTGCAGGAGTCTTCCTAATACATGTTTTTATTTGAATCTGTTGGAGGGCTGAGCTCAAAAGGAGGCCTCTTGTATATATTTTAAAAAGTTGTATCTGCTTTCAAAATAGATTTTCTTTCACTTGTTCTTAAATAGAATTGATAGTGTTAATTATTTTTAGTCTACAGTAGACTCATGAACATGCTTAAAACAAGGGTTTAGGGTACGGTTTGATCAAATTCCCATGAGGACTGCTGAGAACGAAAAGGAGTCTGCTTTCAATCACATGTTCATTTCTTTAGGAAACCTCACAGTTGACGGTATTCAACACAAGCCTGTATGAATACTCATGAATGTTGGATGTGTGCTTTACGACTGAAGGTTAATTATCAGTCTGTTGAATGTGCATACTTTAAATGCCAGTTGCTTGCTTTTAGTTTATAGACTGAAAAGCTTAGGAATTAAGTTCAGTTTTTCTCTGACAATTCTTTCGCTGAAGGGAGCAGAGCTCAGTAGTTGTTTAATCAGCTACCCAATTTTTAATGATTCTGTAGTCCATGTACATTGTTGCCCCGGTGAGCAACTGTGGCTTCAGCATCAGTAAGAACTGTTTGGTCTTCTACAGTATTTAGGCTGAGTTGCCTTAAGTGTTCTTTGGATTCTTCTGTAGCTTCCATGAACAGCATTACTTAGTTTTGTTTAACTCTCAGGAAAATATGATGACTCCTTTTATTCTATTTTTACACTATGTTACCTTTTACTAGTGTTTGATAAGTACTTTATTCTTTCCGTAATAAGTATAGCTGTATTACTGGAAAAGACAAGATTCATTCTGTTAAGACGTACAGGAGCGTATCAGTACTATATCAAGTGGATGTTCCTGGAAATTAAAGTGTAAGCTGTTTGTTTATGTATTTTTTTCCCCTGAAGATACCAGCTAAACCTCTTTGCTAGAATGTGCCTTGATCGACAGTACTTAGCCATAAATGAAATATCTGGCCAGCTGGATGTGGACCTCATTCTCCGTTGCATGTCTGATGAAAATTTGCCATATGATTTGAGAGCGTCTTTCTGCCGGCTAATGCTTCATATGCACGTTGATCGTGACCCCCAAGAACAAGTAACACCCGTGAAGTACGCTCGTCTGTGGTCTGAAATACCTTCTGAAATTGCTATTGATGAGTAAGTACTTGCTGGAATGGTGTGGGAAAGGAAATTACATCACTCTTGATTTTGAAAACAAAACCAGATCAATCCTAAACTCATGCATTATTTATACTGTTTCTGTTTAAGTATAAATTATAATAATAAAAAAATCTGTAACACATTCTCACTAGTTCTCTTATTCAGACCCTGTAGTTTCTAGTTGCCTGTAATGTTTGCTGGGGAGAACTTTCCTGAGAACAAAATAACCTTCCTGTACATGCGTGGTGTAGCTGTGAGGCAGTAGGGGTTTGTCTCCAAAACACGCAGTGGTGACAGTGATGGTCTGTCTCTGATTTGGGCGATGGGACAAGTGACCTAGCCCTAGGGAGGGAAAGCAAGGGAGGACTATTTCATTTTCCCTTCTGCCTTGTTTGATAGGGGTATAGACTCTACAGGGCAGGTTGTCCCTGCAGTAGCTCGCACAATCAAAAGCAAAAACAAGGGAGAAGACACTGAAAGAAGTAATGTGCTGGAGACAGTCACCTTCCTTAACCTCCAATAGAAAATACTCTGATACAGTGGTGAAAAACCTATACAAAACCATAGCTAGACTGGAAACGTGATTTCTTGACCATAGACTTACATTAACTCTTTACAGTACAAATAATTTAAAATTTATAGGACTTCAACTGTTCAGAACGCATTTTTTTCGGTTGGGGAAAATGAAAATTTAAAATTCATGTTAAGTGTTAGGAATTTGAGTCTTGTCAGTATTAGTAGTGGTTTTTAGTGGTTTCTTGGTTTTCCCTCCCTTCCCTCCTTGCTGGCCTCATTCTCTTTGCTGAGATGCAGTAGATCATACTCGGCTTTAAATGCCTAAATTGAAAAACAAATGGCTTCAGCTCTGGCAGAGGTTAAACAGTGATATGTGATCAAACAGGAAAACAGAAGTAGTGGATAGTGGTGGGGATTGTCTTCTTCAAACACTCTCTGCGTATGCTGGGAAACAAACCTAGAATTTGTATTAAGAAAAATTAATGTCTACTTTACATATATATTGGTTTTATTTGGAGGAAAAATAGCGTCCAAAGTCAGCATCACTTAGCCACATCCATTCTGCTTAATGCTGTACACAGCTTGTCATTGTTTCCACTAAAATAATAAGGGTTTCTTTTTTTATTTATTAGGACAAACTTCTCTTTTTTGTTTTCCTCAGATGTTTTTAAATAGTGCAAAATGAGCATATGGGATAAAACAGCAAAAGCCAGGAAATTACAGTGTCAGCTTCCTGACTCCCTCTTTTGGATAAATTATTTAACAGCCTTTAACTTTTCTTAGATTTTGACAAACCAATGAAAAATTGTATCGGGGGAAAAGAGCCCTGTGTATTTGCATGCTAAGTTTTGTGTTTTGTTTTGTTTTTTGTTTTGTTTTTTTTCCTCTTCAGCTATGATAGCAGTGGAACTTCCAAAGATGAAATTAAGGAGAGATTTGCACAAACAATGGAATTTGTAGAGGAATATTTAAGAGATGTGGTGTGTCAGAGGTTCCCTTTCTCTGATAAAGAGAAAAATAAGCTCACTTTTGAGGTAGTTATCCAGTTCTGATTTTATCCTTTTTTTTTTTTTTGTGGAATGTTGGTATTTTTTTCAGCACCAGGTAGATTGCCAAGTAATTAGTGAGTGCTGAGCCTCAGCAGGCTCCTCCTTTCCACTGTAGTCCCTTCTCCTCATGCAAGCAACCCCACTGAAGTTTGTGAGTTTGCAATGATAGTTCTTGAAATAAAATAATGAACGTGAGCTTATGTCTTAGATTTGCAGCAGCCTTGTTTACTTTTTGTGCTCTCAGTGTTATTGCAAAGTCAAGCTTTACTGGAATAAATAGTCTTGAAAACTAAACACTGTGTCTGCATGCACAGATAATCTCTAGAGCTTACAGTATTACTCACGAAGAGAACAATACGGTGTCCTGTGACTTACAGACCTATTAAAATAGTCTGTCTGTGCAAGTAAAATGTACCTAATCCATGCAATAGTATCCCCTAAATAACCATTGATTTAAGTAAAGATGTGATTTTTTTTTTTTTTTTTAAAAAAAGCACTTAAGGGAGTATACTTCAGATAATGGGGCTACATTAAATATTTGCGCTATATGTGACATTATTATGTGTGGATCTTGATGCAGTGCATGTGGAGGACTTGTGGGGAAACTTTATAGCTTGGCTTTAGACGTGTGTAAGCTTTAGATGTGTGATTTTTTTTTTACTTTTATTTTTTTGTAAGACAAAACCATAAAAAGCATCTGTACGTTCCCTCTAGTCTTTACCTATCTTACCTTTTCTGTAACGAGACAACTATGAGTTTGTAGTCATAGACTATCAGTTGCAGGTACAGGCTGTTACTTCAGGCATTGCAGTATTTGTAGGCAAGTAGAAAACTTTGTGATAAAATGTAGAACTATACAGTCTTATGGAATAAGGAATTATGATAAGAATGTGACTCACAGCCAGGTTCTTGATCTTTTCACTGTGTTAAAACAACTTGATTGTGATAGCAAAATGTTTAGTATTAATCAGGCTTTTTATTATTATTTTGGTAGGTTGTTAACTTAGCCAGAAATCTGATCTATTTTGGTTTCTACAACTTCTGTGACCTCCTCAGACTAACCAAAATCCTCCTTGCTATATTAGACTGTGTGCACATCACTACCATCTTCCCTATTACCAAGATGGCAAAAGGCGAGGAAAGTAAAGGTAAGGCTGAAAAATGATTGGCAGAGCAGATCCTTCTTTGGTAGTTTCTAGTTCATCTCAAAATGTCAATGGCTTTGAAATGTTCTGCTCCTTTCTGTCTATGGCTTGGTTGTACAGCTGAGCAATGCCTGCGATGAAAGAGGGAGAGGGCAGGGGGGTTTCTGAAAGTACTGCAGTGCTTCTGTTGGCTTCCATCTGTTCCAGGGCTTTAGGTGTCCACCTGGCCTTGATTAACGTTGAGACAATTTCTCTTCATAGGATGTGGAGGGTCATTGCCCTGTTAGTGCAGTCCCATTACACCATCATAACCATACCTGTTTGCCTCCTTCTCTGAAGGGAGCAATGTGATGAGATCGATCCATGGAGTCGGTGAGCTGATGACCCAGGTGGTGCTCAGAGGTGGTGGGTTCTTGCCCATGACTCCGCTTGCTGCTGCTCCTGAGGGTAATGTCAAGCAGAGCGAACCAGAGAAAGAGGACATCCTGGTAATGGACACAAAGCTGAAGATCATTGAAATACTTCAGGTACTAGCAGGCAAATTAATGTGCTATGTTGTGCTGTCTTTAATCTGTGTATTAATACAGTGCCATGCTGCATCTCAATTCCTTTCTGCCATGTATGTGCCTCTTAAACTGGTAAAGCATTACAAGGGTGACTTTTTCAGGCATGCAGCACTCAACTTGCATACGACAATGTTATGCCATTACTGGAATAATTTAGTAGACAAGAGTTTGCAATAGACACCTGCATGTTTAACAGGGATTTGTAAGTATCTGACTTGCTGAAGTGAAGCACTCATTTTCCACCTTACTGTCTTAGCAATTTCTCCCAGTCTGGGGGGCCATCTTGTGAAGTGCCCCAAGGAAGGGGGAGACATTCAAGACTCCTCTTTGTACAGCCATCAGCCTGAAACGTTTTTTAAGCCTGCACATTTGTCAGCCTCGCTGTCTCTTCCATCTCTGCCTGGCTTTTCTCACTTGTTTACTCCTAAGTCTTTGGGGTGCAAAGAGAGAAGTTTTTTCCCTTTTCCACAGCACTGCCTTGATCTAGACGTTGCTGCAGAATTACTGCACTGAAATCCATCTTCCCTCCCTCAGTGTAGGAGTCCCTTTTCTGTGCGGTAACTTCATGGGCAAGTTCACGGAGGCCAGAATGCTGCACAAGCCTCGTGGGCGAAAGTATGCGAAGCAGCAGGAAAGCCATGGTGTACCTTCCCCGTGCCCCCGTGGGAGGCTTCGCACGTAGCTGGGTTTGAGGTTATGCCCTTCCCCTCAGCACCAGATGCAGCACATAGGGGAGGCTTGATTCACTTCCTTCCACCGTTGCTAATTTTAGTGAAAGCCAGAACTTCTCTTATGGCCTGGCATGTGCAATGGGATATTTTGGTGTGCCAGTATTCCCCCTGTTACCATGGTTTATTAAAAGAGGCGTTAAGCATTTCTCCCTAAATCTGAGAGAACTGCAAGTGTTCTTTACATTGTATTTCTTTCCTCAAGAGGGAGGAAGCCCACCAAGAAGGTGGTTTCACTGGCACTGGCTTCTCCAGCCCACCTGCGCTGCATGGCCGCAGCAGGCTGCGGTGGTTGCGGAACAGCCTGGCTTTCAGCAGCTCGCCTTCAGCTGCCTCTGCCACCGCGCCGGGGGACAGCAGTGCTGGTCTGTTGGATTCCGGCTGGTTTCGGAACCGAGGGAGAAATGCTGCTTTCCTTTTGTAGCGGGTGGGGTGAGGAAGCCTGCATTGGGCAGTAACGAGGGATCAAAACTCTGCCAAAATCTTTTACTCATAAGTATTTCTTGCTGTGTGTATGTCATATGCTCGTGGAAATTACTGAAAAAATATTACTGAATTCTGGGGATTTTTAAGAAAACATTTGCGTACCTCTTCTCCAAGTTAAATCCACATCTTTACTGTGTTGATCTTACATGTTGGTAGCACTGCATTATGTGTGCTGGAAATAGGCAACTTATTTCAATGTTTTTACTTCTTCTGTACCACCAGTTCATTTTGAATGTGAGATTGGACTACAGGATCTCCTGCCTACTTTGTATATTTAAACATGAATTTGATGAAAGCAATGCCCAGATGTCTGAATCCCCCACTGGAAGCAGTAATCAAGACATGCCAGCTAATGTACCAGGTTAGTTACTTTGCCAATAATGAATTTTAGTCTTCGAGGTGCTAATTCGATAATTGATTCAGGTTCTTGCTTTGGCATATGAATGGTACCAAGGAAGCAGAGTACCCTGCTAGCAGTGGGAATAACAGTAGACGTTGTTTCCATATACTCCTAACAATACCCAGGATTTATTTGTACTGTCTCCTCCTTGTTTCCATGTGTTGAGTGTGACCCAAAGCCTGAGATGCATCCTTTAAAAAAAGCCTGAAATAAACACTTATCTTGTGTGATCTGTCATCAAGCTCAAATTAGATCTTTTGTATTAATGTTTCTGGGTGAAGAAAAAGGGTCCCCAATGTAATCTGATTTCTTCCATCCCTTTCCCCAGGCCTGATGCCTCTACCCACCCAAATTTCTCTTTTCCGGAGGTATTGTAGGGAAGCAAGACATCTGGAGGTGTCTGTATCTCGGTGCTGCTAGACAAGGGTATGAAAGTGAGCTGTTGAGGAGCTTGTCATGTCCAGTGTTGTTCTTAATTGAAAGCAGGGTAGTTTGCGGACTGGGTAGATGGGGTATTGCTTTCCAGGGGAAGAAGTGTCCTGTAGTTAGGACCTGTACCACGTAGGAATAACTGGACTTTAAAAGTGCAGCTTATTAGACATCAAACAGTTTTTCTTCCTCAATTTGGGGACTGTATCTCTAGATGCAAAGGAGAAAGATAAGGAAAATGTGGTTTAGATGTGAAGTCTTCAAAGGGAGGAGACTGTTTCTTTTGATCTCACTTCAAAGGGAATGTGTTTACTTTTTCCTTGGGCTGCCTGTCCGGCAGCCCCCCGGGGTGCCAGGGCCTTGGAAACTGGGCTGGTGGGGAGAGCAAGAGCTCCTTCTGCGAGCTGAACTTTGGAAGAAAGAGGGTAAATGTTTTGGCAAGCATATCAAATCCCCTTGCTCTGTTTCCTTTCCCCTTTGCAAATCTTTGTGAAATATTGAGGGCTCCGAGTCTGTTTTACCATTTTTATTTTTTTATTCCAGAATATTGGTCATTGCCCATGTGATAATATATACCTTATACTGAAAAATGCAAAGACCTTTTTGTCTATTGAGCCACAAGGGTGTTGCTCTCATTGCTGGATTTATTACTTTAGGACTTCTCAGGGATGAAGTTTGGTGTTTCTTGTGGATGGCCCATCTGAATGACACCAGGTCCCATCAGTGTCCTGGAACGATGCTGGTGCATTCTAAAAATAGGCAAGAAAGGAATAAGCCTGGATGTTGTTGAAATTATTACACAGTTTAATTTCTGAGCTGAGAATGGGTCAATTTATTGTTTTATGTTATCTTAGCAGGCTGCTTCAGTAATCTTTCAGTGTTCCTTTCAGCTTGCTATGACCCCCCCTTGCTTACTCCTACATCACCGCTTGCTGTTTAAAATGGTTTTAGGCTGCAAAAACATCTCTGGTGCAACTCTGACATAATGTATTTGTCTTACTGTTTTCTCAGGAGCCCTGGACTTTGAACATATTGAAGAACAAGCTGAGGGGATCTTTGGCGGAAGGAAAGTATCTCTTCGCTATTGCTGATCACGGGGTAGCTCAGGAGTTCCCAGGCTGCAGCTGCCATAGTTAACTCGGCTTCGTTTTCCTGAAATGCCTTTGATACAGCTCAAAGGAGTGTCCGTTCGGATTAAAAACCACAGATAAGGGACAGGGGTCCTTCAGCCAGAAAGGTCTTTGTGGGAGGGCTTCGCTTATGTGCCTGAAAGCCAAGCTGGAGGATTAGTGCATCTAAGCTGAATGCTGCAGTAAAATCTTAGGTGGAAAAGTTTGTGTAGGCAAGGATTGAGTCTTCTGCTGAGATAGATATACATTTAGCCATGAGGTTTTTGTATAATGCAGCATTAAACTGCACACGCGTGACAGGACAAAGCAAGCTGTACCTTCCATACCTGCCTGCCTTCTGGAGCGGGTTATGTCCTTTCTTAAATCACAGAACAGCAAGTCAGTGACAGACTCCAAGTACTTGAGCTTGTCCTTAACCTGCTCAGAGCTGCAGTTGTTTTCTGTAAACTAAGACAACTGATTTCTTAAACAAAGGCAGAAAGGGAGAGAGAGATTCACTTACAGAATTAATAACCAGAATTTTTTATGTACGCATGCAGACTCAGTTGGAAGCAGAATATGGAAAAGATTGAGGGAGCACTGATAGGAAAAAAAAACCCAACAACGTGAGTTTCTCATGCTCAGAAAAGGGGTTGCAGGGGAAAGAGAGGGAAGAGGAGGATTTCAGATGCTTGACATAATTAGCATTGCAACTTGGATACTGAGGTAGGGTTGTATTTTGTAAATAGTGAGAAAGGTTAGGACCAGGAATGGGCAAGAAGTATTTGAGCAATAGGGTGAGGCTGACATAGGGACAAATATTTTGGCATAGTCTGACCCCGAAAAATGTAAGTTGGATCGCATAAGGTGAGTGAACCATGATTAATGAATGCTTCTGGAATAGCCTCCCTACTAAGCAGCACACCAAAACCCCCTGTGTGTCTTAAGGTAGCACCTGATTTGATAAATTTCTGCCTTATTTAAAAGTAAGAAAAAAGGTTTTCTGCCACCACTGACTGGACTTAAGAACCTGCTGGGACATTCAGTCTAATACGCTAGTTAACTCCCACACTCTGTTTTCAGTGAGGAGAATACACCACTGGATTTGGATGATCATGGTGGCAGAACCTTTCTCAGAGTTTTGTTGCATTTAACAATGCATGATTATCCTCCTCTGGTTTCTGGAGCACTTCAGCTACTCTTCCGGCACTTTAGTCAGAGACAAGAAGTCCTTCAAGCTTTTAAGCAGGTATGTGTGTGTATTAAGAACATTATTCCTCATCTGAATGTATATATGCGGCTAAAAACAATCCTTTTGTGCAACTAATGGATTGCGTTCATGTAAGGTTCAACTGCTTGTTACCAGCCAAGATGTTGACAACTACAAGCAGATAAAACAAGATTTGGACCAGCTGAGGTCTATTGTGGAAAAATCAGAGCTTTGGGTGTACAAAGGCCAGGGCCCTGATGAGACTATGGATGGAGTGCAAGGTGAAAATGAACACAAGAAAAAAGAGGTAATTAGGTTCTGTGTGCATGAATTAATGTATTAATATTTTATGAAAATGTAACTGCTTCCAGAACTGTGACTGAAAACCCCAAATGTCTTTGCAGCGCACTGCGTAGCCTGGTGAGGCTGTCTGAATTGCTTTTGGACTAAGGCAAGAATAAGAGGAGAACTTGAGCTAGCTGATGCCAGTTAGTCTCAGGTGGAAACTGCTCAGAATCAGCACTCACTGATGTGTCATCTTTAGGTTCTAACAGAGCAGTTGGTTCAGGTTTGCTCTGGCTCCTGAGTTGTGTCCTTTCACCACCGACAGGTTGCATGTTTTTCAGAACTACCTCAAATATTGGAAGGGCAGAGCTGTGAACTGTGTTCAGGTGATGCATTTTGAATCATGGCACTATTATTAAATGGCAGAAGAGAATAGCGCTTAAGAAACCCGGTAAATGTTGGTGCTTTATCTGTGCCTGATAATACTGGACTGTCCTGGCATGCACATCTGGCTTAGAACTCATTAAACACCTTTTGTCTCAGTGTAATTTGCAATCAAATAGAAAAGACCAGGTGAAGGAATGCAAGAAATAATCCCTGGGTTATGAACATTTATTATTGGAAGCAAATAGAAGTCATTTACTCCTTGCTTTCCTAGTGTGTATTCTGTGAGGTATCTCTTGATATCGATGCAATGACAATTTAATAATAGTAGAGAGGGAGAGAAAGGAAGAGGTTTTTTGCGGAGAGACTTGATTACAGGCAATGTGACAAGCAAAGGAAAGCACAGGAGGTTGCTGTTTCTAAAATCATCCCACCCTCACCTTGTTTTATGATATAGAGGTCAATGTGACTTGACAGAATAATTACATGTGTTTTTCTGTGACTGCCAGAAAATTGAAGGATGACGCTCCTTTCCAGGAAGAGAGCATGCACTATCCTAGAACGGTAACTTTAGCCTTCATGAAGACCGTACTACAAGCTACTAATAAATTGTCTGATTTTATCCACAGGAAGGTCACAGCAAGTCCCAAAAGCCTGAAAGTACTAGCAGCTACAACTACCGTGTAGTAAAAGAGGTAAAATTTTGCTTCTTGATAGTTAAATGGAAGCGTAAATGAGTAACACAGAGCTCTGGAGAGCTGCAGTTGGAGGGAGACACCCAGGAAAGTCTGAGTCACTCTTCCATTGTGGAAACTATTTGCTGAGTAATAACATATCCCAACTTGAATGAGAAGCCAGGAATATAATAAGCACGACATGTGTATTCTTTTCTTAAGAATGGATTAGTGAGAAACGTGACATTTTGCTGCTGTTTCAATGGCAACACAATATTTTTATTGTTAAAGGCTACAAAGGAAGTAAGCAAGTGGAGAAGCTATTTAATTTGCCCTGTCCTGAGTACTGTGCACTCAAACTCACCATGCTGTTGAAATTTAAGTCAAAAAATACCAGACAAAGCGCACGCACTGGTGCTGATGTGGTGTTAGCTAATGGCCTTTCCGTGGCACTGTGCTGCAGAGCCTGACGCAGGGTTCACTTGACACGGCTAAGTTCGGCAGGACCAGCCCTAGTCAGAGATGCAATGGATGGTGCCCAGGCCAGTAAACCACCAGACGTGATGATAGCGCTGTTGCTGCCCTGCTTCCCTTGGCCTGTGCCGAGCGGCACAAGGCTGTGCAGCTGCTGCATCCCCGGAGGGGTGGTGAGGGGTGGTGGCTGCTATCAGAGGGGGCAGCAGACACCGTCACTGCCTGCTGCCCCCATGTTTCCCGGTGGCTCTCGCTTCCAGCTCAGTCCTTCTGCACCTTTACTGATGTTGCAGGAGCAACCAGGCCTTAACCTGGTCTTACCTCCTTGCCTCGCAACCACAAAACCTGGTTTTGCTGCCTAGAGCCGCTCTGGTCTGTGCAGAAGTGTTGTTGCTGCTGCTCTCTGGGAGCCACCTGGCATGTTCTGAAATAAAACCCGGAATTTCAGCTCTAAAGCAAGTGTCTTCTCCAGATCCTGCTGCGGCTCAGCAAACTGTGTGTTCAGGAAAGCACCTCGGTCAGGAAAAGCCGTAAGCAGCAGCAGCGACTTCTGAGGAACATGGGAGCTCATGCGGTTGTGCTGGAGCTGCTGCAGATCCCTTACGAAAAGGTTGGGTTTCTGTACGGCTGTCATCTTGCTTCATGTCACGTCGACGGGCTTTTAATACCTCCCCTGAATCTTCCTGAACCTTCCACCTTTATATTGGATTCAAAGAGACTATTTTAACTATTCACACTTAAAAAATAATGAAGTCTTTGAATACACAATGTTAGGCACTATTTCCTGAAGAAATATTTGTCCATTGTAGCTCAGAGTAAGACCAAGGCTAAACTCTCAGCATTTCATGGGAGGTGTGTGCTGCCTTGAAGTTAAGCTGTGCTGGTGGAAGCAAGACCCTCGTTAGTGGTACGAGGTAGCTGTATGACAGCCATCCTGGGAACACGAAGGGAAACAAGGGTGCCTGCTTCCCCATGGGATTTATCAGCAGGTCTGCCCAGTAGTTAGACACAGGACCCCCCCCAGCTGTGGAGTCCCAAACTCCCTGTTAGAAATGAATAAATAAGAACTGACTCTCCAGGTGAGGACTGGTGTTCACGATTAGCCATGTCAGAGTGCCGTGTAGTGTCGGCGGTACAGTCTGAAGCCCACTTTGGCTGGGTCACTGTACAGTTTAAGCTTGCATATCATAGCATCGTGCTGATGAAGCACACCCTGAGTTCATCGCGTTGGTTCCTCATCAGTCACAGGTGACAGGTACTTATCATTGCATAGGTGAGGGAGATCTTCACATTTTCCCGGTCACTCTGCTGTCCTCTGTTCCAAACTCTAAAGGTTTCTGAGAACCAGTAATTCTAGACGGTAGCTTTAATTAATGTTAAGCTAAGTCTCATGCTGTCTTGCTTCACATTTTGCTAAAACATCTGCAGCAAAAACACCCTCCAACACCTCTTGTCACCTTTCTGTCCCATGCAGATGAAAACGTATTGGACAGGCAATGTGGAAGGTGTATCACCCTTGGAAACATATGAAACTCTGTAAAAATAAAAGCAGACACTAATTTTCCAGACTGCATTTTACACCATCAGTGGATTGGTAATCCACACTGATGTCAGAGGAAAGGCACCAATTCCTGAACTGTACTTGGAAGCATGCGAGTAGTGTGCAGATTCCAGTAAATATAAATTGGGCTTAACTGTTGCAATAATAACTTTCCATCTCTTCTTTGCCACGAACTACCTATCTGTCGCTGCTGAAATGCATTTCAGTGGAACATGGCAGTTTTCCTGTGTAGCCCCAGGGTGATGATGTGTGGTTTGGCCAATGTACTGGTCTGTTCAGAAGTGTAAAAGTGACTAAAGCACGTTGCTGGCAGGCTTGGCCATGGAATATGCAATTTTAGAGAATAAACTACTGTAATTTCTATTATGGTCTTTACTTTTGATGATCTTTAAAACTGTGAAGCAGGCCAAACTCATCCCTAATGTCTGTGAACTGGGTGGAGGTTTGTTTTTCTTTGGAGTGTGAGAGAGACGTGACAGTTCCCTTGCAGAGCTGGAGCTGTGGCTCATCCAGTACTCACCTGAAAGTGAACCTTCGGATTCTTTTTAACCCCATCTTATGTGTCATGCAATCACAGGCTGAAGACACGAGGATGCAGGAGATAATGAAGCTTGCACATGAGTTTTTACAGAACTTTTGTGCTGGGAACCAACAGAACCAGGCATTGCTGCACAAGCACATAAACCTGTTCCTTAACCCAGGGGTAAGAATAACCGTATGCCATGATTTATATTTTTTTTCGTAGCAAGAAAAGATTGTCCTTGGTGATCCCTCTGGGCCTGTTCTGATGCAAGATTGGTTGAAGGGGTCACATTTTGTTCCCATTGTAAAGCCTCAAAAGTTGGCAGGATCTCTTTGTTTAAGAATGTTTCAGTGTAGAAAGTTCAAGAGGCTGAAGTGGACTGAAAAATAGGCTTAGGTACGAGCCATTGTGTTGAAAGATTAGGTCCTCGGAAATGTTCTTTTTTCAGTCCTGCACCCTGCAGGAGTGTTGACTTTATCCTGACCTCTGTGTGGGTTTGGTGGTTTGTTTATTTTCTAATGTCTGTCTTTCTTTCATCCTCTCCATTAGATTCTGGAAGCGGTAACAATGCAGCACATTTTCATGAACAACTTCCAGCTTTGCAGTGAGATTAATGAACGCGTTGTTCAACACTTTGTCCACTGTATAGAAACACATGGCAGAAATGTTCAGTACATAAAGTTCCTGCAGACAATTGTCAAGGCGGAAGGAAAATTCATTAAGAAATGCCAAGATATGGTAATGGCTGAGGTGAGAGCTGCAGAGATTTGCAAGGTCTGAACAGAAGTTTTCACATACCATTTGGTGAAAATGACAAATTGATCCTCTCGCTTCTGGGACTGCCAAGAAGCTGACAGTTAGCTCTCACAATGCAAAAAGAGCATACAGCTACCAGAAAGCACAGGCTTTTTTGTGACCGAAAGCTTTCTGAGCTGTTCACCCATGGCTATAATGAGTGATTGGTTATTGATGATACTTAAGCGTTACTTACCGGGCTTCTACGCAGCAGCATATACGTGGGCATGTGAAACAAGGGTGCCTTTCTCTAGTGAGATTGGCTAGAAGAGAAATAGTTTAATTTCAAGATCACTAATGCAGAAGTAAAATTTTACCATGATAGCGTTTTGATGGGAATTTCTTATCTTACCAAGACTTACCAAGACCTACATATTCAGCTGTTTAAATGCTGAAAGGAGAAAAGTTTGAGGGCCTTCAGAAATTTAGGTGTGTAGGTAACTGGGAAATTGTGGTGTCAGGATAGAAGGGAGAGGTAAGAGAAGGGTGAATAAATCCCTTCAACTTGGATATTGGACGTGATCTGTTTGACAGCATATTTGCACGCCTGGCAGGATTTTTATTGTCCTCTTCTGTAGGGGGAGCCCAAGGATCAGATTTGTCAAGCTGTAGCTTTTGTGTATCAATCTTACTAGATTGATCAGAGGACTTCCATGTTTTGTCGTTCAGTTCAAAAATGGTTTTGTGAGCTTCTCAACACGGAGTCAAGTTTATGAGATGCTCAGCAATTGGCTTCCACAGGGGTCAGCAGCTCTGGGAAGAGGGGGTTGCCTTGGCGGTTGCCTTCTGCGTTTCACCTAGCTGTTTGCCCCAAACTCAGCGGGAGGATAGCCGCAGATCCCTCCAGCTGCCTGCTTAGAAGTGCCCAGCCCAGAGCAGGTCTTGGTTTACTCATTCTCCTTTCCTTCGTGGAGTTACGGGAGGTCTGAACTGCTCTGAAGATCTGGCCATCCGGCTCTCAAATGTGAAGCTGATAGAAATCTTCAGTGTGTTACTAAACTGTCACTCGCTAGGCTTGGAAAATTGATGATGTTTGTTCAGAAGGGTGGAATTACTGAGCCCTGCAGTCCTCCCATCCGGCGTGCCCCTGGGGCGTTTCTCTGAACAAAACGGCATGTCTACAGCTAGCTGTATTAAGAAGTCAGCTGAGGCAATATACGTGAAATAAAAAAGCACAATGGAAAGTCACAAGCCTCTTGGCACAACTTCTGTCTAAGCAGTCAGTTGGACTGACTTTGAAGTTCTTCAGCAGTTCAGAAGTGGTAAATTGTTTAAGAGAAAATGTCATACTCGAGCCCTCTGTCCCACGAAGGGAGCACAAGAGGAATGCCCAGCTGACTTGGTGGGCTTGCAGTGCTTTTAAGTGTCTAAAGAATAGCTAATCGGGATTTGCACTGTGACAGTCAGCCCACAGATTAGGGGAGGATGCTGCGGGGAGATGCACAGGCTTTGATCTGCTGATGGAATATTTTTCTTTCTCGGTAGCTGGTGAACGCGGGAGAAGACGTCCTAGTGTTTTACAATGACAGAGCCTCCTTCCAGACTTTGGTGCAAATGATGAGATCGGAGAGGGATCGGATGGATGAAAACAGCCCATTGATGTACCACATCCACTTAGTAGAACTGCTTGCTGTCTGCACAGAAGGCAAAAATGTCTACACAGAAATAAAATGCAACTCCCTTCTTCCTTTGGATGACATTGTTAGGGTAGTAACCCACGAGGATTGCATACCCGAGGTGAGGGCTGTTTGGAGGTGCTGGCCTATATGTATTTGAAATGTGCTGGCTTTGCGTGAGAGAGGTTTGATATTTCTGCGTCTGGCCTGGGAAGTGTGGTGGTGCAGGCGGACAGTAAGCTGGGAAGCTGGATTCCTTCCCTGGTTGTGCTATCGGCAACCCTAGTGAATCTGGATAGTTATGTTAAATCCTTTTGTACTTGTTTCCTTGCCCTTAAAATGGGGACGTGACGCTGTACTTGCTTGTTTTATAGGGTTCTAGAGGCAGAGAGGTTTATGGAGTATGCTGCTAACCTTGAACAGATGGTTCTGCAGAACTGGAAATGATTATTGTGCTGACGTTTTGTCTACAGTGATCCTGGTGTTTTTTATTGGATGATGTCTTGCTATTCATGGCATTAAATTTCACCAGTGCTTAAATAAAAGGAAGGAGAATTACAGATTATTTATATAGCCGTTTTACTGTGACTTAATATAATAATAATATGTGACATAATATAGTTATTTGTAATACCATTCAAGTTTTTGTTTTTTAACGGTAATTTTTTTTCTCTACTTTTAGGTCAAAATTGCATACATCAACTTCTTGAATCACTGCTATGTGGACACAGAAGTAGAAATGAAAGAGATTTACACCAGTAATCATATGTGGAAGCTATTTGAGAATTTCCTGGTTGACATCTGTCGGGTAATGATTTCTGTATCTAGGAACTGAATTAAAAAAGCATAAATGAACCTATTTAGTATAGAGCATATAAGACATAACAGCGCATCAAGGCAATAAGTACCTTGAATATTGTGTTCCTTCAGATTTATATGTGGCTTCTTTTCCTTATGCCTGTGGATTTCATTAGTCGTATTCCATGGAACACACTGATATTTTCCTTTTAAAAAGAAAAAAAATCCCAACAAACCTCAGAAAAGCCCCACACCCTGCTCTTTTGTCTAATGCCTTTTTCTCTTCTGCCACCTGGCTTGCTTATTCTGGCCAGGATAGCGAGCTCCTTCCCGAGCAATAGTCAACGGTTTTTGGCAGGTCAGGACAAATTTTTTCCAAGCTTGGCATTTGTTTGGCCATATGGCTTTTTGCCTGGGATTCCAAGTATTTCCCCATACGAAAGCATTACACCTCAGTCCTCCCTACCCTACTGCTTTCTTTCCTCTAAGGCCCTCTGGTTTTTTCCCTGCCTCCTAAACATGCTATATGCCAACACATTGAGACAGTAATGGTGTTGGGCTTCTGCTTTTGTGTGTGCTGGAAATCCAGAGGTCCAAGTGTCATAAATATCATTGTGGCAGGGAATTGCTGTGACTAAACAGTGCGAAATCAAGAATTCCAGTCTGTAACACTTACTAATCTACCTTGCTTGAGCTGCTTCTGACCTAAGAATGAATTGTCTTGCAGGCTTGTAACAACACCAGCGACAGAAAGCATGCTGACTCCATATTGGAGAAGTACGTTACAGAAATAGTGATGAGTATAGTCACCACTTTCTTCAGTTCCCCTTTCTCTGATCAGAGTACTACTTTGCAGGTAGGAAAATGTAGAGAGACAGAAAAGTGAAAATATGCTGCAAATGCAGTTATGTTCATTCCACTTTGGTTTCATTTACCAGTTAAAAAGAAATGTGTGTGTTTGTAATGGGGGAGCAGATATGTGTTCTTTGGGACTAGGATGTTTCTTTTCCTGTAGAAGTGGAAATATTTATAGATCAGAGTACAAACGTTTTTCTAGAGAGGCTGAAGCGTCATATTACTTCATTAGTAGACTCAACTCTGTCCTACCACTGCGATCACACAGGTCTTTTGGAGAGAGTTTCTCCGTGTCGCTGTCAGGTTCCACGTGAGAAAATCACACTGCAAGTAGGGAAATGTAGGATTTTTTTTTTTGGTATGCTTTCTACTGCAGTTGCATCCAAGGGCTCTGGTTGTCCTCTTTGCAGCCTTAGAGTACAGTTGAGTAAGGTGATGTGGGCAGGTGTAGGAGAGCAAACAAGCAATTGTGCTCAGCGATAGTTTGGCACGCCAGCTGTCCGGCAGTGGTAAAGCAGTAGCACGGCAGCAAGTTCTCCAGCGTGCCATGAAAAGGAAGGTAAAGCTCGGGTGGCAGGCTTTCCAGACAGGAGGAGAGGGTGTTGCATTAAAGAGGGTGCAAAGGTGATTGTTTAAAGAAAGCATGTTTTTGTAGGGAGATTCTAATTTCCTTTAAAACCAAAAAATTTCCAAAAGGTCTAGTGTGTTTCATTAAGCTGAGTAATTTTTGTCTTGTTCAAAAGTTGGGGAAATGTGGAGGAGAAGCTTGGAACATTTGTGAAGTGACAGAAGGTAGAGATTTCCACTGCAGAACAGGACATTGCCCTAATATTTGTATTGCAGCAGAAAGATAACATCATGTATTCATAAATAACTTTTTGGGAGGAGTGTGGGTGGAGTGGTCAGGTGCCTGGCAGGTCTGTCAGAAGTTTGAGTATGGTAGTTGTTGAAACTTGATGCAGCTTCACCGTGCCAAAGGCAGTTGTTCACAGTGCAAACTCCAGGTTTGTAGTTGAATGCAACTGGCAGCAGGTTAGGAGGTATCTGGTTCCCAAAAGTGGCCAATTTGACCTGTCAGTCCCTCATCAAAGAATTTATGCTGACCCTTTGGGTCATGGTGTGCTGCCTGGGTGACTGCAGTGCTCCAGGGAAGTGTACGTACAACTGCTGCGTGACGGTGCATCACGTAAAGACTTCCTTCTGCTCGATGCGAGCAGTGACGTTCCTGCTTTTCCCTGATTGACTACCCATATCTCTTGTGTTGACAGTCTGTCCCCCTTGAGTCAGGATATGGATTCGACCCATGTCTGGATGACCAGTGGCCAGCCTGATCTACCAACTGTTTAGCATTCTACACAGCCCTGCTTCTCATAGGCTTTGACAGCCCTCCTGATGCAGACAAGGAGACAGTCACACTGAAAGCAACAGAGTGGCATTTGAGATTGACTCAAACACTCTTAAATTGCCAAACTGTGGGCATCGCCTGTGAGAGCGCAGGAAGCTGCAACAGCTGTGTTTGGGCTGAGCAGCGTTGTTAGGGTTCTGTCTTCACTCACGCAAGTCTGAGCAGTCCAGTGGTTGATTTGCTCCTTATGTGGCTTTAAAATGTCAGCCCCTATTGTGGTATCAGCATCTGTGCTGATTTGTCAAAACTTCATCAAAAGACAATGAGAAATGGAGATCAAGTTAGCTTTGTCCCCCGGGGCTCTGCCCTTCTCCTCTCTTCCCTGTCATGCTTTTAATTGTCATCTCTGAGTGTACAGCATTTGAATACACTTCCTTGCCATCGTGTTTTAGCAATCTATTAATTTTATTTGTCAGCAGCTTTTCTTTAGTTTCTCAGTCTCTGCCTCTGTCTAGCAGGATGAATTAACTTATTTCACCATCTCTGTTGGTAGTTCTGTCTTATCCTAGATTCATCTTTCCTCTACATTTCTAAGTTAAAATCTGTTTCTCTCCCTTTTTCTGCGGGTCAGGGCTCTTGCCCATAACGGGGGACTCTCCCATCTGAGGAGTACAGCCCGCTGGACCACCTGGCTGTGCACATCACTCCTCCGGGTGGGATTTTTCCTCCCGTCTGAGATGCTGCAGGGCAGTCTGCAGCCGCTGCTACCTGATCTGCTGCCGCTGTCTCCATAGGCGAGTGACCATTGCCGCTCTCCTCTGCGTTGCCTTTGGATTCAGTCACTCCGTGTCCTTTCTGCTGCACCTTGTCATCTCATTTCTCCCCATGCGAGCCTCTTCTTGTCTCGTGCTCTTTCGTGTTATGGCTTGTTCGACTTAAATTGTACCCCCTTTGAGTCAGGACCAGCCTTGCTTGTTCAAGGAACACCTTGTACGTCTGTCATGCAGTTCAAATAGTATAAAATTAGGAGAACATAAATCTGTCTTTTCAAAGAACAGCTGTCCAAAACTTTTCCTCTTTAACAAATACTGTTTAGCCAGTTGGCCGCCTAAGGGTGCTGCTGCCCAAGGCTTTCCTTCGCAAGTGTAGTTGGAGGCTTGTGGAACATGGAGTAAATTTCTTATTTGATTTATTGACCTAGTTTAAGCAAATGAAATGTCTTTGAAGCTTTTTAAGATGGAAAAGTCTTTAAACATGAACTGAAAGGAATACGTGGGTGACTTAAATCCAAAAGGGCAGGTATTTTCAGTGCCCTTGGAGAATACTACTGTCTGCCATGTTTTTGGTGTTTGGCTTATTTCTAGAAAGGGTAATAGGTATTTGCCTCTTAGTAATTTTTGGTTCTTGAATTTTGATTCTCCTTTTGTACATTTCATAATGGTGTTATTTGATGAATTGATCTAATAGATGTAATTATCTAATAGATTTGGCTTTTTCATCTAACTCCACTTTTCTCTTACAAACAGGCATTAATCTTGACGAGAATAAAAGAGGTATTTTTTCACTGGTTCCTAAGTCTTGTGAGCTTTGCACTGTGGTGTAGTTCACTTAGCCGATAGAAACATTTACATAGCTAGTAGGCACGGGGACACGGGGTATTCCCTCTCAATGTAGGTTCATTTGAAATATTTAAAATACTCTTTTCTGTACCGGTAAAATAAATGAATCGTTCCACTAAGTAATTACTGTACAAAACCAAACGGGGAGTTCTGGTCAGTATTGTTGGAATGTTGCAAACATGAAAGAACTGAGCTCGTGTGCACGTGTTTTGGAGTGCCTCACCCATCTATAGTGGAAGATCACCTTGCGAAATACAGGGTTAAAAACCACACCTTAATTTTGGCTGATCCATAGCAGCTGTAGTGTTTACCACTAACTACTACCTGTGTTGGAAGTAACAAACGCACAGCTGGTTTCTTCAGTAAGTTAGATACCAGTTAATCATACTTGGAATGATGAGTTTTCAATTCTGGAGCTGTGCTGTTGTTTAGCCAAGAGCAAAGTCCCATTTACCTGTGGACTATTGAGTCAGCTACTGGTCAACGCTAAACAGGGAATCTCTGTATGCCAGATTTGCTGATAACTCTCATTAAACAGATGAAGGTGACTGCTTATTTCCTTTGCTTAGTCAGGCTTCAATTACTTGAGGCTTTATGCTTTAGAAGCTGTCTATTTATTATTTCCCTTCCAGCCTTCATTCCCGCCCTTTCCATTCAGTTGCTGATTGTGTGGTAGATACGCTGTCTACAACATGAAGTTACCTAACAAGTGGATGCAGACCAGTCATTTCTGACTGGTGTGCAAAGCCATGGCTGAAGCCGGTAACCGGTATTACCCCAAGGTGATGCTGATACATCTCGGTACGGCGTGATGAGTCTGATTTTTCTTTTCTCTAACCTTGTGTTCTAGACTCGCCAACCTGTATTTGTACAGTTGCTGCAAGGCGTGTTCAGAGTGTACCACTGCAACTGGTTAATGCCAAGCCAAAAGGCATCAGTGGAAAGCTGCATTCGGGTCCTCTCAGATGTAGGTAAGAAATGGATGTAATCGGAACTAACTGCTGCAAACACAGTCATCCGCTCTTTGCTGCTTACATGGCATCTTCCAAAAAGAAACTGCAGTTTACTTCCCGCAGATGCCACATAACTCGAAGCCAAGGCATAGTACAAAGCCAGAGTTACGGTGATATATTGTCACGGTTGAGCAAATAGGTGTTGTCACTGTAACCTGAAGTGCTTTCCCCATTGAACCTCAAAACTCTGCAGCCCTGTTGATCTGCAGCAGGGAAATAGTTCCGTGCCGCTGCTCCAAGTAATTTGCTCCACTTTTACTAGCAAGAAGAGTAATTTGTACTGGGTAGGAGACCAAATTCTGTTGGATAGGTGTACATGTGTGTTAGCATGAGATGCGGGGAGTGTGTGTCTAAGGACACGTTCCTACCCCCACACTTTGAAGACAGTAAACAGCTCTGAGGTGTGAAAGCCTTTAATCCTAATGCTACAGAGGGGTCTGACGAATTACACGGGGGCCGAGTATTGCGTTGTTTAAAGTGCACTCGAAAGAGATTGTAGAAGGAATTGCAAGTAGAGCTTGTCTTGTTCTTGCATTGGTTGTAACACATAGGCGGAAGGAGTCAATTCTTACTAACTTTTGCTTGTTGCAGCAAAAAGCCGTGCAATTGCAATTCCTGTAGACTTGGACAGTCAGGTCAACAATCTCTTCCTGAAATCTCATAACATTGTACAGAAGACGGCAATGAACTGGCGAATGACGGCAAGGAATGCTGCCCGCAGAGATTCGGTGCTCGCTGCCTCCAGGGATTATCGAAACATAATTGAAAGATTACAGGTGACTCCACAGCACCCCTTCCTCCTTCGATAAGCACTTATTTGCATGCCTACACAAAAGGAGGAATTTACTAAGTAGAAAGACATTTTGGAATGAATTAACTAGTCAAAATGCCACATGGTGATCAAGTTAGCTGATGCTGAATATAATTCTACTGTAATACTCTGTATAAAATCAAATGTAAACCGTTGTATCAAGATGGGTAATGGAACGTGCGTGGCTAATGGGTATAGAAGTACTCATCCTAGGGGACATTGATATTTGAAGCTAGTGGTACTTGAACTATTCTAGTTCCACCATTAGTAATATTTCTTTGATAAGATGGGACTTTTTCATCATCACAGCCTTCCAGACTCCTCCAGTGCTTTGCTCCGTGTAGACCAAAACTCTCAGTACAACGAAAGGTGCCACAGCCCTGCCTGGAGACCACTGCAGAGCTTGAAATAAATAGGGGTCAGGTGCAGCCACAGCTGTTGTTCCCTGAAACAAAGTGTGTGCATTCTGATGCTGTTTTTGCCAAAAAGACTATTTAAACATAATGCTTCATGTTAGAAATAGGATTTGATGTGTTATAGCTATATTCTGTGTTCAGGTGGGTAGACGATTCAGTAAGACCTTTCTTATACCAAATGAAATTCATCCTCTTGAATGATGCCTTTATCCTTTGAAGATTCATTCTCTGGCCAAAAGCTTTTTCTGGCAAACAGTTCCAACTAACTTTACGTAAACTTATATTACGTAATGTAAAAACACTGCCCGACCCATTCTCATTGAAATAGCTTCTCCCTCTTTATCCACTCCTGTCTTTGTCCATTTCAGTTTGATTAAACTTCCTCTCTGGCTTCAGAGGTATCTCAGTATTTTCTGCTTGTTTAAGTATTAGGATAAATATGGTTTCATTTTAAGGTAGCTACAGCTTTCCAAACTTTGAAAAGGGGAAGAATTTTATTTTTTGCATAATTTTAACAGTAGTACTTCTTTTTTTTGTCAGCTCATGTAAGCATAAATAACCTGATCGTTGTCAGAGTTTCAGTGTAGCTCTGAATCTGCATTTTTCTCTTTCCCCTACATGCACAAGAGCACCTACAAAGATGGGGAGGGTAGGGGAACTAAGTAATCTGGGGGACCGCTGGAAATCAGGGCTTCCCTTTTGAAGACAACTATTAAATGATAAAACTGTCTTACCTGACCAAATTCTGAGGTCTTTGATCTAGTTTATCCAGGCAGGACAGACCTAACTGTCCTGTCTCTCTTTTGCAGTTTGTAAAATTAATTTGCATATACATTTATATGTATGTAATGTTTGTTTAAAATCTTGATATGATTATATTCTAGGATATAGTATCAGCTTTAGAGGATCGCCTACGTCCTCTTGTCCAGGCAGAGTTATCAGTTCTGGTAGATGTGCTTCACAGGCCTGAACTGCTCTTCCCAGAGAACACAGATGCAAGGAGGAAATGTGAAAGCGGAGGTTTCATTTGCAAGTAAGTTGTCCTGAAGTCTGCCTTGTCGGAAGGGCTTCTGTTATGTTTTGCTTTTTCCCAATTTTCCCGTGCCCTGTGGAACGATGCCCTCTTGCCCAGCTTTACGTAAAGCAGAGTATTTCATGATACGGTAAATGCAGTTTGTCCTTGGTGGGAGGAAGCTCTTGGGGATGGGGAAAGACTGCTTGACCTGCTCTCACAGCTTAAAAATTTCTGGCTTTGCTAACAGGATAGAAGTGTCATAAACAGTAGTATAAACAATTACGAGCTAATCCCTGTTATTCTAACCCTGCCTTCAACCCTAATAACACTTGCAAGGTACGTGATCTTGTAGTACTTAGTGCTGGGTAAGAATTGGTTGTTACCATGTGCGTCACCCAATGCAGATGCCTCCTAAATTTGGAGGGAAGGAAAAGGAAAGATTACAAGGTCACTTAGAGGGCAATTCAAAGCAGAATCCAGCTTCTCAGATCACCTCCTGGAGGGGTGGATTATACAGGGTTTATGGAAACTGGGTACCAGAGTAACAAACAACTGCTGGGTAGGATGGATTCCTAATTGTGCTCTCCAGGACACTCAGTAGATTTATTTATTTATTTATTTTAACAAAGTAGCATGTGGAATAGTTTTCTTTCTTACTGTTAAGTGTTCTGGAGGACTAGCAGGGTCCTAAATCCCACTGCCCCTTCCCCTGCTCCCTTTCTGCCCGTAGTCAGAGGGTTGTATCTGGCTGTCCTCCTGCCCGGGGCGATGCAGTTTCCTTCACAGCTTCACCAAACCCCTGGTAGCTGGTTCAGCGTCGCTCTTGAGACAACGTTCCCCAGAATGTTGTGTAATGGTATGACGATAAAACTTGTTTGCAGCTTAAACCAATTAAGATAGCCACGTATATCTTATCTCATTTTTAGAATATTAGTACTAAAACGAGCTGTGATTGTTTGATTATTTTCAGGTTAATAAAGCACACTAAACAGCTGCTAGAGGAGAATGAGGAGAAACTGTGTATTAAAGTATTACAGACGCTCAGGGAGATGATGACCAAAGATAGAGGCTATGGAGAAAAGGTACCGTAATTTACAGTTCATCATTTTGTGTTAAACACTGTCTTTATTATTCAGTAAAGGAAAATAAAATTCTCACTCTTTCAAGCTGTGTTTTCTATGTGTAAGCACTTCTGTACTGGATCAGGAACAAAACATTTTTAGTCAACTACTAACTTCAAATGTAATTTGAAAGGTAAGCTTGTTTCTGTTGCTTTTCTACTTTAGACTTGCAAGTTTAAGTCTAATTCTTGCGGTTGCTGGCACTGTAAAAATATCTAAAGTCGTTACCTTTTTATGAAGGATATAACCTCTTTGTTTGCTTTCTGGGTCTAGGTGATCCTTCACCAGGTCACGTATCCTTACAACAAGAGGATATTTTGTAGTTTAATTTTAATTTATATACATCTGACTCCTCATCTCCTGAATTGTAGATGGCAACTGTACACTCACTCATGCTTTTTTCTTCTTTCCCTTTCCTACATACAACTCCTTTGTCTTGTTGAGAAGAACATTTTTTGTAGGTACAAACATATTCCCTATTTGCATCAGAAGAGTGTGTATATGCCCATATGTTTGTGTAGCTAGACATTCCTGCAGTCAGTCTCAAAATTCTAGTCTAAGGTATCTCCATGCATTTTTAAGCAACCTAGGTTATTACCACGCCACACGGTAGGTGTACGGAGCCATATACCCTCCCAGTGAACATGCTCATGAGTAATTGAGAATTGCCCGGTGGGACTGGGGGAAGCAGTGGTGTGGAAGGACGCTCGCTGCCACTGGGAGTCTGTGCCTGGGAGCAGATGGTGTTTCATATCCAATTCTCACTTGCAGTAGGGTTTAAAGTTGTTACATAGCGCTAGAATCACAGCACAAAAAGGCAAAAGCTTTAGAGGTAAGAGAGCTTCATAATAATAATAATAATAATATTTATCACTGTAGCCATAGCTGCAGCCTCAAGGGAGGGAGATGCTCTATAGGCAGAGGAACTGTAGCATCGCTAGGCTGACTGGCCAGCTGGGATGTCACATGTGACCCCTGCTTTGGCTAGCCTAGCTGGAAGTGAGGAGGACACAGGAGCAGAACATCGTGCTCTGTTGCCAGGCCAGCAAGAGACCGGCGCTCACACACCAGAGCACGGGGACCTGGGGGAGGGAGAGCAGATGGAGCGAGGAGGCTAAGTGCATGTGGGTATGCACGTGTGGGTGTGTGGGCTGTTACTGAGCACACCCAGCTGAGCACGCAGCAGTGCTGTGAATGAGCAGGAGACTCCTAGGAAAATGCCCGAAGGGTAGGGATGGCCGGTGCTGTGCTCCCTGCCCTGCCAGGGAACATTCTTCCCATGTGCTTCTGCTGCCTCTTGGCTGTCGGAGGTCCAGGCGACCTCCCAGCCACTGCTGCTGCCTTGCTCTAGACTTCCCGTCCTACCTAGGGACTTTTTTTCACTTTCCGGTAGCAGTATTTTTTAATAAACTCATTGACTTTGGGGGAATGCCCTAATCAACTGCAAGAAAGAAGGGTATAAATGTGGGATGAGAAGGGGAGCAGGGTAGGTGGGAAAGGGCAGCAACTGCAGGTTTCAGCCCACTTGCAACACATTGTCCTTTTCTGCTGAAGTGGCAGTATCTTCTGCTGGCTCATAACGGCACAAGATGAAGCCCTGTGGAGGCCTTCTGCCCTCTCCTCAAGGTCACTTTGCTAAGACATCAGCAATGTAGTACAAGTCTGATCTGGAAGGTGACTGGTTGTAGCCTGCAGAAGTTTAGTCTGCTTCTACAAAAGGGAACTGGGCGGGATGATCCTCTTTAGCAAGTGTAGAGTGCTGGTATTTCCTGTTGCCCAAAGCTGGGGATGTAGAAGATTCAGTGGAATCATAGATTTCGTTTTACACTTTGTTAACACACCAGTGTACATTCTCCTGTTAAAAACAGCTGAGAGAGACTGTCCAAGGTCACCTTAAATAATAGAAAGGGTGGATGATGTACACTATATATACGATACACCAACAAACCCCAAATGAGAGCTTTGAGGTTTTTTCTTTTAAATGTAATATGCCACTTGGGGATTTTTTCGAAATGGAAATTAATTTACCGGAGTCCCTTAGACTTTATTTGGCCAGCTCAGGTCCAGTAGTATTTCTCAAAGATGCAGTTACCATAACTTGCACCATTCAGACCATAGAGAATCCCACAAGATTCAAAAAATCTTCAAAGTGTAGAAAATGCATTAATTTCTGAAGCAGTAGCTCAGTTACATAATTCAAGATAAGAATATGCTTGCCTGTGAAGTGGATTTCCGAATATGAAAAAGCAGCTGATTGCTTACAGATAGACTGCTAGTAGTAGTAGAACAGCTTTTACTGTCTGGCTGTGAGAAGTGCAATCGTATTTATTCTCCCTTGTGACTCATATAACTGGATTTAGTCACCACTTAAAAGGCAATACCTTTTGTTTTTAAAATCGTCCTGGAATAAAAATAAAAAAAAAGAAGGGGAAAAAAACCTTACACCCCCATTCTAAATACTTGAGTCCCTACATAGATAGAGATGGCAAAACTTCTGCTTGTGACCAGCATGTTGATTGCACAGGCAATATTGCTTGTCGGTCAGATGCTCGCAGAATTGACAGCAGTCACTTCAAAGCAGTGTTCAGCAGCAGAGCGCCACGGAAGTTTTGGCATAGCATGTGATTTTGCTGTAAGACCATGTGGTGCTCGCTGGAACAATCTGACTTATAAAAAGATTGTACTCCACCTCTCACAGTTAATCTTCCCACACAAATAATAAAGATGCCGCACCCTCCTGGCCTGTGCGCTTGTCCCTTTTGTAGGTGGGAAACGTAATGAGAGTGCGGTGTTGTCCACTCCCGTTAGCGAAGGCCTTCATTAAACAGCTGGGGTTCCTCTGCAGCATGCAAAAACCGTGGTGAGAACACAGATGTACAGAAGCTTGTGGGAAGGCTCAAAGTTTTACATATTGCTAAAGACTCCTCATCTTGGCACAGGCTCAGGTTCGCTCAGTGATGGGTAGCATACTGTGGTATATTTAATAGGCAGAAAACTGCACTACATTGACAGTGTAGGCTAGACCCAAGATTTTTACTTTGCTGAAACATGTCATTCATACGCGTCTTCCTGGGTGCCTACCAGATGATTAGCCCCAGTTCTGCAGGACTTACATTTTAAAACTCCAATTCACTTCCCAAAGTGGAAATCCAGCCTCTGCACACCTCCTGCTGCTTACAGCTCATGTTGGTGACGACTCTAATGCCCAAGGGTGAAGTTCTTGGATCTCGGTCAGCCAGCCCGCGTGGTTTGTCACTTGGCATCCGAACAAAGGCAGGGCGCATCCTGCCTCCAAAGCTGCCTGGCGCAGCGCTTCCAGCAGTGTCGGTTCCTAACCCACCACATCCCGGGCGCTTGCAAATGTTACCCATGCTGACTGTAAAATACGCACAATGTTGGATTGCAGCATTAAAGTGTTAAATGATTTATAAGATCCTAACATGAAATTTACTTGTAATTTCTCTTACTAACACTTGCTTTCAATTCTTCCCCTTCTTCTTTCTTCTCCGGCAGATTACCATTGAATTGGATAATGCTGAGGTTTTGATTTTATTTATTTTCTACAGTGTTGTTTCTATGGTGTTTGTTTTATTGAGTAGCCCTGTGATCTGTCTTGTTGTCTTTTCAGCACTGAGCTTTCAGATTTGTACGCCTGTGTTAGTGAAGTAGTCGAGTTTTCAGTCTGCCATGTGTCTACGCTGGGAATAGTTACCATAACTAATTCCATATGTCATTACTTGGAGTATTAGTCCGAATGTAGTTATAACTTCTGGCAGTCTGCAATCAGCTGGTGCCACAGTAGACCCCATGAAGTTGAGGACCAGATCTGAGTGCTTTTGGCGCATCAGCTGCCGCAAGCGCCATTCCAACGTCAGCATTTAGCACTCGGCCGCAATGACCGTGTCATCGGTGAACAGGCTCTTTCAGCAAAACTAAGTACTGAGGTTTAATGGCCTTCACACAAGTTGGAAGAACCTGCCAAAAGCCAGCTGGAGAAGACCCTGAATGAGTTGTCTCCGCTTGCTGGCCAGCGAGAGCCATTACTCGCGTGCCAGGGGCCGGCGCCGCTGGGTGCAGGCGGGACGGCTGAGGGCTGGGTCCTTGAGCAGAAACCCTGCTGCTGGCTTTACCGAAAAAGGTGACAGTCATGCAATTCATCAAAGCATCTCGCCGTCCTTCCTGTTGCTTCTTAGTCGGGTTTGGCACATAAAGCCACGTAAAACGTTCGGATGTGTTGTGAAAGCGATGTGGTGTAACCCTATGAAAATTACTGACTTCTGAAGCTATTTCTGTGTGAAAAGCTTCCTACCATCAAAAACGTGCCTTCAGTTGGCAGTGCCACAGCCCGGGCTGTATTTGTGCTGTATGTAGCTGTTTTACAGGCGGAAAAGCCATATTTGAGTGAGAACTTTCGGTTTAACTGAAATTAAGCTTTCTAAGGACTTTTAAAAGCAGTGTGTCTGGTTCGGGCACCGGCACACGGGGTGGAGGGAGGGAGCTGAGCTGTCTCTGCTGCTGCCACTTCCTCATCCAGCTCAAAAAACCCACGTGTGGGTGCTAAATTTGAGATTCTTTTTGCATAAATGTATAATACCGAGAAAGTGATTGACTGGCACCTTATTTTACTGAAATACCAGGAAAAAAAGAAATATTTTCCTCTCTGTGCTTTGTTCCCTGCATTCTCTCCCAAGCCAACCTTTCATTTGGAACAAAATTTAACCACTTCAAACGCTTCAAATGTTACTGCTCTTTATTCAATAGAGTAGATAATGAAATACACCATAAATTGCTTTCTGTAGAACTTAGTAATTTTTATGTTGATCAGCTGAATTCACCTGGGCAAACCTCATTCTGAGAGCCAAATAATATTTGGGGACCTTGCCTGTTGAAACGGATTCTAAATCCGAACTACTTGTCACAAAAGTAGACCAAAAAGTGTACGCATAGCCCAGGGTTGGGTTGGAGGGGTCTTTTCTCTTCAGCAGGGCTATTAGGGGAGGAAAGGAGCAGAATTCCTTGTGAGAACAGATGGGAGTTGTGGCTTTTGGGTTTGTTTTTAACCTAGCCTCTGGTTGGGATGCTCAGGCCCCTGCTGTGCCACAGGTCGGTGCCGTCACCATCATCCTGGCGTGTGCTGGGGTCCCATCTCCAGGCTGGAGCAGAAGGTCCAGCCAGGGTCAGAGGTACTTTTCCTAGGAAAAATTTCACAACTCTCCCATCACCAGTTTCAGCTTCAACAAAAAGCGTTTCATCAGAAAATTCTCATCTAGGGCTGTTTGGGGTATTCGCTCTTCTGTTTGTCAGTGGAATTTTTCTCCTCCTAGCATGCGCAGAAGGTAGCTGATGGGTAGGATCAGAGAGCGAGGGCCTGATTTTGGTCTGAAGGACAGTGTTTTGTGTGGCACGTGTCCATTTACTGCACTGCCGTCGCCTCTGACGTGTGCTAGCGTGAGACATCTCGGGTGCATCTCCAAGCTTCGCGCCAAACTTCGCGTTATATAGCTATGGAGATGCTGTAGTGTCTAACCTCTCATGTAATTATTTTCTTTCTCTTTTTTTATAAACCAAGATATTTTTTTCCCCCTCTCTTTTACCTGGTACGCACCAGCAGCGCTCCCTGTTTTTGAAAAGTTAATCTGTAGTGCAAGAACGCTCCTGTCAGGTGCTAGACCCCTTAGGTTGTGTGGTGCTACAGCTTCCCGGGATAGCACATGTATATATAATTTTATCTTGGAGAAGCTTCAGACAGAAACTCGAATTGTTTAATTGCAAATTAAGTCATAATATGAAGCTCTTTCCCTTTTAGTTTCTGGCTGTAATGTGCTGTCTTTGCCTGCAATAAATCAGCCAGAGAGTGTGGAGCAATTTAGGATTTGGTCTGGAGGCTGCAAAGGAGGAACTTCATTGCTCCTCGATGGAGGAACTGCGTGGAGGGAGCAGGTGTGTTTATAACCATCGGCAACGAGCGCTGGCTACTTATGGAAAGGGATTCGGACAGGGCTTGAACCACTGACAAGTCTCAAAGGAAATCCTGGGGTTTCCTTTTAAACACACACACCGCCACCACCCCCTTGTCAACCCTGGAAACTGTAAGCATTTAGGGCAAAGAATACAGAAATCTCCGTTATTTGTGAAATGAACAACTTCCTTTTCTGTGGAACTATGTACAACTTAATTTTTCTGGTCAGCTGAAGTGCTCCTTATTCCCTCAGGATAAAACTCTATTAAAGTAACTGTCTTATGGCATGATTCATAGTCTTTGTGACTGTACATAGGCTGGTTTATATATCTTCGTTGCTTACTGCAAGGTAATTTCAGTGAGTGGTGGGTCCAAATACTGAAAGATAGTAAAGATGCCAGGAGGCCCATGCATTTGTTAACGGAAGTCGTGATAGAACATCGGCATTCCAGTCCCCCTTAACATTTTTGCGAATGAAGAAAGGGAGTGCCCTTTTAACGGGGTGAATAATGCTGGAATTCACCTCGGCGGTAGGAAATCCCCCGCAGAACAGGAAGGACGGTGAGCGCTGCCACCCCAGCAGCCCCTGCACATGCCTGGCTGAGCCCTTGGGGTTGCCGGAGCGTTTGCAGTGCTGGAGAAGCCTTGTGGAAATGGAAGAGAGGGTTTAATGCCTAGTTCACCTGCTTTCTATTGAGGGGTTTGTCTGGAATTCCCTTTTCGTTGGAAATGCGGGACAGGAAGGAACTGGAGTTTTCCGAGGAGAAGCGGCGTAGCGTGGTGTTTATGTTCAACGTCGGTTACTGTAGTCTGAAGACCATGATCTGGTCTGGCAGAAATATGGCGATAGCATCTTTTCGTACGTGTTTTTTGAACTCTGCAGCATCCGCTGTTGTGGCAGGATTCGTGTAAAAGGTTTTTCTTCTGAGGACAGAAATTAGGATACACTAAGAATGAGAGTTATCTTGCAGTGTTTCCAAAACATTCAGGTTCCTGTAAACTTGTAGAAGTGCGCAGACCTTTGGGATAGGGGCTGCACAAGACCGGTATTAAAATAAAGAGCGAAAAAGGCATCTTGAAAGATGGACGGAAAGCACGATTTGTTTTGATAGAAAACCAAAACCATCAGAAACTGTAAACAATTTTGCACCTTATTTGTGCCTTCCTTGCAACACGATTGTGTTGAGTTTTGTCCTGGTCCGGAGCTGTGTGCTCGGAGCTTCTCTCGGTCTGTGGCGGGGCTCCTCTCTCCCCGGCTCCCCGGGCTCTCCCGGAGCATCGGGCGGGCGTTAGGAGCTGAAGGGGTCTGACCCGAGCTGAGAAGCTAAATAGGGTGGTCTTAGCAGAGGCTCTGTGCAGGTGTCTCAAGTAGTAAGGGTGGCAGAAAACGCCAAGGCAGGGGTGCGTTGTCTATAAAAGCCCTTGGGCTGAGTCTCTCCTGGTGGAGTGGGCTGGAAGTGCCGCAGTCCTGGTCTTCATGGAGCTGCGGACTATGCGGGTCTCTCGCAGGAAAGGTTCAGCACCGAGGTAAACTTTTCTCGAGTGTTACCAAGTGTGAATCTTCACACAACAGTGATAACTCAACCCCAGTCGTAATTAGACACAACAGCTTAATTTACTTTTAATTCAATCCTCAACCCACTAAAAAGTCCAGGCATGATACAAATGCAGACTTTGTGGTGTTTCACAAGTGCCGTTGGGATGGTGAGCTGCTCCGTGGGTTCCCTGTGGTCCAGCACAGCTCAGGCAGCGCAGCTCCCTCCCCGCTGAGGCATTTCTCTTTGCAACACCACGTTCCCGTCCACTCTCCTGGGTCCGGACAGGCGTTTGGGGACACCGTGGCCCAGTTTCCACCTGCAGCGTGAGTCTTGGGCACTAAAACGCATCCGTCCTAGAGAAACACATTAATATTTTATGGACTAAAAAGGAGAGAAGTGTTAGTGCTGACCTGCAGATGGCATGCTCAGGATGCTGAATGTGGCTGGGAGATGTCCTACTTTTTTTTTCTCTCCCGCTCCCCCCCTTTCCCCCCCAGCCACACTGCAGTGAGCGGCTCCGCTGGGCACCTGCCAACATTCAGGCAGCAGTTACATAAGAACAGCTTTTTTTCCTGGAATTTGGGCCCGCTGCTGATGTGTGACCTTCAGCGGTAATTGCCAATAAACGCGCTGGAGATGTTTACAGTCACCGCGGGCCGCGCCGGGGCTGCTGGCCCCTGAGCCTGTGCCGGTAGCCACCGTGCCTGTGGGGCTGCCGACGCTCCCCCTGACTGACCACCCCTGCTGTAATGCTGGGTCAGGATTTTATTTTTCAGGGTGAAAAGGGGGTGCTCTGCTGCTCCCCTCCCCCCATAGGGCTGGGGCAGGGGCCAGCAAACACCGAAATGACCAGATCCAGCAAAACTCTGTAAGCACCCGGACTTTCCCTTGTAATTATTTAGTCCTTTTTAGGATTTGAAGTGAAAAAGCTGAATTAAGTAAAACCCCGGGTTTTTTTTGTTGTTGGGGTTTTTCTATTTTTACTCAGTAATGACACTTCTTTACGCAGCTGATAAAACGGTATCCAGCAAAATACACCTGCAGACCCACTCAATATAGTTTTGGGGTTTTTTTCTTCACCTCTTCACTTTGGTCTTGAGGTTTCAATAGGTGAAAAGGGAACTGAAAATGCTGCTTCAAAGGGGTTGACTGAATGAACCTGCTCAGTGCTCTTCATCAATGATAAACTACAATGGCTGAGTAAGGTGCAAAATATGTGCTATTTTATGCATCTTCTGCTTGGAGTTGGAAAATGGATTAACCTCTTAAGTGCTGGAGAGATGCACTTAAACATTATTTTCCTTGTAGAGAGAGCTTACTCCACAGTCATTTCTCTTGTGTATTTTGCACTTAGACAGTGCTTCACTTGTTATGTCTCAAGCAGAGGAAATGCAGGCTCTCATAAATTTTTGTGGGCTGCCTTATATTTTTTTTCCTTCAGAAATCCTGCAATCTTTGGACCGTTTTTATTGCACGAACTGGAATTGGTGAGCTCTTTGGAAAAGGAGGCTGGAACTTTTCTTATAGTTATTTGTAACCAAAAAAAAAATATATATTACGCCGTCTTACTAGTTAATTAAAACGGCTAATGTAAAATGTGTAGTGAAGATAGTTCTTACTATATTCAGTTATTGTAAAAGACCTGCAAGATTGAGGATTTAAAGAGAATAAGTGATTGCACTCCCATTGAAGGTCAGTGGCATATCGGAGACTGAGATCTCTAGCTCCAGGAAAGCCCCAGCCCAAGTAAAACATGCTTTCTCAACTGAAAACTCTGGAAAATGAGAGAAGGCACTCCCGTAGGCAGATCTCGGTGACCTTTCGGTGCAGGCACTGACAGCCCTTACGCCAAATTTCCCACCTCATCGTCTGGCAGCGCACAAAGTCTCTGCAAATTCACTGTGATAAAGGAGGAGGGGGGAATGGGGGACGTTTAGCCACGTCCCCAATCTGGATGTGAGCCGCAGCGGCAAGGCGAGGGGGTGTAAGCGTGTGGTTGCTGCTCCATCACGTACCGACGGGAGCCGGGAGGCTGCCTCTGCCCCCCCCCCATAAATCCCACGGGTCTTCTGGGAGAGCCACACGGCTCGGAGGAGCCCGTGCCAGGACAAGGTGCTGCTCCACATCTCCTGCTGCTTCTCGATTTATGAAGGTGTGAGATCTTCCATCACTAAAAATACACTGCTCAGCAACTTTGGTGCAGATCTGTTACAATAGTGAACTGCAACGTGGGAAGTTTGTCAAAGCAGTTCAGCGCTCTTGGTTCCCAGTTATTCCCCTCTGCCCTGAAACTTATCCACAGCAAGTCAGATGCGTTTTTGACAAACACCTACGTATCATCTGCAGAGGCTAGAAATTTTCCTATCCAAATTTTTTCTTGGTTCTGCAAGGTACGAGTATTGGCCTTACAAAGGAGACTTGGCAAGCAGGTAACCTACGTGGAGTTTTCTGGTGTTATTGAAGAGTTATGAAGGACAGCAATGTAATTTGTGCTCCGGTCTGTTGTCATGAATCAGATTAGGTGGTGCTTCTGCTATGTGTCTTTCACATAAGAGCTATACTGAGTGTATTTCCCAGTGAAAAGAGGAGAAATTCAGAAAAGGGAGGAAAAAGTGGGAAGGGACTTCCAGGGCTGTATCAGACAGCCAGTCCCACTGGAACTCCAGCTGATACGGGAGATGGTAATGCAAGAGCCGAGGCTGAGGGCAATGGTTTCGGAATAAGGTGTATCTGAGATCTTCACTGTAGTTCTTTGCATCTGGATATACAACCTAGCTATCAAAAGCTTACTGTGATCCTTGGCTGACTGACTCTGTAGTTGTGTTTTTCCCCTTTTTATTGCCTTCTCTGTGCCAAATCTCTCCCCCCACCACCCCGATAATTAGATGCCATATGCATGGAGTTGGGTTGGTTCCTGAATTCACAGATTTCAGGACCAGAAGGGACCGCTCGGTAATTTAACCCAACTTCCTGTGCAGCGCAGAGCATCTCGTTTCTCGCCATTGCTTCTCTCCTGAGCCAAATCAATTCAGTTTGACTAAGCTTCTTCAAAACGCTCGGTGTTGATTTGAAGACCTCCCAGGACAGGTGTCAGTTTACCATTGCTTTGCACCAGCTGGTCACCTTCATAGCCGATTTAGGTCCTGATCGGCAAGCGACCTAAAGATGTGTGGTAGTTTGGAAAATGGCATCATCCTGTGGAAATTAAGCAATCTGAGGTTTGTCACCTCTCAATCCGTTGAACTCGGAGATGGCCTGAACTGCAGGAGGACTGTGCTTGCAAGTGTGCTGGCTTGTCCCTTAGTTTGTCAAAATTCTGAAGTTTGAGGCTGAAGAGAAAAGGATCAGGTTTTTGAAACTGGTCGTGTGCGTGTGCTCACACAAACGTGTGCGGTTTTCTGATATGATTATTTCCCACCCATTTGTGACATGACAATATGAGAGGTTTTCCATCCTGTTTTGCTGAAGCCACTCTCCAGAGCAGACCCAGTCTTTGTGGACTGGAATCCCCATCTGCCTTTTAAATGTATTTCAAGCCTTTTCAGTGCTCAGTGTTCTGGATGTTTACTGCATAGTTGAGTTTGGGGAAAGGAAAAAAAAAAAAAAAGAGAAAAGCAATCCTGAGGCTTTAAACCTGAATGAAAATCTTTCTGCATTTCCTCAAACCATTTCCACTTTTTTATCCACAGTGCTAGTTGTTTGAATTTTCTGTGAAAGACAGGATTAGACAACTTTCATCTTGATTGTTATTCTGGAAGCAAAGGAAAAGAAAACTTTCATACTTTCCTCAAAACCATAAAGGAAAAAGACTGAAACCTCTTCCATATCTCTTAAGCTGAGATGTAATGAGTTCACGCGTGAGCTGTCACTTGCTTTGGTGGTTTTTGGGGTGGATACATCCACCGTTGAGTCACATAAAGACCGTTCTGGGAAACACACGTAGTCTGTGTTGGGGAAATGGATGCTATACGGTCACCAGCGGGTCAAAGAAATTGTAATTCTTCTGTTACGGCTAATGATGAGTGGTTTATTTGCCAGCCTTGTGGGAATGGAAACTTCAAAGGAAGAGGGGGTTTTGCACAGCAAGTTGAAAGGAACTTTTGCTACTGCTAGCAAAAAGTAAAGACGATGTACTCTTAGACCCTGCCACCCGCTACGTTTCCCTTTTAAAGCTGGCCACTGTGTCCGCGGCACTCACCTGGCCACTGTTCCCTATTCCACAAGCTTGCCCTGCCCACCAAACTATCACACTTCTTCTAGATGGAGAGCTGAGGTATATGGAGGCACAAGAAATCTAGCCAAATTACTACTTCTGTCTACTCTCCCAACCTGTTTAATCCTTCCTGTAAAGCAGGATAGCGCGAAGTGTAACACAGTAACTATAGCTCAATAATTCTTTGCTATTTTAACCCATTTTGACTGGAAGAATAACAATTTCAGTATTTGGAGTGTATAGTGTTGCTGAAAGATTGCTGAAGGCCGTGCTTATTTGGAGCGATCCATCCGAGCATTGCCAAGGGCAGTAGCTTTTGCTTGCAGATGAGTTTGCGGGGCTGGTTCTGACATGCTGATCTATTTATACATGCGGTCTGTGCTACAGTGGGAAGGCACAGGAATTTGCTAGCTAGAATATGTACTTTTTCCTTCTCCAATTTATGTTGGAAAGATCAAACTAATTTCATGCTGATTCTTTGTCTGTGCTGGTTTTCAGCCCCAAAATGTACACATATGTTTAATTAATTTGGAGTCACGGTATAAGCCCAGGAATAAGGAAGCTTTCGTTGGGCACCCAAAGTCCAGTACGTTATTTTGTGGCAGTCATGTCCACTTGACCCACCAGCTTCAGTCTCCCCTTCCCTGGACAGAAGGTACCTAATTTCCTTTCCAGGGGAATATGCACAATTTCCTTGCTGCTGTTGACTACTTAGGAGGAATTTTTTGCTTTTCTCTGAAGCAAGTTGTGCCGACGGTGTCTGCAATCAAACATGTGTCCGGACTCCCTAATGACTTGATACGGCGTTTGCAGTGTCCAGCCTACAAGCAGCACGGGTGTACAAAGCGGGCAGCGCAGGAACTGTGTGTTCCTCTGCATAAATGAGGTTCTTCCTGTTAACTTCTGGTCCTCTGGCTTAACTACTCCCTGCTTCAATTTGACCGAGAGAGAAATGGTTTGCATGCTTGTGAAGTTTCCAAGGGTGGTGACAATGCAAGGAAACGGTGGACCAAAGGCCGTGTGAATTAGCCAGCGGGAAAGTCCATTAGGAGAAGAACGGAGAATGGTTCTTCCTGGCCAAGGAGCCCCTGCCCAGGGAGCACCGCAGGGGAAGCGCTCGCTCCTCTGGCTCCTTCCTGGGAAGCGGAGTCTCTCCATATTTAGACTTCTGGATCCTGTGGCCTTCCTCTCCCTTTGCTGTGCGTTTCCTAGGCTGCAGCGGGTATCGGGTTAAAATACGCAGTCGCTCTCCCAGCCTATGCTTGATGTGTCTGTCTAGTTTGCGTGCCCTCTAGGCAGACACGGACAACGAGTGGCTGACTTAATTTGGTATTACTGTATTGTCCTCATCTTATTTCTTAGTGTGTGTTCCCGAGAAGTTAAATCAATTTACCCACGATTTAGTAGGCAGTTTCATTTGAATGTTTAGGTCTCTGTTGTATGTCTAAGCTCTACTAGATAAAAGTTACTCGTCTTCATCTGTTTCAATGTGATCAGCATTTTAAATTCGAAAAGCTGTCGCCATTAAGCCTCTTACTTCATTGCTCGTGTTTGCTGCTGTATCGTGTATCTTTTATCTCAGGAGCAGAATGTTTATAGATGAGAATCCACTGAAAGCGTTCTTTTAAACTCACATTGTGAGGTTGCTGCCTTGTGACATGCAGCCCTGGCTTCCTCCTCCTCCTCCTCCTCCTCCTCCCCCCCGCCGGGGACGGGTGTGCTGCCTTCCCCCCTGCGACTCGCAGGTCCCAGGCGCGTGGTCCCAGCGGGTTGTCCTCACGCGCGTCTCTGCGTGGCAGACCTGTGCGCACCTGCCCCTAGAGCTTTCTGCTGCTGCCCCTGTGTTCATGCAGCGTAGTTTGGGCTGTTCAAAGGATACCTGCTAAACTTTCAAAATGTAGCCCTTTTAGGAGGGAGGTGGGTGGGTGTAAACAGTAATTACGGCTATAATTCATTTGTGATTCAGCTGAAGTCAAGTGCTGTGCTACCTCCCTTCCCTTAAGTGTTGACCACTAGCTTTCTGTCGGGATGAAAGATTCTTGAAGAATTGACTAATTTTTCTGCATTTTACTTTCAACTAGCTGCCGCAACCTCCAGAAACGGAAAGCTCTGTAGAGGTGTGTCACCCACCTATATTTGTACAACAGGCAAATATTGGTGTTTTGAAGTAGTCCTGGTGGAGTGTCTTGTTGGTAAAAAAAAAAAAAAAAAAAAAAAAAAACCAAAAACCTGTGAAATGTGTGTTCCTGCGTGGTGTTAGACAGTGACAAATAAGTAGATTTGTTGAAGTGGTTTAATCCAATACAGCATCAATGTGATAGTCTGAAAATATAAAAAAAAAACATGTAAACCAGTCCCAAATCTTTGTTCCTTTCAGCCATTTCCCTTAGGCTTTTAAGGGAGGCACTTTTTGAAAAGTCTCCTCTCGAATCCCACTGCGTTAGCAAAATAAGACTCCATTTCTCTGGCTCCTAATACAGAATTTGGTTTTCCCTTTGTCTCACATATTTAAAAAAATTGATAAGGAAATGCAGGTGTCGGAAAGAGTTAGTGGAAACTTCATAATCCCTGAGCAGGTGGGTGTCCCATTTAAAATGCCACAGCGAAACAGCGAATGGTCACTTCACGCCTTCAAGGTTACAAGCTCCATAGTGAATTGGATATGTAGGCACATCTCCTTTGTAAGATACCCCAGCATTAGTTGGCATAAGACAGATGATTTGCTGAAATGAAGACATAAGAATTTATAAAAGCTGAAATTCTTTTGAAATTAATGGGACATCCAGAGATGGCATTGGTAGACTGTACAACTGGGTGCTATACCAGTGCAAATCTGAGTGAGACAACGTGGAATTCTAAATCTAGGACAGTGTCGATTCTCTGAGCTATGTAAATATGAAGATTATAAATATGTTTTGAAATCATAAGGAAAAAGAAGTGTAGCTTGTGGTGGTTTAGACCTTTGTATTTGTAAGTTTTGTGGAATAGTGTTTAAATGTAAACTGAAACTCTGAGTGGTCATAGAATGACTTTGAGATGTTTGGGAGATGGCTCCCAGTTTAAGATGTGTCCCTGTACAGAGCGGTCATTCCCACGCATTTCCAGAGTGCTTTAAAGCAGCAAAAACTCAACGTACTTCAGGTTTACAAAGTGGAAGTTCCATTCCTGAAAGTTAATATCTGAAATAAAACAGAGATTTGATTTGGAAACATGCACGTGCCGAGGGACTTTGTTTAGTGAAACCCCCCTGAAGTCCATGGCATCGGAACGGAAATCCCACAGGTTTTGTCGGAGGCCCTCTGCAGTCTCAAAAGAGCTTCATTGACCACGGTCAGATGTGTTGAAGTACCTACACTTCCTCCAGAAGTGTGCGTATAGTGGGTCGGGGTGTTTGTGTGTGTGTGTGTATCTGTGTATATGTATGCATGGGCATGCACGGTTTGAGTTCTTAAAAACTTCTGTGTGTTACTGCTAACTGTAAAATTAGGCAGACTTTGTGTTTTCTTTAAATCCATGAGAATGTGTTGGCATACGTGCATGCCATGGTGGTCTGCTGGAGGGCGGCAGAGCAGACTGAGTACTGCCAGAGCTAATTTAGGGCAGATGTTCTGTTTCGATAGCTTGTCAGTCGATCTTCCTCATCTGCCCCCTTGCTTTCCGCTGTGACTTCCCTTAATATTTTCCATGAGTACAAAGATGTTAGTGTCTCTTTAGTGTTGCTCTGCTTTAAAATGAAATTTCTGCATGCACAGCAGGAGCTTGATCAAAGTCTACCACAGAGGCAACTGGAGGATCATAGAAGGGTATGTACAGCAGTCGAGCACGTTCAGAACTAATCCTCTACCTTTTCCTTTTAAACAGTGAAGCGTAAGTCATGTAAGAAACTTCTGTGGTCTCCTGGTAAATCTAAAGTGATCAGCCACGCTTGCAAAACAGGGTGCTGGAGCACCTTCTGTTAAATGGAAGGAGCAAGTGGCTTGGCTGCTCGGAATTAAACCTTAGGTCCTGGTGTAGGCTGTTCACGCTTTCCAAGCACTCCCCTTTGGTGGTGATCACGCAATTAATGAAGTCAGATTAATCAGTGCTGGTGGAGCTCGCCTGCTTTGGCCACACCTCCCCCTTCGTAAACAGCCAAGCTGCAAAATCAACATCCTCATACATTTCTCGATTTCTTCTGCTTTTGTAGCTGGGAGCAGAATAGCAGCAACTTATAATTGCTTCACTCTTAAATAGTATTGAAGATTCTCGGTTTTAAAGATCGTGACAAGTTTCTGATATCGCTTAAACCGAGTTGTGTATTGCATCTGCTTTACTGGTACGTGTACAATGATGTTTGTATACTGCTTGGTGTTTACCTTGATGGTGAATGCAGATGAAACTGAATGCTGAGGGGTTTTTTTTCTAGGTAGCATATTTCATTTCTCTTATTGCCGCCAAACATCTGATATTTGTTTGCATACTGTACGCATCAAAGTGGTGTACAACAGTAACATGATGGTGAAAGAACTGTTCTGGAGCCAAGCATTGCAGCTGAATTAATTATAACATTTCTTAAATACCACTTATTTTTTCTCCCCTCTACTTTGATCACATACTCATATACTTGTGAGCTAACACAGTGGGTTTGAATAATTTTGTAGGAAACAAAGTTTTTCCCCTGTTCGAAATCAAAATCCTAGTGCATGTGGGTTGCCAAACCTCCAAAACCATAGACCAGCACGCTTTCAGACAAGAAACTACAAATGCTCGATACAAGTTCCCACTTGTATTTTCTGGTTACTTGTCCTGTTTTGGACACACTACTCCTATAGTCAGCGGAGGTGCTGCAGGTCTGTCCTCAGGGCCGGAGCTCCCAGTGAGGCTTCTCCACTCACCCCAGCTATTTTGACCATGGAAAACAAGTTGCCTTCTGCTCCACAGTGGACCAGAAGGAAAGTCTAGAGACAACCCCAGGAGCTTTAGTTACTCTTCTGAATTCAGGGAGAGGTGGAGTTTACTGATCAGCAGTTCTCGTCGTTCAATGCGTGTTGTCATCTTTGTAGTAAGTAGCAGAAATTACTGGTTTTAAATGCCAGTTGATATGATGACTGCCAGTTGGTTTAACAGAAGAGGGAAAAGGTAATGCGAGAACTCCATTATAACTTGATTTTTGGCATAGGGCTTATATGGGTATCAAGTTGCCTTTCTAATCAGTGCACATGTAGAAGGAAGATGTAGTTAGGGAGGTTTTTGTCTGGCTCGGCCTTGTTCTGTCATGTAGCCTTCCTTACCTGCCAGACTGAGCGCGGGAAGATGGTTAAAACACTACATTGTGTACTAAACACTCTCATGTCGCTGTCAGTCCGAGTAGCTCCTCTGGGATGAGGTTTTGCTTGAGCTTTTGAATTTAGTCTCTTGCCTCTCCTACACGATAACTGTTTGGCCCCAGCGGTGAGAGGAAGTGTATGCCCCTTGGAAGAGCGCTCATCGTCTTCTACTGGTGCTTCCAAAGTAACTTGCCTTTTTTCTTTTTTTGGGGGGAACTTTTGGAAGCAGCTGGTTGGAAAGCTCACTTCATGTTTATTTTATATCTTGGCTCCCTGCCGCTTCCCCCATCCCCATCTGATTCCATGAAAGGCAGCTCCTGTGCTGCAGCTTTCACACTAATAATCTAGAGGCGCAGTTTTTAATCTGCAAAATTGCAGTGACGGCAGCAGACGGTGGCAGCCCTGACATTAGCACCGGCCGTGCGGGAAGGGCGGCGATCCCTGACCAACTGCAGGCATGCGCTGAGCCTCTCTGTTTGGAAGTGATGCCTGAAATTTGGTAAAGGACTGTTAATTTCCAGGCAGGTTTTTGTCTTTCCAGTACATCGTGGTATAAGGATTTCTCTAAGGTACCTTTTGTGGGTGCCAGCTTTGTACCAAAAGCAGTGTGGCTGCAGCAGTGCCGGAGTTTTGTATGAGCCAAATGATGCACATTTACATTGTTCCATTTACTTGTGTTGTAAAGGCCTCTTCTGAAAGTTTAAAAAATAAGGCTTCATTTGCGTGACAGCTAATATTAAACCTCGTAGTGAATGACATTTTGAATCTACAGTCAGACAACTAATTTCTTTTGAAATACAACTGAAAATCAGTATCAAGCACTTGTTCTGTGAACGGAGATCAAGATACTTTAGTTCATCCCCACAGATGTTTAAAATGAAATTATTCTTGGCTAGACCCATTTTTTTTTTTTTTTTAAATTTTTGGAAATCCCCTTCTTCCCCTCTCAGGGTGGTACTACTGTAACCACAGACACTGCCATCAGCAGAGCAGTAGCTCCCAGTTAAAATAATCACCACTTTTTCTTTTTTTGCACAAAGACCTCATTAAAAAAAAAAAAAAATCTGTTAATCCACCTGCGGTGTTTGTGCATCTGCCCGTTGCTGGCAGTACCGCCAGCTTTTGTACAGCGCTCTGAATTACTGGGAAGTCCTGTAAAGCCTTAAGCGAGAGCAGCACGGGGTCCGCAGGTTGACATTCAGCCTGGGAGGTGTTTTTGTCTCCTCTGGCCTCTGCTGACGGCAGCGGCACGTGCTCCACGGGGACATGCCGGCTGCTCCCCAGGGCATCGGGGTTATCTGAGGACCGGTGCCCTGCAGTGTCCCTGGGCTCATGTGCTGGGATGCTGACTGCCGGCGTGACCGGGCGGCTCGGGCAGCTGCCAGTGGGGAACAAAGAGCTGGGATGCAGCAGGGATCGCTCGGGTTTCCGCTCGGTGGCTGATGGCGTTGGATCGCATCAGCTGCTGACGGAGGGGAGAAAAGACTTGTGTTCCTGTGACATTGGTGAAATGGCAAAATAGGATAGGTTTGAGAAGGTGGGATTGCTCAGTCACAAAACCATTTCTAATGTTACGCTTTCTCTAATTCCCCTCTTCATTTTCTGTTGGTGCTGTACAGATGCTACTTTTTCACGTTTAAAAGTGAGATAATAGATCTTAATTTTAAAAAAAAAAAAAAAAAAAAGGTTTTTGGAGAAAAAAATTTGTTTGGAAC
>VYXH01009403.1:868305-926143 GCA_013397275.1 Burhinus bistriatus
AAAAAGGCTCTTTGAGAGTAAAATCTGTCTGGAAAGCTGTAGCAAAAAATCTGAACTGTAACTGTGTCTGATGCTGGGAACACATTATTTTATTTGAGCCCCATGAGACCCCCGTTGTCCCAGCCTGCCCGAGCACATCAGGAGATGCTCAGTGGATTTTTCCAAATCTCCAGGGTTTCGGTTCCCCCTCCCTCCCTACAAGTAGGCTAATGATAGCTGCGGTCCCCGTGCTACTGAATATTAGTAGTTTGTTTATTCATTAAGCTCACATCATGATTTCATTATCCTCTTTGACTCAAGGGTGAGGCACTCAGGCAAGTTTTGGTCAACCGTTACTATGGCAATGTGAGACCGGCAGGACGGCGCGAGAGCCTCACCACCTTCGGCAATGGCCCCTTGTCTGCCGGAGGCACCAGCAAAGCCGGGGCAGGAGGTAGGACGTGCTCCCGCTCCTCAGTGGTTCGTGTGATCTGCCCTGCCAGATGCTGTGTGTCTGTGTCTGCCTGACAAATTAGGGGAAATAGGGAGTTTTTTTCCTCCCTTTTGGACTTTCCCCCTACTGTTCTGTGCTCTGAAATCCCAAAAAAGAAGGAACTATCCACACGGATGGGGAAGAAGTCCTGCTTGCATGTCGCTGCTGGCTTTGGAAACTCCGACGGGTTTTAACTCACCTTGAGGAATTCCACTTCAGGCCTCACGGAGCGTCGCTCTCCTGTCTCTGATTGTGTCAACTGCCTTTTCCTCATGCAGATGAGAGCAGTGTTCTTTTTATCCTGACTGCATTTTGGAAAGTACTTTAAAATTAAACAGGCAGAGCTTTTTACGCTTCCCAGAGACTGTCATGGGTTGGCTTGAATTTTGTGACTTTGCTTTGAATGAGCGTGCTTAGAAAACCTGATTAATTTAATATCTGCAATAATATTTGGGAAACGTGCTCATAGGGATGTCAGATTATTAACCATATCTGAAACAAAACCATTTCATTGTATTACAGAGAGATTGCAGGGTGGGATGAGCAAAAATTCGGTTTGAAGTCAGTTATAAAATGCAGTATAATTTGAGACCATTGATAAAAAAAGTCAGTAATGTCAAGCATGTTTTGTCGAAACACAGTTCAGTGGGTTTTGCCTCTTCAGAATAAAGGCAGTGGGTAATCCTGTTGAAAGCAGGCCTGATCAGAAACAACCACCAAAAAAAAAAAAAAAAAACCGCAAACCCCCCAAAACCCCAACAATTATTTCCCCCCTATTTTTTGAAGTCAATATATATTTCATTAGTCCTTGTGTTGTGCTGCCTACTGCTGTACTCTTTTACTTTCTAGAGCGTTTTGTTTCAGTTCTCATTATTCCTGCCTCTTCCACAGACTCTTGCTTGTTTCTCCTGTTTGGTCTGCTCATCCGTGAAGTTCACCATTCTGTAATGGCACAGAAGCCTAGCATTGGCTTTGCCATCCTCTGGAATTTGTTTCACCTTTTTTCCATCCCCTCACTGGTCTTGCAGAGCCTCTACCTCTCTTTGCATCCTTGAATCCATGCTGTTTCCAGAATCCTCTTCCAATACACCGACCTTCTTCCCATTTTCTGCTGCTAATGAAGGCAGCAGTAGCAATAACCATTTCCCATCACCGTCCCAGGCTGTCCTCCAGGACACCACCTCCTGCAGGCTCGCACGCGTTAAAGCGATGTCAAGTGCCCGTCTTACAACATACCTGACCTGTGCTTTGAATGACAAACTCTTCCTTGCAGAAATACTGGGAGCCAGGTTCATCACTGTTAATAAACGCATGTTCATCCTTCAGGATAGGTTAATAATTTAAACCAGAAGAGAGGTGCCATCACCGTAGGGTGGCAGGGTTTGAATCTCAGCCTGTTTCTCATAATCGTCTTTATAGGAGGAAGCTCTGGATCGAGTTCAATGAGCCGAGGTGAAATGAGTTTGGCAGATGTCCAGTGTCATCTGGATAAAGAAGGTGCATCCAACCTGGTCATAGATCTCATCATGAATGCCACCAGTGACAGAGTCTTCCATGAGAGCATTCTGCTAGCCATTGCCCTTCTGGAAGGTGGAAACACTACGATACAGGTAGGGAAATGGAAAACTTCAAGCTTGTAACTAAAACGTGTTGGGAAGGGAAATGTGTTCATGAAATCCAGGAAATTTGAGGAGGTTAAGGAGATGGGAGGGGAAATGACTGCATGGTCTTTGACCTGTAATTAAGAAAAATATCAGTGTCTGCTGTGCAAAAGTTAACTTATTAAATGTTTGCACGGGCACTGAGTAATTGAGGTATTTCCCAGGGCAATGTAGAGGAATGTATAACAAAACAGCTTTGTAGCCTAAGTTAATGTGACTAATTTTACGAGTAAGTTTAAGCAAGTGCAATATGCGCAGAGACTTTTACAACTACCTGTTAGATTTCAGACTGGAATTTAAAATAACAGTAAACTCCAGAAGACCACTGTTTTCCTGTAATCTTGCTGTCCTTTGTTCTGCGTTTTAAATAAGGATTTGGTTTTCCTAAATGAGAATTGTGACTGATACAGATTTTAATGAATATACACCAACTAGCTTGTATGGTATTCTTCCAAACAGAAAGTAAAACCTTATTATGGCAAAACATGCCTACAAAGAATATTGAACATGTAATATTTTACTCTTTTGACTTTGCCTGTGTTCTGTTTGCAAACCGTCTGTTTCTGTCTTGGACAATGGGCTTTATGTGTAGCTATTCCGGAAAGTGTTACCCCTTTCCTACCTCACTGCAGTGTGTTTCACACGTCTGAAGAAAACAACTGGTGACTTGTTTAAGGCCTATTTTGCAGATTGCTCCTTTCACTCAGAGAAGCGGTACACCCGAATGTTTGATACACATACTGATTTGGGCTTATAATTTGATGCCATTTGTGCTGCATCCTAATTAGGAACTTTTATTTAGGTACTTGAAGATAAAACATGCTATCATTTTCTTGGGCAAAGAGAACTAAAAAAATCTTACCTATGTGGCCCACTGTTCCCAATATGGTATAACCACTCCCCAGTTCTTTCTTTTTCTGCCCTGAAAACCATACTACCTGAAAGACGCAGTCTGTCTCCAGTATCGCTGTAGCAGCAAAGAGCCACCACAGTGAGAACGTTACTGGGAACTAGACCTCCATGGCAACTTCTGGGAGAACTGTTTGACCAGACTGAGGGTAGCACCCAGTCTTGTGCTTCATCCGCTCTCACTCTGGGCTGTAGCCAAAATGGCCCGTCCTGTTCTGGGCAGCTCTGCTTGTCCCCTCGTCGTGTGGCTCCTGCAGCTGTGGGGTGAGGTAAGTGTTGAGTGGTTGATCCGATGGAAACCCAGCCTGCCGGTGAAAAGGGATTAAATCCCATAGAGATGTCTGGCTCAAACCTGAGCAGAGATGTGCTGAAGAGCGGCTGTATCCTCTGGGCGGCTGTAGCTGGTGAGGTTCGATTAAGGGTCATGTGGGGCTGAATCCTGACTAGTTACGGTTGGTCATTATGGTTAAAACTAGATCTCTACAGCAGCACCTCTGGTGTTCATGCAAACTTCCCTTGAGAGAAGGCAAGGGATGTTTTTGGGCTCCTTCACTCTGTCCCTGTAATCAGTACCCTCTTTTTTTTCCCCTGTGTATATGCTCTAGGGTGAAGCTTCTTTGCAAAAGACAAAGTGGGAATCAAATGTTTAAAATCCCATGTCACCTTAAACTGCAATGGCAGGATTAACTTTCCTTAGGGAGAGTCACTCCTTTAAATTTCCTGCTCTTCTCCAATGTACAGGACGCTGAGCTTTCATCTTCCTAGCTCTCAGGGAGCCTCAGGTAACCTCACACTGTCATGCTGGAAGGAAAAACAAATTCTGCACCAGCCTGACGTGGAGAGATCCTTTGCTTGTGCTGGAACCCAGAACTAATGGGCTGAGTAGAGTCACTTCCCGCTGTGTGCGAATCAGTGTTGGAAACACATTCCTCAGCTCGTCTGGTCAAAACAAACAGGGAAATCTGCAGTCCATCTCCAAAGACACCTCTTTCACCAAGAAGGGAGCTTCTTTAGTTTGCATTTGCTGTCTGTCACTGGGAGCTGGGAGTCTGTAAAATAACCATGCAGTTAGGAGTGAGCTGTTGGCACGGGGTGCTCGCAGCACACGGCGTAACACTTTCACATCCCTGCCTTACGCTCCTGCCAGTCGCACTCTTGCCTCTATAGATGTTGCTTCCGCGATCCAGAGTAACTATTTTCCCTCCTTTCCCACTCCGGAATAAGTGCTTGGCAGTTGTCTTCACCTTTAGAAAATGTTCTGGGCAGCCAGCAGTTGCTTGGTGCGTGTGCGGGTACGTGCTTTAGCGCAGCAGCGAAGGGCTGCGAGAGGGGGCTCTGGTGTAGGCTGCTTTTAAGTACGGAATGTTTTAGGAACCAAATGAGTTGTGATGCCTACAGCTAATGAATGCTGTAAGCTCCGAGGTCTTGGGCACACCCAGGAGCTCTTACTCATGCATGCAAAGCACGGATGAGACTTTATTGAAAATATCCTGTGGAGGGGTTGCAATGCAGATATTCTGTGTTATATCAGGCCAACGGATTGCTAGTAAAAGGCAAAAAAGAAGGTTCTTCAGTGCACAAAGGTGTTCCATGACTTACCTCTGCATTGGTTAACTGGTGCTGGTGCTAGGTAGCGAGTTCCCTGGTGCCTTGCTTTACTTGCACTGGCTCTAGCACAGTCAGGGCCTGCGGGGACGACTGCAATGTCAGTCAAGAACAGCACGTATTCAGCACTCTGATCTTTCAGTAGTCTTCGAGTCGTGAAAGCCAAGTAAGTAAAACTGTAACGGAAAAAAATGCCAACCGCAAAGCTTAACTTCTGGGAGAACGGCTGGCTCAGCGCTGGTGAATCAAAGCAAAGGTGGAGGTTTTGCTCTTTGGTAAAATCACTGTTTCAGGTCTGTATCTCCCAGAGTGACTGCTGACTGGTGTCCCAGTTAAACTGCTGTCCTGAAGTGGCAAATTCACGTAACCAAGCTTTTCTCTCTTCGCATAGGAAGAGTAGTGTATCTGCTCACCCAGAAAATAGCGACTGCTGTGGGGGCAGCCCAGCTGTTAGGGAGCAGCGCCTTCCCAGGAGAGCTGCCTGGGGTACCCCCAGTCTGCACAGCCTCAAGTCCAGCAGGTTTTACGAGTGATGGTCTCCTACTTTGTAAGATTTCATTTTTACAAAATGCCCTGCAAAATTTGTCTGCTTGTGGAAACCAGATGCGCTTACGAAAATGAACCCAATACTTTCCGTGGTCTTCTGTCCTGATCTTTCACTAATCTATGTTTGTTTGGTAAATTTTGCAGAGTAGGGCTTCACAGCCTCTGCAGCCTGCAGAGTGGATTTTCTGAAGTCCTACAGCGGTTTCCAGTAACTGCCCGTGGAAGAGTCATCTTCAGTCTCTGGACTAATAACTGCGTTCATTTTGCATCAGATACGTTTGTCATTGTGAAAGTCAACCTAGCCAAATCGACCAGCTTTGTCTTTGAGGTCTAACACAGTTTATCTTCATTTCATATTTTTTTTTGGTTATTATTAGCAACTCTTGATTTATCATATTTGGAGCAAGCTCATTCTGTGCTCAGTCTGAATAAATTTTACCGAACCTAAATTGCTTCTATCTACGGGCCTTTGAGAATAGGAGACTGGTGGGATAGGGACAGGTTATGTAAAAAGGCTCTTTGGCAGCAAAGCCAGAAATGTGTCACCCCTGCATGGCATCTTCTTAACTCCAGGTTTTCACACGGGAAATGAATTCGGCCTGAAGTTAAGCAAAAGGTTTGTACTGACACACAGGAACTTGCACATGATGATTGTAATATGGTTAATAATGGGAGTTCCCGGGTAACTCCCACGAGCGTTAGTGGGAGAACAGATCCCCATGATGCTGGGAAGGGATAACTGGAATAGGTGTTACCTTTTCATTACATACGTGCAGGGCCAATATTAAGGCTAGGCAAAGTAGGTGGTTGCCAACTCTAGCAGAAAAGCAAATCTAGAAGTGTTCCTTATTATAATTGGCAGGAGTGATTTTTATGGTATTGTTAAGAAAATTAATGTGGAGGAGAAGCAGGGCAAGGAAAAATACTCCTGGCTTACCTTAGGAAAGAGGCTAAGCTGGTAGAGTATGGCATGTGGAATCCCACGCTGCTGTGTTTTGCTATAGGGGTGAGCGTGGATGTGATAAATTAACTGCTCTGGGAGAAAGACAGAGGTCTTTGCCCACTTAAAGCTCTCTGGATGGAAGCTTTTCTAGGTTATTTTTAGCTTTTGGAATTCACTTGGGAATGCTGTCAGGTTCTTTGGTAACAAAGATGCTGATGAAAGTGTCGTAGCTGTGTCCGCTGAGCTTGTTGCTCCCGCTCAGCAGGAGCTCTAGGTTTTTTTTGGTGGGAAGCCTGCCCTCATTTGTAAGGAGTCAGAAGCGGAGGTGGAACCGCAGGGTCAAAACCGGACAACAAATTAACTTGACAAATGCTGCTGCTCACTGAACTGAAAATTACATAAAGCCCATTATTAATTTATATAAGCCTCAGCATCCACCTCGAGACCGCTGGTGTCAGCGGTTCTGCACAGAGCGGCCCTGGGGGGGGGATGCCCTGTCGGCCCCACGCTCTTCCCCAAAGTGGTGAGGGGTGAGCGTGCCCTGCATTCCGGCTGCGGCTGGCCAGCCCCTGGCACCCGTCCCCCCGGGCTGCTGGCTTGGGCGCGCTTTGCTGGAGCTCCCGTGGCAGGTGGTGTTGCCCATGGGCACGCTGCACATGGAGCTGCATCTCCTTTGGAAGGGATGGAAGCTCGGTCCGTTCCCTGCGCACGCTGCAACATGGCGAGTCTTCCTCCATTAAAGCAACCCTGGCAAATGAATGACGGCAGAGGAAATTGTTGAGGACTTCTGTAACACTTGTCTCTCGTCTGCCAAATAAAAATTATGTGCGCCGTTACTCTGCCTCACCTCCGTAGAGTTTCGGGTTTCCTTGGTCGGTGGAAGTTCATGACAAGTAAAGTCCTTTACGTAACTGCCTCTCCATGGAGACTTCGGCCCGCTCGGTTAATTAGGGATCTTCTCAAAAGTTAGATTGCGTGACAAATTACCCACACGCACATGTTGGTATTTTCAGCAAGGGAAGGTAAAATGAGGTTGATGGCATTAGTTTAGTTTAAGGCGTTTTTTAAGCGCTACCCCGAAGTGACGTGATGCAGAGCTACCCCTCTGCGGTGCAGCGGTGCCTCCTTTCCCCTTCATCCCCAGTTCTTCCCAAGGTGGGCTGCAAGCACAGAGCGTGAGGTGGTAGGAGTCAACACCCAAGCAAAAGGTGATTATATTTCAGGAAAGAAGTGGGACTTGCTCCTAGCTTTAAGGCATCTGAGCAGAGTTGCTGCTCCTGCACGGAAGACGATGGTGGGATCTGCTCCTCTCAGCTGCTGGGGGAAGGAGGGATGTCCGGGATGAGGACCAGGGGCCACCGTGACTAGAGATAGCACCAGGGAGGCTGTGGTGGTGGACTGGAGGGTCATGCCTCCATCGTGGCATGGCAAGAGCAAATCAGTGTCGTGTTGAGACGGGGTTTGGAGCTCACCATGTATGTGTGAGGCTCCTTTGAGATGGGACTGTACAAAAAGCTGCGTGGCTTCAAGTTGCTTTAACTTCCAGAGCTCTTCAGTTCAGGCAGCAAAGAGGAGCCGTGGATTTCGTGTGTCCTCCTATGAGCGCTCGTTAGGGTTTGGGGCTACGGCTGCTGTTGCAGAAGTACCGAGGGAGGCTCCGAACAAGCGACGTTATCAGAAATCACAGCAACCAGCTCTTCGTTGGTCTGGTTTAGTAGGAAATCCTGGTTTGGGTGAAATGCTGGGCTAAACATGACTGTCCCGTCTCTAGCTCTGTCTTGCAGCATACACGGACTTGCATTGACATTTCTCCTCGTGCATTGCCACCCGTAAGAAAGCTCCAGCACGGTGAATTGTGTTCTCCTTTGCTGAACTCGGTGCCTCAATCTGTCCAAAGATGATAGAGAGTTATTAAATAATTGCAGAATTGATGCACAAAAAGGAATTGAATCTCGAGCTACCCGATTCCCGTTGGGGTTTGTGGCACGTAGGAAAGCCGCAGAAACCGAGTGCACTGTGGGGTGCTCTGACCATCCGCCGCAGCCCTCAGGCTTGAGGGAAAGGTAGCTTTGAGGCAGATCTGTGTCCTTCAGCTTGCGGTAGGGTTGGCTGTGAAATCCTGTGACAAAAATGGAAGGATAAGCGACGCTAAAAAGATCAGCAGTGGAATAGTTGGAACCAGCCAGGCAACCCGCTTTATTGGTTTTTGCTTTCCCTGTTGGCCTGACTGTGTCCTCTCCTATTCAGTTGCCAAAACACTGAGAGTTTCTTTTTCTCCGTGACTGCAACTGCCCTTCAAAATTGGGAGAAAATTCTACAAAATGTTACGGAAGTATTGGTGATATAAAACATAGATTTAGTGACACAAGGGTGCTTTAGGGTTTGTGGTTTGGGCTTTTTAAACCCAATTTACTACTTACAAAATTTGCAGCAGTCGCATCTATCTTTGAGCACGCAAAATTGCACGTGAGGGTAAACGCTTCAGAGGCAAGAATATCTTTGGATCGCTAAACTTTTGTAAAAAGCAGTTGAGAACTTTTGGTCAAAAAAAGAAAAAGTCTCTTAATGTTTCTACTGTTTGTTTGTAACAGGCAGAGTTCTTTGATATAGGATGTTACATCTTTTTTACGTTGTTTTAATAATACCTGTTTAGGAAACTAAAACAAAAAAACCAGCAAGCTATCAGCATGTATTAAGCAATCACCGATGTCTTTTGCCATTTTAATGAGTTTTTCTCAAGTTAAAATACACCATAATTTTTTTTTTGTACATCCTGAGTATGTTGCTTCAGAACATGATACAGGAAAAAAGCAAGTGTTGATAAGGTCCTGCGTCAGCCATCGGGTTCAGCTGTGGGCAGTGGCCCCTTGTGAAAGAGAGCCCTCTCTTTCGCAGCGAAGAGTGAAGCACGCTGCAAATCCAGAGCCTCCTTCGCGGCGCAGTTGCCTTCAAAGCAAGGCACAGAACCTGCGCTCGTAATTAAGTCAGCGCTGAGGACATCCCCGTCCCGATGCGCTGATGATGTGCAGCACGTGAGGACACTCGAGATGGCAAGCCCCTGGGAGCACACGCTCTCTTTCACGTGTATTTTAACGTGTTTAGCGCAGTGAAGTCTCAATCTCCCTTCGCCGTGAGATACCACCATGTTACAAACAAGCCCCATTAATGTGCACTTTTGGCGCAGAGCCAAAAGCTGCGAGGATTCATTCCTGCAGAGATGATTTTATTTTTATTGGGGGCAGCAAGATGCATAGGTGAGACTGAGAACAGGGTGGATGAGGTGAGATTGTAATGGTACCACCTCCTACTTCAGCTGCAGCTGATATTACTTCCTGAAGTATATTTGGGCCATCAGTATTCCTGTATCATGCGCTCTTTCGGTCTTTTTGCCCAAAGGGAGGTTTTATCGTAACATCATAGAATGGTTTAGGTTGGAAGGGACCTCAAAGCTCATCTCGTTCCAACCCCCCTGCCATGGGCAGGGACACCTCCCACCAGACCAGGTTGCTCCAAGCCCCGTCCAACCTGGCCTTGAACACCTCCAGGGATGGGGCAGCCACAGCTTCTCTGGGCAACCTGGGCCAGGGTCTCACCACCCTCAGAGCGAAAAATTTCTTCCTGATACCTCATCTAAATCTGCCCTGTTCCAGTTTGAAGCCATCACCCCTCGTCCTATTGCTACGCGCCCCTGTAAAAAGTCCCTCCCCATCTTTCCTGTAGGCCCCCTTTAGGGACTGGAAGGGCTCCAAGGTCTCCCCGGAGCCTTCTCTTCTCCAGGCTGAACAACCCCAACTCTCCCAGCCTGTCCTCCCAGCAGAGGGGCTCTAACCCAGGTTATGCTTAGATTTTTGAGGTGCCCACCTGTGCGATTGAGCAATTTAGGCAAGAAAAGGAGGAGAGGTGCTACATCAGGGTTCAGCTGCGTTGCTTGTCCTCCAGTCTTGGTAGCCTTGTATCGTTTGTGGTTGTTGGCTACCATGGACATCCCGTGTGTCAATCCTCTCGGCGTTCAGGTGGGATCCCGGTCCCGTAAGGAGCAGGGGTGTAAATGGCTAATCCTCCATACTCTTCTCTGTGGGATCCAAGGTCCAACCTAAACTTTTAAGATGATCCCTAGCAGGATTAAAGCCCTCCGCAAGCAGGCAGAGGCAAGCTATTCAGAAAAACAAGGTCATGCTTATTTTTTTTTTTTTTTTTGGTAAGCACGGGAATCAACAAAGCGCTGTTATATAACTTCTATTTATATCCCGCTGGCTCGCTGCAGGCGCACAGGAGTCGCTGAGACGGGAATTTAATGAGCTCTCAGGGCTTGCTCACCTTCCAGAGCGGGTAGGAGCCAGCTTGTTTTTGAAGTGCGTCAGCAAATGAAACTGGTGGTGGGTGGGTGGTTTGGGTAGGTGGACTGACTTGTTGCTATGGTTTTCTTTAATTCCTCTGTCTCTCAAGAAGATCTTACACTTTTTTTTTCTTTTTTTCTGTTTTTTTTCTTTTGGGGAGTCTGCAGACTTCCTTGTTTCTCACACCTACACAGAGCTCGCTGGTTCGGTAAGGAAGTGGGATTCATGCTCCTGCCATGCAGGAGCCTTGCACAGATTAACTGAGCGACCCGGCGGGTGCGTGCTCCCACATGTAGGCAGGAGGAACTCGAATAAGGCTCCGTGCTGAAAGCAGGTCAGGCCCCCGAGTCTCCCACGCTTTGGGAGCCATCTGCTCCGTCTGCGGGGGGGATTTAGACCCCCAAGCCAACAGTCACGTTTCTACCTGTCGCTCCCCCCAGTGTGCCTTCATCTCCTGGTGATCATCCCGTGTCACTTCACTGTCCCAGGGGTTTTCTGCTGGCTCCGGAAGGCCACAAGGGGACCGTATCTCTGAAAGTTGTTCTTACTTTCCTCTTCGTGAAATGACTTTAAATTGCATCAAGATTTTAGCTGTTGCAGTAGGAGAACGCGTATAAGGGCTCTTCCCGAAACGAGTGGTGTAATTCTGCTGCTGCTTTCGTTTAAAGCTGGTGGGGAAAGAGGAGCGTTTCCACGGGTCAGTCTGGTACGCTCCTACCCCTCCAAAACCCTCCTCCCAGTGGTGGGGCAGAGTCTCCAGCTAGGCGTAGAGCCTCGCAGGGTGGCACGTGGATGCCCATGGCAGAGAGAGTTTGTCTTATTTGTGGAAAATAGAGCTGGGGAGTCCCCCTTCTGCTTGCAAGACAAAGTTTATTTTACAGTTTGAAAAAAAAACCAGGCAATTGAGGTGTTCTGGCAAATTTTCCTTATGGGTTTATTTCAAACCGTGAAGTACGTTCAGCGTGAGATATTTCAGCTGCCATTTCCTTAAGCTATGCAAGACTAATGATAGCTATCACTCACGCCCCAGAGTGAAGGATCTTCAGCGAGCCAGGACGTATGAAAGACTTCAAGAAAAGAGAGGGATCAGTGATATTGAAAATAAATAAATGAGAGGGGAGAGAAAGCAAGGTTAGATTTGAATTTTCTGCAGTGGAAGCCCTTGCAATATGTTTCGGCAGAATGTAGAGGGTTGGCATTTGTCCTTAATTCAGTGCTTGTGTTAGCAGTGCAGTTCCCCTTGAAATGTGGCTGCTTTGAAGTAGTCCAGCTATAAGAAACGGTACGGGGGTGGCGAGCTCTTTCCACAAATGTGAAGTAGCACAGAAGTTTTGCATTAGTTCATGCTGGCAGCCTGTCCGGATAACCCAAGCAAGTTAAGATCCCCGTAATAATGTCTGTAGCGCCGGAATAAAATGTCCTGAATTGAAGCCAGATCACTGATCTTTCTCTTGTATCTGGAGGGACTTTCCTCTTTGAAATATCCCTGACTGGTCAAGTTCATGGGGTATTTTCTGTTCACTGGTGTTAGAGAAATGGGGAGGGAGATGACAACGGTTTGCTGTGATTTGTGAGGTGTTTGCTGGGGCTTTGCTTTCCCTTATTTATCGGTAGGCAAATATTTGTTTTCCTGGGGAATTCTTTGGGATCTGTTGGGATGGTCTGGCAGGGTTTAATGGCTGTGGTCTGGTGAGACAGCTTTGTGCGCTACGGAGGGTGTGGTCCAGAAAAGATTCTGTGCGCTGCAGGATGCCGGCATCTCTGCTTGGGTTCTGCAGCCAAACGCTTTCCTCAAATCGGGCCACCCTTCTTTCAGGAGGAAGCAGGCATCTGAGCAGACGCATCTTAAACCCAACGCTTGCTAATGGGTTTTAGTTCTGTTTCTCACAACACCGTCATTCAGACAGCGCACGCAGTCCAGCCTGTCATTACCGAGTCTGGGGCGGAAAGCCAAGCTATTCCGTGCAAAACAATCACACGGTTGTTCCTTTCCTTGGCTGGTGAAACAGCTGTGACTTGGGGGCAGATCCAGCTAACAGGTAACGGCGTAGAGGAAGGTGTTCCCAGTAAAGGTGACAGCACACACAGCCAAAACTGGATAAGCCTTTCAAAGGCCAAGAGCTGGAACTAAGCTGCCTTCAGCTGGTTCCTTTTTTTTAATTTTTTTTTTCTATTTAACAACCCTACACTGGGCACAGACTCACTCACCGTTAAACTTATTGTGGATTAGTTATATTTCTAGTGGGTTAATTAGCTGGGTCTATACTCGGTACACCTTACCTGAAGGTATCAGGCTGCTGCGTTTTCCAGCTTTACTCTCCAAAGGGCAGATGTCAGCTCTGCTGGTTAAAAAACCAGTTTGCTACCAATTGCTGGTATGGGAGACACATTGAGGAGCATTTGTACGTGTCGTGTGGTTATCCTGCCTCCGTAATCCCACTCCCCTGAGCTGCTGGGCTTCTCGTCACTCTTCATTGGAAATTGCGTATATTCTGTGTCAAAGATCTTGGAAGGCAAGGCAGGAAGGGAGAAGAGGTGAAGCGGTAATGCTAGGAAATGTGCCCGTTCTTTGCTGATTTTTTTTTTTTTAAAATGTGATGCTACAATCCAGATTGCTAATGATCTGCAATATTTAAGAACATGCCAAAAAATAACCACCACAGAAAATGATACTAGTTCTGAGTAAAATGCCAGCAAGCAAAAGTAGTATTTTCACTTTAGCAAAAAAGGTAGGTAAACATTTAATAGCATATGTAAATAATTTGAAGGGGAGAGGGCACCAGCTTCCCGAGACAGCCATGGAAGAGACATAAATTAAAAAAAAAAAAAATTAAAAATCAGTGACTGGAAGTTAGTGTGACATAAAAAGGAGATTAATCATATGTTTCTAACAGTTGTTAACCACTGGAGCAGACTATGGACAGACATAGTTCATCATCTCCGCCTTCTACAGAAAGACGGAATTCTCTTCTCGAAGAGATGCATTACTTAAACACAAGTTTGGGCTCAGTTAATGAGCGAGAGCGAAGGGCTGATGGTGCTCCGAGGTGGGCCAGGCTGTAGCTGATCAACATGCTGTACTTTAAACTTGGCCTTCAATCTGTTTTCTAGTGAAATCAGTCACTTGGTTTACAGCTTTTGTTCTGCAACGTGTTTTGCGTGGACCAGGGAAATCAAGTTGTATATGGTACGGTGATAGTATGTACTTACTGTCCTCCTTTGGCTCAGAGGCAGTATGCTGGAGGGCAAAGGTGGAAGAGGGATATTCTGCTGTGCATGAGGTTTCTGGCTGGATTTCTTCAGGAGCAGAGTTGGATGATGGAGAGGAGAAGAAAGGAGAAGTTATTGCACAGGTTTCCTGGTACCTGGTGTTTTACTCTGTGGTGTTTTCATAGACCACTTGGGATGTCAGGAGAAGGAATTGCTGTGGCTGGCTTTGCAGATGTGCAGTGCATGTGCTGGGTTGTTCTCCTTCCATCCCTTTGAAACAAGTACAGGCTCATCGTAATGCTTGATGTATCATATGCCTGTAAAAGAAGCAGCGTAGTGCTGCTTGCCTAGTGCTTCGTACCTGCATGGAAACAGCGCACCACAAAAATACACTTCGTCTCCAGTCACCTGCAAGACTTTGAACTTGCAAACTTTTACGCAAGAAGATTTTCCCCTTGTGTTTCTTAACAGAGCTCTTTCCATTGCCCAGGTTAGGTGGTGGTGTAGGTGGTGGTTCTTCGTCTTTAAAAATGATTGAGAACTCTTTGCGTGGTGTCCTTGCACATGGTGAGCGTAGCTATCGTGCTAGAAGCTTGTGCAGGTCATATGCGGATATTTTTGAGGTTCTTTCATTCTGTGGCTGTGTAATTAACTGCAATCACATTATCTCTGATATTCTCACATCAGAGAGAAGTCTTGGTCCATTTAATCAGCCGGTTGCGGTGCTCTGGAGATGTGTTGTGTTTCATTGAGGTGTGTGTACTTGTAAAGCTGTTTGCTGAATCCGTCATTCATAAAGCAAACCTCATGATCTTCTGTGTGTCATGTGATGTCTCTTGTTTAATGGCAATGACTCTTAAAAGTTGTTAACCAAACACAGTTGAAATAAAATACAGTTTCATACTGCATGATTTTAGCACTCTGTATGAGCAGGCAACTGGTCCACTGCCAGCGTCTCGAGTACGAGATGAAGCCTGTGTCTTCACTTGCCTTTCAGGTAGCTTTTCCTCTGTTACCTCATACTGGGATAACCAGATACAGTCCACATACTGGTGTGTTCCCTCCCCTGCCCTACTGTAGGTTTCTAGGAGATCGCAAGTCCCAGCTTGTTGGTGGCTAAATCGGCAGGGTCTAGCTGGGAGACGAGGAGCCAACCTGGGCTTCTCTGCCCAGGCGCGGGGAGGGCAGGGCTCTCTTTTGCTGACAAGACGCTTGGCTTTTGGGTTTGCATCAGTTTCGTTACAGGGCCCTCAAAGGAACGGATGATGTCAAATGCTGCAGTGTCAGTGGTACATTCAGAGCGCTGTTCTTCAAAAACACCTATGAGTGTAGAGGTTTCCTGTTCCCTTCATTCCAAGCTGCTTTCCTTGCACGCTTGCTCTTTCGGCAGTCTTGCTTGTGGTTGCACAATGTCCATGTGCAAGCGAGGACCCCGGCCTACAGGAGTCTAAAATGGCCACTCTATTTCCATGTTAAAAAGGGAGATTTTTCCAGTTTTTGCTTTGAGCACAGTGTGCTGCTGCAGCAAAGCAAGCCAACAGGACGCTGGGTTGCATCAACAAGGGCATCACCAGCAGAGATAAAGAAGTCATTACCCCACTCTACACAGCACTTGTCAGGCCACACCTGGAATATTGTGCTCAGTTTTGGTCCCCACTCTACCAAATAGATGTGGCCGGGCTGGAGAGGGTCCAGAGAAGGGCCACAAAGATGATCAGAGGACTGGGAAGCCTGCCATATGAGGAAAGGCTGAGAGAACTGGGTTTGTTCAGCCTTGAGAAAAGAAAGCTTAGGGGAGACCTTACCACCATGTTCCACTATTTAGAGTGGCTACAAAGAAGGTGGAGACTTCCTTTTTACAAGGAGTCACATGGAAAAGACGAGGGGTAATGGGTACAAGTTACTCCTGGGGAGATTCCGACAGGACACAAGAGGAAAATTTTTCAGAATGAGAACAGTCAGCCATTGGAATAATCTCCCCAGGGACGTGGTGGATTGCCCAACATTGGACACTTTTAAGATTCAGCTGGACAGGGTGCTGGGTCATCTTGTACAGACCGTGCTTTGGCCAAGAAAGGTTGGACCAGGTGATCCTTGAGGTCCCTTTCCACCTGGTATTCTATGATGTGTAAATAAATTTTAGGATTTCTGTCATAATTAGCACCACCAATTACCTGCTCAGACACAACTTGCAAGATCACACCTCTTAAAATACAGTGTCTTTGATAGCTGGCATGTGGTTGATTCGTATGTGTGAAGGTGTTAGGCATCCTGACCTAAACTGAAACAATCATTTTGTGACAACCATTGAATGTATGCACAAGCACACACAAGAAAGCTTTACTGGAAATGTTCCTTTCATTTGTATTTTTTCTCTGAAGTGCAGTGGAAAGTCAGTTAAGAAGCTTCAAAAGATGACAAAAATCAAGCCTGTCAGCAAGTAACAATTACTCGCATGCAAGATATTTCTTCACTGTGGTTCATTAAAAAAAGCTTTTCCTTCACCGCTACTTCATCGCAGGGAAACTCCTCCTGTACGGGCTCTTGAGATGTGCAGCCAGGTGACAACCATCGCTCGCCTGACGAGCAAATAGTGCCGTTTTTCAGAAAACGGCTACCCTTTCAAGAACCGATAGTTTATACTGGTCTATCTGTAAAATGTTATTGGTATGCTCGTTGTGTAATACTGGTAGAGTAAAATTTTCGCGATGCAACTTAGGTGCGGACTCTTCCTCTGTCTGTACTTGTAGCCACCATGGAAGAGACTGTGCTTCAAAGGGTTGGCTGCCTAAATAACCCAGCCTGAGATCTGGGTACCGGTCAGCAGCTTGGGGAAACCATGTTACTGCATCTCTTCATTATGATTGTGATTTGACGGTATTCTGTCCACTAAGTCTGGTCAGGTCAAAGATCCAGTTTAGAATAAAAAAAAAAACCCACCTAGGTAATTAAACTGTCATTCGGACAAAGGATGTTTTTATTTGGGTATGTTTTATGAGAAAACATTAAAATTCTTGATATAAAGTGTTGGATTATAGAATAATTCTACAAATACCATTAAACAAATTGGGCACCTAAACCATCTTGTGTCGTGTCACAGGGCCCAGCACAGTTTCTGTTTCAAGGACTTTCGGTAGAAGGCGTCTCTTGCAGTGCCCTGGCATCTCTCCTTTGCTAGACGGTTTGAATGGGTGTCAGGAGAAGGTACCAGTGTGGCTGGTTTTGCCGACGTGCGATGCCCGTGCTGGGTTCTTCCTCTTTCCCTCCTCTCTGTCGATCACTAGCAATAGGAACAAACCCTTCAAGGGTTTGCTCTGGGCAGGTAGAAGGTATTGCAGTGGTGGGAGGGATCTCTCATGTGAATATTGACCAACTTCTTTAAATAGTAGCGCTGCTCCTCTGGCTGTAATCAAAGATGCAACTTTATTAGTGTTTCAAAGTCATCCAGCGCTGCTCTGACTGCAGCTGCTTGGGAGTGATCAAAGGCAGGCGTTCCGGCGACGGCCTTGTGTGCTCCGCTTCGCAGGAAAGCGGGCAGGATATATATTGCTATTCCCATTTTAATTTGTTTTTTCAATAAATCAGGCTTCATTCCTATTCATCATGTAAAGCTGTTGGATCGTGAGCCGCTGCAGAATGCTAACTAATTTCATAATACTCTGCATAAGGTGACCCACTTACAAGTTCATCCTTCAGTCGCGTTTAAGCTCTGGTCCTGATTTATGTAACGGCATATTGGTTTCATCAAGAATTGTCTGATCACTCACTGTGTTGGCTCCTTTTTGACCTGGACATGATTTGTATTCTCCTCAATTTTAGGAGGAACTTTCTGTCTCTGTGCACATATGGGCAGAAGAACATTAGTAAACCTTTTTAGAAGTAGTCAATGCTTTCGGTTTTTCTGTCACTTAAAGTTGTATTAGAGTAGGAATTAAAAGGAGTTTTAAGTCATCTGCTGCAGACGGGGCAATGGAAACTTAGCACGAAATATCCCTCATTACATCGCCCTGTTTCTACATTTGTGGACCGTGATTAGCATTGCCTATTGCATGTTATGAGTCACCGTCCCTCTGACTGGAGGGCGGGAAGGCAGGACAGTTCTTTTTGCTCTGTGTTTTGCTCACGCTGTTTTGTTTCTGAACAGAGAATCAAATTATCGATAATTCCATTGTCCTTAACTTACCTTAATTCATTGTACTTACCTTAATGCCGTTGCTGTAGAGAGGTGTGTGCTGCCTAAATGTGTGAAGGATTGCATGATTTATTGCACTTCCTTCCTTAAAAATATATTTGGAAGTTGTTAATAAGGGAGCTAACGCAGCTGAGACACTTGGGCTTCCGTAACAATAAAGTACAAGTCTCCATTGCTCTAGGTTTCGATTTACTGAAAACTAATTAACCTCCCAGTCCTTCAGGATCTCAGACGGTGCAGAAAGGTGAAATAATCTGTATTCAAACCTGCGTATGAAGATATAGATCCTGTTCCATTTTCTCTTGTAGCATTCATTCTTCTGCCGACTGACGGAAGATAAGAAATCTGAAAAGTTCTTTAAGGTTTTTTATGATCGCATGAAAGTGGCACAGCAAGAAATCAAGGCTACTGTTACAGTCAACACTAGTGACTTAGGAAATAAAAAGAAAGATGAAGACTCAGACAGAGATGTACCAAACAGGAAAAGAGGTAATCCCCAGTTGTTCTGCTTCTGAAGTGACAAGGGAGTAAAATGCTGTGTTTTGAACTCATTTCAATTGATGCAATAATGCTCTGATCTCTGATCCCACAGAGCAAAGTTCAGAGATCAGTGGTGCCCTGGCTCGGGATTTCAAGAGCTTCATCCCCTCTTCATCCATTTGTGAGATTGTGCTATTGAAATGATGAAAAGTATTTCTGAGATGAGACTCTGCCGCCTTGTCTATCGTGACAAGCTGCCCAAATCTGATCCGTAGTAATGACCCTGGACTGTGGGTTGTGGTCAGTGCCTTCTCTAACAATAAGTGGAGAAATCCTAATTTTCTTTGATAGCAGGTCCTTTTATCATAACTCCTGATAGTGCTAGATGTGTGTGCCCTAACCAATTAATACCAGAATTTGTAACTTTAATGTGGTTCGCATAAAAGGTGCGACGAGAGTGACATGATGTCCTTCTAAACTCGAGACCCTCACATCACACTAAACGTACTTACCAGAAAGAACCGATGATGAACAGCTGGCCTGAGTGTGAAACTGTAATGGGAAATGTGTGAATAGATTTTTCTGGTCCCTTTCATTCAGTTTGCCTAAGGAAGATCTGCTCTTGTGTGTTCTAGTGAGAGAGCCCATGACCCAAATTACCGAGGAGGTCCGGGATCAGTTACTGGAGGCCTCTGCAGCTACAAGAAAGGCTTACAACACTTACCGCAGGGAAGCTGATCCCGATGACCATTATTCGGCAGGAGAAGGAGCACAGTCTGCGGCAGACAAGAGCAAAGATGACCTGGAGATGAGCGCTGTGATCTCAATCATGCAACCCATCCTCCGATTCTTGCAGCTGCTCTGTGAAAACCACAATCGGGATTTGCAGGTACAGCCTGGTTTCTGAGCAGGCGTGCTCGTGTCGCCTCGTGCAGTCACTGCTGTCGCATCGGTCTCGCTAGTCCCGTGCCTTTTTAAATTGATACATGACCGACTGTTTTCTTTGGCCTTGAACACAATCCAAAACACGTATTTATATCTTGCTGGACAAATACAGGGAAGTCCAGTTATCCAGTGCTCAGTGGTCTTTTCAGTGTATATAAAAGGTGGTGGGATCAACACTTGATGTGGCTTTTTAAAAGTATGTACTTAAAGCAAGCATTGTGCTGTGAAGTTACTGATCTACTTTTGGGAGGGGAAGGAAAGGAAAGGAAAAAAAAAAGTAATGTAGGAAAATAAAGAGAGCATTGGGACTTTGGTTCCAGCAGCCCTCACGCATAAGCTTACTTCCCAGTGAACAGTTTCTTGTGGGTTTTCATGGATCTCTTCATATGCGTAGAGTTGAATACACGGGGATGGTATCAGAAAAGCCTCAGCTGGAGTTGAATCTGGTGAGGGACATGAAGGGCGACAAGAAGGGTTTTTAGGTTGTACCCGCAGCAGAAGACAACTAGGGAGAGCATGGCTCTGCTGCTAAAGGGGGCAGGGGCCCTGGGTGGTAAAGGACATGGAGAAGGCCAGGTGCTCAATGCCACCTTCACCTTGGTCTTTACTGGTAGGACCAGCCTTCACAAACCCTAGGTCCCTGAGACCAGAGGGGAGGTCTGGAGCAAGGAAGATGTACCCTCAGTGGAGGAGAATTGGGTTAGGAAACATTCAAACAAGGTGGACATGCAGAAGTCCATGGGACCTGGTAGGATGCCCCAGCCCCTCACGGAGTGCTGGGTGCAGTCCTGGGCTCCCGAGTCCAGCAGGAAGTCTGAAAGATGACTAAGGGACTGGAGCGTCTGAGGGGCAAGGAGAGGCAGAGCAGCTGGGAGAAGTCAGCCTGGAGCGGAGAAAGCTCGGGATTCTATAATTCCCATCAGAAACACGTGATGGGGGGGGATGTGAAGAGGATGGAGCCAGGCTGTGCTCGGTGATGCCCCATGACAGGGCAAGGGGGGTTGGAGTAGACAGTCTCCAAAGGTCCCTGCCAACCTCAGCTGTCCCGTGATGCTCTGTGATGTGTTTGTAAAATGTTAAATAGCAAGCCCAGAACTTGTACATTAGTAATCTTATCTAGCGCGTGCCTCCACAGGAGATGAGATTTTGCTTACAAATGGACTGCAATTAACGTGATTTTTGTTCAGCGTAACCACTGCTACTGGATTAGAATTGAAAGCAAGCGAGGAGCTAGTGAGACGCAGTACAATGTACTAAATGCCCTCAGAAAGGAGGAATAATTGCCGTGATTGCATATTGTTGTACAGCACGCCAGAAGTGTAGGACCCTGCGTGAGTGCTTTTCAGACCTGCCAGATCACTTCCGCTGAACTCGCATGCCCTGCTGCTGGCAAAATTTGAAATCAAATCTGTATGGTAATGTTCCTGTGCTATGAACGTGTAATTCTTTTAGCATTTTGTAGGTGCCGAGGTTACATACATCAGGGTTTCTCCTAGTTTTTTTTCAAAAACCTATTTGATCTTTGTTTTGTCAAACAATTTTCATGCCGTTAGCGATGTCGGAGACAAGTAGGACGGCAGTTTTATGTGGCAGCAGTCCAAACCGCACGCACGTGATCCGCTGCTGCTGCTGCTGTCTCTGGCTGGGCACTGAAAGCTGTGGGAGCAAAACTGAATTCAAGCCAATGAAGAAACTTGGCCTGAGCTGTTCACCAGCCCGAACAATTAGGTTTCCCAAACAGCAGGTAGTTGCGTTCAGCTCTGGGAGAAAAACGTTTTCAAAAAAAAAAAAAGCTGGGAGGAACAATTTTTCAAATATAATCCTCTCGCTGCCTGCCTGCCTTGATGCTGGCCTTTCTCCTTCAGCCCTGAAGGGGAGGCAGGAGCTTCTGAAGCTTCAAAATCTTGGTGTCTGCAGCTAGTACGTTTTAACTGAACTCCGTAGCAATATTGCCACTGCTTAAAAGAATGACAGACCCATCCTGGAAGCTGCGTGTCTTCCAAAATTGCATGAGTTAGATTTGAATTAGAAGAGAATAGGGATCACCAGCCCAGTGCAGTCGTAGGTTTGTCAAACCAAGCGTTTTACAAGCCGTTAGCAATTGTGAGTAGCCTGATGTTGTGCAAAAACAGAAAAATGCAAGTCAGGGCTGTAAGAGTTGATACGAGTTTTAGATGAGGAGGAAGTCTCTGTGAAAGGCTTAGGGAGTTGCAGTACTCTGCCTTTGGCATCCCTCGGTCGTTCCCTTTGCAGATAAACCTGCAGTTTGTGACAGGACGAGGGGCAACGGGCACAAGTTGGAACACAGGAAGTTCCATTCAAACAGAAGAAAAAACTTCTTTCTGGTGAGGGTGACGGAGCCCTGGAACAGGCTGCCCAGGGAGGTTGTGGAGTCCCCTTCTCTGGAGATGTTCAAGACCCGCCTGGATGCAGTCCTGAGGAATGTGCTCTGGGCATTCCTGCGTCAGCAGGGGAGTGGGACTAGGTGATCTCCAGAGCTCCCTTCCAACTCTGAAAATTCCCTGATTCCGTGATTTGTTCCGCCTTGCACGCAGTCGGGATGCTGCCGCCCCTCCAGCTTACTCCGTGGGTCTGGAGGAGGAGTTGCAGTATCTTCTTCAAACGAATGCAAGGACTGGGACAAGTGGATGGACACTTAGGTTTTGTTACCCACTTCAGGCTGAACGCATCAAATGTTGCTGTGGAGTACTCTTGATATCTGTTTCTCTCTCAGCACACAGATACTTGGGGGCTCTTACTAAACTTGCATGAGGTCTGGCCCTTGATTCTGCGCGAGAGCTCAGCCTTCAGAGCAGAGCTGTCGCGGCTCCGAGTTGCTGTAGCCAGCCTGTTGTCTGTCCTGCTTTGGCCGGGCTACAGCCCCACCAGCTTCCTTAGGAGGTCTTTCTGTACCGTCTCTTTCCGAACGAAGATGTCCCTGTATACTGCAGGATCAGCCACGGGAACTGAAGCTCGTGACAAGCCGAGTGAAGCATCCAGGGAGGGCTTTGCTGTAAGCAAGAGCCGCGCTGGCTGGAGGAGAGGAGTGGGGATTCCCGGGGGGACAGGGAGCAGTGCCCTCCCTGCGGAGTCGGCACCTGGGGAGGTGACACCCAGCAGCCTTCCCCACTGCCACAGCCAAGCGTGCAGCTCCAGCAGTACAGTTAAAAATCCCGTCTTCATGGGAAAAACACGGTACTCCAACTATTTTTTTTTTCTCATCAAGCAAGTTATTTCTGTGAAATAAAAATGTTGTAGTAATATGCTAGCCAGTTGTGTGCAGATTAAAGGTCTAAGTCAGTAGGTTAAATACTGCTTTTGTGCAAAAAAAGCAGGAATTGATACAACTTTTAATGTTGGATTTGCCCATTTCTTTTATTCATAATCCCTGGAGACAAAGCCTAGGTAATAAAGAAGACTAAAGCTCTGCATGCTGCAGGAAAGTGATTCAATAATTTGGCTAGTGGAGCAGTACTGCTGCATGCAGAGAATGAGCTGGTTTAGTTCGCCATGGTTTAGGCAAGAACTGCATGTAAGAACTAACTTTGTCAGACCAAAGAGCAAGCCTGTGTTCAGTGACAAAATGCCTTGCCTTGCCTGATTGCTTGTAAAGAAAAATGTGATCATTTAAAAACATCTCTTTGCTAAGACTTTCTTCTTATTTATGTTCTTTCTTTGCAGAGTTTTTCCAATTAGGGACCAGATTTCTGCTAAAACAAAGACTGTCCAAAGAAAACGTTTAGGCTTTTGGGGGGAAAATTGCCCACTTAAATGGTGGGACTGTTCCTTCCAAGGATTCTGTGTTCATCCCTGCTTGAACAGACCAAGCTAGTATTCTGAAAGTAGCCAATTTTATTTTTAGTCATCGTGTTTTCTCTAAAGGGTACGCAGCTTTAGGCTGGGTACTGGGAAGCAAAGTCCCCGACGTGCTGTAGAGGCATTAAGAACTGGCTGCAGATGATGCTGCCTTTGCAAGCGTAACCCTGTCTGGTCACGGATCCCAGCAATGGGGAGGGCTGGGCTCCCTAAAAATGAACAGTAGCATGAAGCTAGTGAAGGATCTCCAGAAAGTTATTCGCAAAGGTAGGAGTTGAAAGACTGCCTGACTTTGAGTGCATTTCATCCCATGGGAAAGTATTTCTCTTAGTTGAGTACATGCTGAAAGTTAGGTGGTATGAATGCTCTTTTCCCACTTTTCTCCTCAAGATCCCACAAGCTGCATATTTTTCATATGTTCCAGCTGAATCTGCCCCTCTGTCGCTCTTTATTCTGAATGCAGGGTCTCCTGGGTGGTACCTCGGGTTCGTTGCCACTGAAAGCAACAGGGTGGCATGCTCGATATCCGAGAGTAGCGTTCCCACTCTGTAGCCTGTGAGATGCTCTGGATGACAAACTGAAGAGCTGGATCTCCACTGGCTGAGATGGCAACAGACGTTCCCCGGGGCAGTTTCTCACAGTGCAGCGGGGTCTTGTTTTCTACAATTTTTTCCTTCCCCTTGTTTAGCCGTCTAACATTGTCCTTCTGTCTCCTGCGCCTCGTTCCTCCTCTTTGCTTTGTGTTTATTGACTTTGGATCAAGAAGCTAAGGCTGGTATAAACCTAGCTATAATCAGAATAAATGCTGTACCGCAGCCAGGGAGCATTTTGTTTTCGTCGCTTTCAGCATTACCCGTTATTTTTGCTTTTTTTCCTGGAGGGAAGGCATGAGCTCCAATTTCTGTAGCATCAACCTTTCTACGTTCTGACAAATTAATCAAAAGTCAGGATACTAAATGAGCAATCAGTTGAAATGTGCTGAATCACTGTCACCTTTAGTCTGCATTCAATAGACAGCATTTTCCTTTTTTTAGCTTAGCCTTCAATTGAATCTGGCAATTTCTCAGTCTGTTTGCCTTAAAAGACTTATTAGTCTGACGCAGGCACGAGAGGCGATCAGTTAACAGCGCTCCTCTGCAGGCTGGCAGAAAAGACCTTGTTGGTTCCGTAGTTCCATGCATCTTGTTTGTCTGAGGGTTTTTTTCACCTTTGAAGCGAAGCGTTTTGTAACCTGCTAGAATTAAGCTAGATGGGAGTTCTCCTGCTGAAACCTCAAGGAAAAGGAAGTGGCAGGGTCTATCCATTTTCACAGCGCGCCACTGGGAACACCCTGACAAACAGCATCTGAGTCACTGGGAAATTGTTTTTCATGAATTGTCTGTACTTCTGTGTTTTCGTTGGGGTTTTTTGTGGGTTTTGGGGTTTTTTTTTTTGTTTGGGTTTTTTTTTTTTTCATTTGGAATACAGGAGAGAGGAAACATGTCTAATCCATGCTGATAAATCTGGCATTTCATTAGAGGAGCTGCTCCTAATCAGCAGCTTCAAGCAGGGATTACAGTAACGATGTGGGAAGAAATGCAATTGAGAGGATTGCATTTCAAGACGCCTTCCTTCAAGGCATGCAGTCAGGTGCCGCCCTGCCGCTCGCGCAGGTGGTGCTGCTGTGAAGCCAGAGCCAGGGAATTGCTGCTTCTCTCTTGGAGAAAGCTCTCGGGAGGAGCGAGCCTTGAGTGATGGTTAGCAGTGAAACATAGCAGCTAGGCTAGGAGGAAAGCTTCCAGGCTCAGGAGAGCTTTCTGATCCGCAGTGAATGGCCTATTCCATGTTGGGTTTCAGTGCTCTAATGGATGTGCTCTGTTTATTGCTACTTGTCTTCTAAAAAATTTGAAGCCAACAAGCTGCTCGGGAGAGCAGCACGTTGCAGGCAAGCCCTGAAAGAGGCTTAAATTGCTTGTCCAAGCTCCAGTGAAATTAGAGCAATATAACCATGCAGTGCGATTGTGGGTTGATGAACTTAATAAAATGTTATGATCCAAACATTATTTTGTATTTTTTTTCCCCCCCTCTTTTCCCCCGGCTTTGGCACTCTCACCACAGAATTTCCTTCGCTGCCAGAACAACAAGACAAACTACAACTTGGTGTGTGAGACGCTGCAGTTTCTGGACTGTATCTGTGGAAGCACAACTGGTGGACTTGGACTTCTTGGTCTGTATATAAATGAGAAAAATGTAGCGCTGATCAACCAGACACTGGAAAGTTTGACCGAGTACTGTCAGGGGCCTTGCCACGAGAACCAGGTAACACATCCATAGCTGTGAAAAGCATCACCCTTTCTCCCTGCACCCACAGCGTGTGCTCTGCTGGGCTTGGCTCTCAGTCTTATAACGCTGCTCGCTTTATTTGCCCTGCAAATGGCTTTTTGTTTGAGTTGGGTTTTTTTTTTTCCTCTTTCATAAACTCATAATAACCAACTTCTCTTTCTCAAGGCCCCCTCTCAGGAGTTGAACCACTCAAAGCAGTAGAGATATTTCTGCTTTCCTAGGATTCAAGTTGTTTTATTAGACTTGACAGACAGGGCAGAGTGGGGAATTTTTGTACTTGAAATACTTTATAGTAGAAATATTGCCAAAACTAAGCTCTGTTGCTTGTTGTAAATGAAGCCAGAAATGTGGCTCCCCAGTCTGATGGAGAAGGTTGAGCTCTGTAGCTTCGTTGATGAAGGTGATAACCATGGGCTTGAGGTTGTTTTCAGACATAATCTTGTATGTAGAACCAGGCGCATGTCACTGCCGACCGTCCGTGTGCTTGCACAGGGACGTGGCAGTGGTTCCCCATGAGCACGCGTTACATGTTGGTGAGGACCACCAAGTGTCTGCTGGGGGTGAGGCAGCTTCTGTCCAGCTCCCCCAAAACCATGCTCGTCTGTCAGGGATATGTTCTGCTCCAAGCAAGAATAACTGTTTTAAAGCAAGCATAGCGGTTTAAGTAACGGTGTTACTGGGAAGGCATGACTGAATAATGACAACAATGCTATGGGATAAAGCAGTCACTGACCCACAGCTGGACTTAGTCTGCTCTGTGCCTCGAAGGTTGAATAATCAGCAAGGAATATGGGAAGACACTTTGTTTGCATAAGCAGGAGTTTTTAGGTGCTCTGGAATTACGACTTGTTCCAGTGGGAAGGATCAGAGAGCAAGGGCAGCTGTACTGCGTGGCTGTGCTTGTCCACGGCACTGTACCACCTTCCCGCAGGTGGTACAGCCGTGTCTTACTGGCTGTATTGGCCAGTTGTCTTACTGGCATCACCAATTAGTCAGGCCCGTTCTTCTGCCTTTGGTCTAGATGTGACTCTTGCTAGAACTGTTTCAATGACGCCAATGAAGTCTGAAGTCTGGAATAAACCGTACTAAAGAGAGAGCTGTCCACGTCAGTTTCTTTCTGTAATACAGACTGGGTGGAACCTTTAGATATTGGTACACATCTTAGCAGTGGAACTCAATGACTCCAGGGGTCTGGATTTTGAAGCCAGCAAGCTACCATCACCTTGTACATTTTAGTTATTGGCCCCTATGAGAGCAGGGTTAAAGGGTAAGCAAGGTTATGGAAATTCACGTTCTTTGGTTTGACAGGACTGAAGTAGGTGTTGGTTGGCACATCTAAAGTAAAGAAAACTCTCCCTAATCTTAGTAAAACAGTGTTCTTCCTTAGCTATGTGTTCAGTCTGGAGGCTTTGGCATGTAAATGCTTCGTTTATCAACTGTGTTGCTTTCTGCTTCCTGAGCTTGGGTGGTTTCAGTCGGACATGCTGATGATAGGAAAAGCTTGAAACAGAATGCCATAATCTCTTGTTATTCCAGTGACTGGAGTTTTCTGTTCAGTTATCCATCTCGAACAGCTTACGAGGTGATGAAAGAGGTGACTCTTCGGGCTGGGTTACCAGCCTAGGCTGCATTTTTAGTGTAGACCATTAGTGAAGTTTGATGACTTTTCTTTGGACAGAACTGCATTGCTACACACGAGTCCAACGGTATTGACATCATCACAGCATTAATTCTCAATGACATCAACCCTTTGGGGAAGAAGAGGATGGACCTTGTGTTGGAACTGAAGGCAAGTGACTATTTTGTGTGTTCCACGTTAACAGTCAGATGAAACATTTTATTGTTGGAATTATGTGGGTGTTTATTATATCCCAGTATTCGAAAGTGCCAAAAATTATATGCATCAGCGAGCTGGAGGCAGTGCCCAAAGATTGTTTGTCACAGGTATTTCATCTTTTAAATGATAACATGGAGCCACCAGTTTTCAGATGGGGGGGATGCAGGCAGTCAAGATATGCTGAGGAATCCTAAAATAATTTCCTGTTAAAAATTCAAAGCTGATGAAAACTTCTCTGTTGGTGAGCTTTTACACATACAATAGAAGTAAAATTTCTTGTGCTACAGCTAGTTTCCTAATACTTCATTGCTGCTGTTTAATCAGTTGATGTTTAATCATCAAGAATTTTTTAGGGCTGTTCATATTAGTGCTGCAATAATTAGCTCTGGTGCTGGTTTCAAAATACACTAGCATGTTGTCTTCTAGCAATAGTAGTCACAGAGCACTCCTGCTCCAGCATATGTTTTAGAAATATTTCCTTTCTGACTTATTGTCCTGTCTTATAGTGCAACGTCTAGTTGTTTTCCGTTGCCGACTCACACCATGATTATGGGTAATGTGGGGTTTTTATTATTCTAAATAAAAAATGCTTTTAGACTCAATTAGCATTATACTTCAAAATTAAATACTTTTATTGGTTTTTATTGTCAGTCATGATGGATTTTAATCTTAATTGTTCATATTAAAGTAGTCTGGTGCCTTGTGGTAGTTTCCCATTTCCTCCCTCTATTTCTTGGCATGAGCAGGTCACGGAGTAATTTTCAGTTAAAAGCAGTGAAGCACGTCTGTGTCTTCAGCCTTGGCTGTCCTTTGATTTAATCAACGGTATTTTGGAGTTGAGAGCTTGTAGTAATGCTGCAGTATCTTTAAAACAAAACAAAATAATACGAACTTGAAACCTCGGCGTTTCAGAAATCTGAACCTTAACTTGGGTTAATTTGATGGCCCCCAATAAGCAGGGTTTGGGAAATAAACTGGTAAAAAACCACTGTTAAGTTGTATATCTCAATAACTAGAGGACAGGGAGTGCTTGGCGAGGTGAAGCTGTAGGAGTTCTGCAGTAGGCTGGCTGGGAGGCTCTCCTCGCCCGCAGCTCATATTTGTAGAAATGAGGTATCTCAAGCCCTTCTGGGCAGCAGGGATAGCAGCGCTCAAGCTGGGTACCCTCGGTTTTTGACTCTTGGCAGTGACTGGTGTTGCATTTCCCTCCCTTCAGAATAATGCTTCAAAACTGCTCTTGGCGATCATGGAGAGCAGGCACGACAGCGAGAATGCAGAGAGGATCCTCTACAACATGAGGCCCAAAGAGCTGGTGAGTCCCCAGATCACTCTGAAACTCCCGACGTCCTTCAAGCCAGGTACGGCAGCACTGGGGAGACTGGGGTGGCCATGTCCACCCCAGAGCTGCCCCAGGGGTCTGTGCGTGGATCGCTGGCAACTGTGGAAGACCTTTCGGGGATTTGGTTGAATGAGTGCAGTATCCACAGAGGACAGGTCTGCCTAGTTCCCAGGCAGCACAAGTGATTAGGGAAGCCATGCTGAATGCTACGGAGGAGACATTCCGCATCCTGCCTATGGCAGGGAAGGAGCATTGTCTGACGCTTTGGAATCCGCATGTAGAAATTATTTGTGCAAGAGACAAGAGAGAAACGAAAATTTCTGGTCACTGAAGAGCTGTTCAGTAGACTGTAGCAGGCTTTTGGGCTGGTTAATACATTAACTGGTGAAAACACAATCCGGAGATTCAAAGTACAGCTTGAAACACTGTCGGCTTGTCTCGGTGCACGTAGCTACGGCGGGGGCCAGCAGTCAGAACGTGGTGCAACGTGCGGTGAGGGTGGCCTGGAATACATTACCTAGAGGGGAACGTGAAGTTTAGGTTCTTGTGTCAATGAGCTGGGCTGAAAAAGCTGAGCTCAGGTCTCCTGCTTTATCCTGGATGTTGAGAAGCCCACTGACCTTCCTCTTGAATGTATATGCTCAGCTCCCTTTCACCTCTGCAAGAGTGCCAAGTGCGTACGGGCCTTAGCAGACCTCAGCCCTCGGCCTGAGATGTCTCTTCATTTCTAGGTGGAAGTGATAAAGAAGGCTTATCTGCAGGGAGAAGTAGAATTTGAGGATGGCGAGAACGGGGAAGATCTTGCGGCATCTCCGAGGAACGTGGGACACAACATCTATATATTAGCTCATCAGGTAGAATTTCACCTACAGCTTTTGTAGCACCAAGTGTCACAAACTGTGAATAGCAAGAGGTCTGCCTTTCCCTGAAATTGCTTTAATGGCTCACCTCTGAGACAAACTCGCTGCACGTTCTCTTTTTATCAGAGCAAATTCTAATCCTTAAAGAACCAGAAAAGAAAATTCTATGATAGAAGAAAATTTTTTGAGTTTTCTTTTATAATGGGAAGCAGGCAGGCTCTTGACCAAGTTTCTGAAGACGTGTGATTCAAGTTCCTGGCAGTACTGAGGAACGATGTATTATTTTTCAGCTGTATCAAAGGTTACTTTGTACTCCCGAAGAAATTCTACTCACAGATCAGTTAAACTGTAAGCAGAAATCTCACTCTGCTTTTATGGTTCTTGCCCCGTTCTCTGTATGTTGGAGCCCATCAGGTTCACTGTTTTAATACAGTGTGGTGTTTGAAAGCTAAAAGACCAAGGCGGGGTGGGGGGAATATAGATCTGCTGATGCTACATATATCACTCCATTAGAGACTTCTGTTCCTTTAGCATCCGAGAAGAAAGACCGTCAGTATGCTGTAAGATAAATTTAGTGTCCAGAAGCATTTTTGGAGCAGTGCTCTGGGCATCTGCTTTTCAATTGCTGCAAATTTTCTCTTCCGTCCCTGCCTAGATACGTGTGTGATTAGCACACCTTTGAATTAGGGTGGGTGTAGAAGGAGAGACTGAATGTGAATGTTCAGAAAGTTGCCCAAGTCAGGCAAAGGGTGGGAGAGGATGGGTAAAAGAGGAGTACAAGACGGATATTAAAAAAATACATATTTGAATCATTCTGACTTGCTCCCAAAATAGAGCTGCAGGGTGTCTGGTTGGAATAGAACAAGCCTTCTGTCAACTTTGCCCTTTCTTAGCAGCTGACTGCGTACTATTTCTTTTTTTATGCCAAAAATCAGAAATTTAATATCATAGAGAGACATCTGGTGTCTCCCACTCCCTTTGCATTCCTTTATTTTAGTTGGCTCGTCATAACAAAGAGCTGCAGAACATGCTGAAGCCGGGAGGTCAGATAGAGGGAGACGAGGCTCTGGAGTTTTACGCCAAGCACACGGCACAGATTGAGGTACAGGGAAAACTGGTGACTGCTGGGAGGTGTCGGGGGGGAATACTCTGCTGCGGAAAGAGCCGCTTGGAAGAGAAACGGTGGAGTCAAACGACAGCTACATTATACGTGCTATTTTGATTGAACTGACTACCTGTGTGTGGACTGTCATCTTTGACATAAGATTATATATGTACTTATTTTTTTATTTTATTTTTTGACAGCCGCTGGGGGGGGAGCTATTTTTGAGCTGTCATGTGTGGGCTTTAAGATGGAGCTGAGCAGAGCTCTGTTGGCAGGAGGAAGTGTAACTTCGCTTCTGTTACATTTTGGCCGGTACTATTGCTGAATCCATAAAGTTAGTGATAGCTTTTGCCATTCTTCCTGTATTAAAATGACAATTTGGCCTGATGCACAAGCTAAGATGCTCTTTAAAAGTAAAACATGCACAAATATGGAGAGTTCACGAAACTCTGATAAGCAATGTAAATATACCTATTACTCCTCACACTGGCCTGTGCAATGTGTAACTAAAATTTGCTAAGATTCTTAAATTGGGCGACCAGATTGCTCTGAAATTCAGCGCAGCTTTGGTGCAGGATTCACTGGGCCCCTTGGAAATCCCAGCTAAGAACAGTATTGCCAGGATAAGACCACAGCATAGAAATTACCAGTCTTGGAGCTAAATGTAGGCCTGCTTTGAAAGGTAAATTAAACGAAGTCTCTATCAAGCTGCTGTTCTATGGAAATGTGTCCAAGTTTCTACATGTAGCTGGTTTGAAAAGGGGGGGGTGGGGAAGCAGACAAACCAAGAAATAAAATCATTTCATAATTAGGAAGAACTCTAATAAGGCTGATGTTTAGATTGTCAGGTCGGACCGTACCATGGAGCAAATCGTCTTCCCTGTGCCCAGTATTTGTGAATTCCTCACGAAGGAGTCCAAGCTGCGGATATATTACACCACGGAGAGGGATGAACAAGGCAGCAAGATCAATGACTTCTTCATGAAATCAGAAGACCTCTTTAATGAGATGAACTGGCAAAAGAAATTGCGAGGTAGGTTGCTGTTGCTGGTGTGGTTGTGTGGCGCGTTACCAGCAGAGCGCTGTGGTCAGGTTTTCGGAGTTTGAAGCGTTGACTCGGTAGCAGATGGTTCCCCAGTGCGGCAGCGACCTTGATAATTGTTTGAAAGAGTCTGCTCCTCTGCACGGTGGCAACAAGATCTAATGAAGTCAAGCTTAATGCAAGAGCAATATGGACCAACTGGAGGGGATCCAGGGGAGAGCGGTAAGAAGGATCACAGGTCGTCTTTTTGTAAGATCCAACAGGAAGGAACAAATTTGTGGAGGCTTAGCTTAAATGAGAAGGCATTTGGTGGCAGGGAGACGTATTTAAGAACAGGCTGAACGTGCATTTTGCAGTAGTGGTAAAAGTAGATAGAATTCGCCCTTCCTTTGGGCAAGGAATAGGCTGGCAGATGTGCCAACTAAGTCCCTTCCAGCCCTGTGATGCTAAACTATCTGAAAGCAAGCATTCTCTAGCACTGCTTTTCCCCTGAGGTTCCCTCTGGCAGCTAGGAGAACTTTTTAAAATTACATTTTAATTCATACAGTGCCACCACTTCCCCCAGTAAACTTTCTAACTCATTTGCTTAAAATTATTTTTTTAAAAAAATAATCGATTTCTTGTTTTGCTGAAGGAGAAATGTTGCACATGAGGCTCAGCTTCAGTGAGCGGTGAGGAGTGGTTTGAATTTACCAACAATGACCCTCTGAAATGTGAGAGATAAAGCAGTTATTTCCTGCTCAAGCCAACATCTGATACCACTCTTGTTCCCCATGCTTGAATCGGCTAAACTCCAGTTACTAGTTACCTTGCTGGTACTCGGTCAGCGTTGCACATCATAGGAAAAAAAGCAGAATCATAGAATCGTTTTGGTTGGAAGAGACCTTTAAGATCATCGAGTCCAACCATTAACCTAACACTTCCAAGTCGCCAGTTAGGTGAGAAGGGACTTCTTGACCTTCCTCATTGCGAAAGTTATTTTTTTTTATCAAATTGTTTCCCTTGTTGCAACCTCTGGCGATTGCACTTTGCCCTTTCACTGTGCACCTCCAAGAAGAGCTTGGACTCTTTCCAGTTTGTTTTGAGGATACGTATGCACAGTTCACACTGGAGCTGATGATGTGTTGCACATTTGGTAACCGAAACTCAATATTTGCTTCTGGTTGTTGGGATGTATGTATATATGTGTTAATAGACCTTTTAACAGAGAACAGCAACTGTAATCATATTATTTAAAATTATCAAAGATGGGTATGGATAAGACCGCCTGAAACTTGGTCAGCTCTACTGAAATATTTCTCGTGTGTATGAATACTAAATAGAGCGGAGCTATTTCCACCGAACAATGGATTAGTACTTCTGACAGCATCAAAATCCCCAGGAAGCTGCTTCCTAAAGTGAATTCCAAGAACTCTACAAGAATATGGGAGTATTTGACATCCTAAACAAATGGGCAACTTTGTCTTTGACAGCATCCATGTATTCTGTTAGATTTTGTTGTTTGAGTTACTTTAATTGTCTTTGAGGCTATCTCCAGGCAAGCTGTGAATACATCCATAATTAACAACAGACCGCAAATTAATCAAGATCCATCTGCAGAAGTGGAGTATATTTCTTTTTTTTAAGAAACTGGAATAATTTAATCTGTCTCCTAGTATTCTGGTCTTGTTTGGCCTCTGGGTGATACTCTACATTTATACAATTGTTTCTCACATCTTAAATACAGGTTTGTGTTTTCAAGACATGACCGGCTGGCAGCGCTCTGTGCTGTGCTCATGTGATAGCACTTACCATTTATTCCAACCTGAGAAAGACTTTTTTGCAAAGTCTTTGTAAAGACCCATGTACCTCCCCCTTCAGCTCGCGGTGCTAGCCCATAATCTGAGCCCCATAAGTCTCCCAAGGTCTTCATTAAGACTTCGAATGAGCCTGCCAAAACCAGGCAGAAGTGCTGCAAAGGGCAGACAGTCTGTGCCCATCCTCAGAGGAAGGTTTAAAGTAAAACCTGGAACTTTATAATGACCTTTCATATAACAATTTTATACAAATGAATTCAACCTGCTTACAAATTCTTCCAATTAAAATGAAATCGAGAACAGAAATAATACAGAAATCAGGGTATCATATATTCGAAACATTGCTACATCGCCTTTCAGTGAGGCTTAACGTGCCTGGCTAATTAGGTGCAATGAAGCTTGTATTCTTACAGTGACGGGGTACCTTTTTGTAGTCCTTTCCCTTGCATTCAGCTGTTCAATACATTTGCTTTTTATGTGCATTTCAACTCAGTATAATGAGGCATTGTATAATTCTTTTAACCCATTTTTTTTGCTTAGGATGCTAGAAGAGGTGATTTGCTGAAGAGAGGTGGTGGCTACTGTGAGGCTCAGAATTGCTGCATTCATTAACTTACTCTTCAGCCCCAGAGTTTGCATTTTCATCTTTTCCTTAAATTTCACTGTGAGCCTCCTTTCCTTTGCTCTCTGATATCTGTACACATTGCCTCCTTCCAACAGGGAAAAACATTAGTTCTTTCCCTTCTTTGAGAGCACTTTTAATAGATTGGGTGGGGTTTTTTTTGTTTTTGCCACTCTAGATTTCAGGAGTACACAATTTGCTGTACAATAAGCCTGCAGGAGCTAAAATCAGGGGGATTTTGCCTTGATGCAGAGGGTATTACTGTAAGGCAGCTTCTTCGCTGTCCTTGTCTTCTCGTCCACGACCACTTCAGAAAATGAATCTTTTTGCTTTCTGTGCCTCTTGATTCTAGCTGCAGAGATTATTAAAATTGAAGTATTTTTAAGAAGTGTTTATATGTAACATCAAGAATTTAAAATGTGGAGCTGTCTAAGTATAGACTGAGCTCTGTGCAGATGTGCTTGTGTCCTTTGCCCACGGGGCAGAGGGAAGGCCAGCCGAGCTTCAACTCGGTCGTTATTCTGGGGCTATATTGGTCTATTATCAGCCTGAAGTAAAGCTGTCTTACTGGCTTGGCAGCTATTCCGAAACATCTTAGCTTTATTGCTATCTCACTATGCTGCATTTTGTGTTTTAATTGTCCACCTCGCGTGGTCTTCGCTGCATTTTTTTCTGGCTTGCTACAGCGGAGAAGTGTGAAGGTGGGCAGTGTCTCCGTAGGTGAGCTGCTGGCGGCAGCAGCAAAGCTAGGAGGGATGGGGCAGAACCTCACCGTTGCTAACGTGTACAAATTTTCTTCCTCCTAATTGCTCTTTGTGCGACCCCGAGTACAAAGTATATTATTAGGGGAAACCTGAAGTCCTTGACCTCTGGCACTTCTGAACTCCTGCTCACGCTGCCACTAAATCAATTCATGTTTGAAAATACTTGCCTTTTTAACATGAGTCCTTTGCCTTAAAGCACTATCTAGGAAACTGGAAGTACCCCAAAGATAAAGAGAAATCAAATAAACGTCAAAATAAGCCATGACTCTTACTGTCTTACTGCTGTTGATGCTGTGCTTTTGGGCAAACTGAAAACAAACTGAGCTGTGGTGGAGATTAATTTTTTTAAATAGAGCTCTTATTTTTTTTTTTTTTTAAATGCTCCATTAAAAAGAATTATTTTTCTCTTTTGCAGCTCAACCTTTCCTATACTGGTGTGCTCGCAACATGTCCTTCTGGAGCAGTATTTCCTTTAACCTGGCTGTCCTTATGAACCTGCTTGTGGCATTTTTCTATCCATTCAAAGGAATTCGAGGAGGTACCGGTATTTAACATACAAAAATACTTGAACAAATAAGGTATAATGAGCCAAATTCAGTCCCCCACTTGTGTCTCTGCAACCCTGTTTACTTCAGTGGGGATAGCAGAACAGAAATTGGCCTTTTTTTTTTAATTGCCTTGATTTAAATTGTGCTGTTCTCTGAGTTACTTTTTCTTGAGGCGTTTGTAAGGAAAATGTAGAGCCATGCTTTTTCTTAGGGGAAAAAATTATCACAGGCAGACATCCTCCACCTTTAATTACTTGACTGTTCTACTTTGTTTTAAAGTTCTGTAATTAAGTCTTGAACTAAAGAGATGAGAAATGTTAATTTGTTGTTTTCCTTGAGCTTGCATTTTATTAACGCCATTTTCCATAAAACTTTCCTGGTTGCATAGCACTTCTGGAGGCCTCGGAGCGTTGGGGCTGGGTGAGGGACCTTACCCTGCGTTGGCAGGTGAGGCGTGCGGGCGCAAAGTGACCTGCCTCGGGCCATTCGAAAAGGATGGAGGATGCAAAAAAAGAGCCTGTCCCCCCTGCGTTACTGTCTCTCCTGGGGAGCCTCTTACCCCTACAAGCACGTAGAGGTGGCCCTGGGGAGCAAGGAGGAGCATGCCAGCCATGTCCCCTGGCTCGGGAGCAGCCTGCTGCTCCAAGGTTCCTTGCCATCAGTGGGCAGCAGCTGGGCTCGCTATCATTTCTGACACGAAGTATGCGTTAACACGTGCGGTTCATGCAGGATTGCGCAATCTTGCTGTAATAAGTCTGGTGGAAGTTGCTTTTGATCCGAACAGTGGGTTTGTGTGACAGTGGTGGTTCTTAGAGCCAATTCCATAAATACTCCCCATGGAGTCCTGATGAGATGCAGCTGCTCTTCCTTAGATCCAGCCTCCCCCAAGAGATGCACCCCAGGGCAGGTCAAGGGGTGGATTCATGTCCGCAAGAATCAGGAAACCTGGAGAAATGTTCTTGTGAACGCTCTATCGTGTTTATCTCTTGCAAAGCTGGTGTAAAGGAAGTGCCTGGGTAGGAGATCTTGCCGCATCAGTGTCAACTGGAGTAAATAAGGAACCCAGCAGCAAAACCTCATCCTAGAGAGGGTGATTCATGTTCAAGCCTTCAATTCCCTTTCTTTGAGATTCATAGTGCAACAGGGACGGTTAGATGCTTATCTTTTCCTATTGAACTTCCCTCCGCATCTTTCCTGCATTCGTCGCTAACTGTTAGCGGCACTCCAAGACAAGGCAGCTCAAAGATAGCAGTAGCCTGATCATAAAACTATCAGCTGAGCTCTGTGTGTGGCATAAAAGGGGCTTCACCCTTTCTGCAGCACACCAGTTAATTTAAATTGAGGAGAGCCGTAGTTGTCCAAATAGTGTTTGATAGCAGCTTACGCTCGCAGTGGGGTAAAGGCATGGAAAACTTGCCTTTGGGGTTCTGCATCCTGACAAAAAGCCTGCGAGGAGGTACAGGATGTTTTAGACCAAAATCCAGTCTTCCTGAGAGAGGGAAGAATCTGGTTACCTGCTGCCACACCAGGCTGTGGTTGTGGCTGCCGTACCTCTGTGTTGTGCCCTGTGGCAGCAGACCGTGGGGCTACCTGGATCCCGTTCTGGCCAGCACTTCCTTGAAAGGTTTTAACAAGCACGAGGACCAACTGAATTTTCTGTCTCTAGTTTCAAAGATCACAAGTCAAAATTTAAAAGTCTGTATTTATGGCTGCTAGGAAAGCTGGTAATTAGACGAGTTTGAGATTACAAGTTGCAAGACGGGGGGGGGGATCATTTGGTATTTTGAAGATGCCCTACCTTACATATTTGAAATGCTTTTTTTATCAGGTAGCATTTTGATAAAATCTCTTCCTCTTCTAGTTACAATCAAAAATTAAAAATAAATACATATGTACTTTATATTTAACTTTTAAAAAATTCAGACTGTTTGGGGGAAGTTGTCAGTGTCTTGAATCGCTCAGCCACAGTGAACTGAGCAGTTGATTGGCATCTGACTGTAGCAGAAGCTGTAAAACTTCTGACTTGAGGAGCAGAAAGAAAAACGAGATTCCTGGAATTTGGTACTGGAATGGTGAGAATTCCAGAGACAGGGAGAGCTTCCTACCAGGTCGTCCCGGTTACTCTCCTGCTGCCAGCAGTCCTGGAATGGACTCCACGTGCTCGCAGCAAGCGCTGGGACGTTAGGTCGGGTGCAGACAGTTGATGTCGAGTGACCGCTGGCTTGGTGACCTTCATTGGCCCACGGCAAAGACCCTGCTCCCAGTTTGCTCCCAGCAGTGCTGAGCCTTTCCAGGGTGGGTCTTCCAGGCAGCAGGAAAGGACTTCATTAACTCTAGTTGTTTTTGCAGGCCTGCTGGGAACTGCTGAAACTCCTGAAAGCAAATATATTCACGTGCAGTGGCTGGCTCTGTCATAGCTGGATGTTCAGACACCTGTGCGGGTGCAGGCAGGGTCCTTCAGGATCTGCCTCCCACGGCAATTCCCAAGTCATTCCGAAATGAGCTTCTGCACGTGTTTTCTCTCTCCCCTCTCTGTGCTGTTTATCGCTCCCACTCGGGTGACTCTGAAGCTCTGCACCTTTTGCTGTTTGACAGCTCAAACAGTGGTGGTGGTGTTGCTCTGGGATTCCAAACTCCCTTCAGACGGCGGAAACATCTGTTCAACTTTACGCTTATTAAGTTTTAATTTCCATCTATCCTCTGCTGTCTTTATTAATCTACAGTGATTTGGAAAAAAATTAAATGGCTGCTCATGGTAGTCAGATGAGAGTAATATTTCCTAAGCCGCCTGAATTTGGGCGGGAGGAGGAAGAAGCCCTCGGTGAATATCTTGCCAATAAGACACAACAGTCCTCTGAGTACGCACTTGCAGAAGGGCTGCGGAGCGCTGTGAAATTTGGGGGGGTCTCGCCTTTCTCTCTGTTGAGGAACCAGTTGCTTGAATAAAAACTTTTTTTTTTTTTTAATGTCAGTTTTAAGAAGATGATGTCTTTTATATTCTGCATAAACCCAGGGTAAACGGTATTTTCAGCCAAGTATTTTTTATGGCTCTTTCAGAGAAGTATATTTTTAGCAACACGGGCTTGATGTTATGTAAGCAGACAGTCCCATGGGACAGCCTAAATAGAACCAGAAATAGCAAGAGATGACAAAAACTGGTACGAGGTTTTTGACCGAAAGCATTATAGGAGAATCTGCTGTGAATCTGAACCTGGAGGAGCGTGTTGTCTGTCTTCACCTACCCGTTCAGTGCCTCTCCAGAACGCATTAGCAAAATGCCTCTCCTTTTCAGCCTTTGAGGGGTGTAAGTAATGAACACTAAAGGGAAGAATCCTATAATACTGGCGCTTATCATTTACATAATGCTTTAGTAACAAGTTTGTAATTAAAATCTGCTGAAGGCATTGGGCTCAGATGTTCCACTTACCACTTTCAAATCAGTAACGTCTGAACATGCGGCTTAATGATGCTCTAGCAAAGATGAGATAAAATGGCACTTATTTGGTTATTTTGGGTTTGTTTTGTTTGATTATACAAAGTATTGAAGTGGGGTTTGTTTTTCTTCCTCTCCACCCTAGGTACACTGGAGCCCCACTTGTCAGGCTTGCTGTGGACAGCTATGCTCATATCTCTGGCCATCGTTATCGCTCTTCCTAAGCCCCACGGCATCCGAGCCTTAATCGCTTCTACAATATTACGACTAATATTTTCAGTTGGTTTACAACCTACTTTATTTCTTCTGGGTGCATTCAATGTGAGTATCAAGCGGGCTTTTTTGAAGTTCTCTTGCATCTTATGTATGGGTTTCTTACCTGCTCGTGAAGATGTCAGGCAAAAATAGCCTGGGACATTGTGGTGGAACTTGGTGGGAGGAGCGATTCCCTCTTCGGACTGGTTCTAGCAGACGTGCTTTGCTGCTGTTCATTTAATCCTGGTTCCCCAGGCTGGTGACCTCTAAGGTTTCGCTCAGTTTTGCCACAGTCTAGAAACAGCTCCCACCCCAGCCAGAAATGTAAAGAAGTCTCTGTGACCCTGAAGTACTCAGTTATGCACTCAAACCCGTCTCCCCTTCAGCGACAAAGCTACAGAATTTTGGGGGTTGTGTAAGAGTCACTAAACAATGCGTTTCCCAACCGTCTGTCTGCAGTCTACCTGCCAGCCAAAAGCCAACGCTAAGCAGTTTTGCTGCAGTCATGTGTGGCCTGAGCGTGTAAGCTGAGCCACCAGAGAACTTCATTAACGCTCAAACCCGGATACTTGTGGTCTCTTGTGGCAAGTGAGCCAAAAGTGCTTCTCTCTGACTGAGTCAGCAGGAGCTGCGCAAAGATGCGTCTTCTCAGAGTCTTTGCCGTTATTACAAAGTGCCCGGCTTTCAAGTGCATCATGTAAAAGCACTCCTTGTCTTCAAAAACGTCACTGCGTGCCGTGTACCACCGGGTCAGAGTTGCGTTGTGAGGGTGGTTGTGGTCGTTATTGGTAATTGTAGCATTTAGCAGGTTCCAGGTAAGTTGAAGGCAGCTTTCCTTTGGCGCTGGTGGCTGGTGCGACACAGGAGGATCACCGGGTGCGTGATCCGAGAGCGAATCGCTGAGGGAATCTGGAGCACTTGCTTATTAGCGAGCAATAGGTGGTGTTTCGGTAACGTCAGGGGTGCTGTAGGCTGGAAAGTTACTTGACTGCACAAAGTGCCGTGCTTAGAACAGGGTGGTTCGGGTTTTTTCAGGAAGGTTTACCTCTGGCACCAGGGAGTGTTTTTACTTTCTTCTTTAAATCTTAGTCTTGATGCCCTTCGACAACAAGCTGGAGACAGGCGTCAGTGCACGCGTTGTACGAGACATGTGCAGTTTTAGTTTTGGCTCCCTGTCTCAGCTGTGCAGGAAACGCAACAGAAAGCAGGTTTTGACTGATACGTAAAATGCTGTCGTGTAACAGACAATTCAGTGTGGTTGTTGATATCATCATGGAGCCGAGTTACCTCCAGCTTTGAAAAAATTGCCTTTTTTTCCTGAAAGCCACAGATTGTAACTAATTTATGGTTAATCTTTCCTTAGGTTTGTAATAAAATCATTTTTCTGATGAGTTTTGTGGGTAACTGTGGAACCTTCACTAGAGGATACAAGGCAATGATCATGGATGTAGAGTTTCTTTATCACCTACTCTACCTTCTGATTTGCGCTCTGGGGCTCTTCGTGCACGAATTCTTTTACAGTTTGTTGGTAGGTATTCATTTTGCCCTCAGAATGTTCTTCTGTGTTCGTGAAGTCCCAGCTGGGGCATTTCCAGATGTGTCATCCACCACTTGCTTTCTGGTTTGGTACTGGGCAGCCGTTGTACAGGCACTCCTTTGAGAACTGCACACGGGAGATTTTGCTTGGGAGAAGTTACGGTGGGAGGCTACGGGACTCCTCTTCTTCCTGATTTGTACGGACAAGCAGAGACTTTTTTGTTCTCCTTAAGCATATTATACAAGACGTGTTTAAGGTTAAATTTAGGTAAAATTGCTCATTACGGTAAATGTGTATGCAGTTGCAACAAAGGCATTTAGCGTTTCCCTGTGTGTGTTAGTCCTCTTAGACTTTGAAGGTACAGGTTTTCTAGGTTGGATGTGTCGTTTGTGACCCTGCTCTGACTTCCAAGATAATAAAACAATTTAAAACATTGTGACTCCCAAGTTCTGTCAATGCCTGGTGCAGATTTAAGCCTTCTTAAGGTCACATAAGCTCTTACATGAGGAAAAAAAAAACCATCACTGAAAAATCTAGCCATAGAAACATTAGCTGAACCATAGGCATTGTTGGAGTTACCATGCTACGAGTAAGAGGCGCACAGTCTTTAAGATGGTTTACCCTGCTATTGTCACTAACTATAACATAGTGTCCGTGCTTTTTGAGCAGCTGGTTAACTTTGGAGTGTCTCCTTAGCTGTAGCTAGACTCCAGACCTCACACGGCTGACACGGATGCCTGGCATACGTGTTTTTTTCTGTTTGGGGTGGAATTCATCGTGCACAGCACAATACTTCTAAGAATAAGCACTGAAGGAGTAGATCTAGTGTTGGTGGAGAAAATGTGTCACTTTTAAAGTAAACCTTAAATCCCGTTCAGAACACTCTATTTTTGTCCCCTTGATGCTTGCTACATCCTCTGGTAACTGAATTTGTTATTTTCGGTATTCATGTAGGTCCAATTTAACAATTACCTGTCCTCGCTGTCAGCCAGCATAGCCAGCACCTTGCCTGGGCTGTGCTGGTAAGTCGTCACAGACCCAGAGGAGTGAAAAACAGAGGAAACAGCTGTAGTTTAAACAAAGAACTTGGGCAAAAAATCTTGCTCATTTAATTATACACTCAATAAACTAAGACTTAAAGGAAATAGCTAATTGCATTTTGAAATGAGCTATTTTGAGATTGTGATGGGGCAGACAGTACTAAAAAAACCAGGTACACCAGTATGTGTTAGGAGCTTTCTGTTTAAAGCACGCACCGTATGTATAGCACTTAAGCAAGAATACCTGCCCTCACACCGGGTAGGGACGTCTTCCCATGCTGCCGCTCGGGACTGGAGACCGTGAAGTGCAGATGAAGAGGAGGGTACAGCTGCCTTCGTTCTTCATGTTTCAAAGTGCATGGCCCAAGACTGGTACAGTGGGGATGAGGGACCCTGACTTCCTCGCCTCCTGCTGTGTTTTTCTTTGCCGCTACATTAAATTTCAGATAATGATAAAAAAGAAAAAAAAAAAAATTGCGCTTTAGAACATCAGATTGGTGTTAACATGCTGCCCCAGGTTGTGCCAACACGTAGCATGCCACCAGTGGCATTGGTACTAGATGTGAGAAACAGCCCTTGCTTTTGTTCCTTGTTCCCCAGCTCTTTGACTTGGTGTACCGAGAAGAGACCTTGCTGAACGTCATCAAGAGCGTCACTCGCAATGGGCGTTCCATCATCCTGACTGCTGTTCTCGCTCTCATCTTGGTCTACCTGTTCTCCATAGTGGGGTACCTCTTCTTCAAAGATGACTTCATCCTGGAAGTGGACAAGCTCCCTAACGAGACGTTACTGCCAGGTTGGTACCGGTGACTCGCTGTGACAGTTTGTGTTGAGGAAAGTAATGGGCTTTTGTTCCGTGGGGCATGCTGAGTGCCTTCCACCTCTGGCAAGACATACTGGTTGCCTCACCAGTTTGACAATTTCTTTCTTACAAAGGACAGTGTTTAAATAGAAAATAAAATAAATAAAAAACCAAAGTGATTTGGACAAACGGATACCCCAGTATTTTTACAAAACGCTGCAATCTGCTGCAGCATAAGAGGGATGAGGAGGAGGAACCCCTGGAGATAGCACTTAGGCTCTTCTGCACACGGTTGAGATTTCTCCCCTCACTGTTTGCTAAAACAGTTGAGATTATCTAATTCAGTGACACCTACTCCCTCCCCCAGTTTAATTACAAGCAGACTTTAGGTAGGCCATCATGAAGAAGGCTCTGCACTGGGAGAACTCAGTTCTGCCTCAGTTTGCCCAATATTGAATGCATATATTGGCTTTTAATGGTGGGGCTTAGTTTCAACATAGCAAAAATCAATATTTTATCTGAAATAACAGACTGAATATAAATGATGGGCATCAAAGAGATGCTCCTGTGAAGTAGAGGTTTATCTTTCTTTAACTCTGGTTTGCTCATAGTTTTTATAGACTGTATTAACCTCCCTCAAATACTTGCTACAGTAAATTCTGTAGCAGACTTCTCTGTGCTGACCTTAGGTAGCTTATTGTAGGTTAAAATTTGGGTGTTTTTTTTCCCCACCCTGCAGCATCAAGCAACTAACGCAGTGGGTGGGAAGCACAGAAATGATATTTGTTAGAGGTTTGGGTTTTGCCTTGGTTTTTTCCTCTGATACTTGAGCTATTCAGATAAGTATTATTTGACATTCCTACTACTTTTTCTAATTTTACTGCCAACCCTGAGAGAGACCCAAACCTCACCGACTCTATTATTTCACGTTTCCACGCGGCTGGAGAAATGCCAAAGATGTCTTACGATGTGGCAGTAGGTCTGTTTTGATACTTGCAAGGCATTGAAAGGCAAGTTTTCAAGGCACCTTGAAAATTCACTGTGCTCTAGAACTTAGCATTTTTGGAACAATTTCAATTACTCTCTCAACTTTGGAGCTGATGTAAAATAAATGCACATCTTTGGTCTTTAATTCGTAGAAATAATAAGAATTTTATGTTTGAATTTAAAATCATTGAATGTGTAAATCAAAGTACTGTGCTCTTCTAAACTCCAGGATAATACACTGTTCTCAATCTGCCTAATAATTGCACACTGAATATGATGGGGTGCCTTAATATCTGAGAAGTAATCTTGCAAAACGTACAAAACGTTAAACTATCTGTTTGATTCATCACCTTCTGTTTTTAGATCGCACAGAACCAGGTGAGACCATGACCGGAGAGTTTCTCTATTCAGATGTATGCAAAGCAGGCAGCAGTGAAAACTGTTCTTCAATCATTCCTTCGGACCGTAAGTATCTGTTGTGGGATTCGTAACTCACACCCTGAGTTTTCCCACTTTTTCTAGTTAAGCACCTTAAATTATAAAAAAATAATAATTTCTTTAAAAATGCTGTGTAATTAATTTGGGAACAAAGCTATCGTGAGACTGTCTAACTTGAAAAAGGATTAATTTAGGCCAACAGCGTAAATGACATTTGTTACATGAAGTGGTTAAACTAGAGAAACTCAGTACTAAACCATACTTTGATAAAACAGTCATACTCTTTAATTTTCTACCTTATCCATTTCAGACGGAAGTGATGCAGTTTACCTCTTTGCAACGTTTGTTATTTTAAAACATTAAGCTATTAAATGTGATCTCAGAGGATAATACACTGTGAAATATGGAGCAGAACATCGTTTATTGTCAGCATTATTCTATCTAGCTACCTAAGGAAACTTTTCAATATCATGGCAGGAAGTACTCGATGGATTAAGTAGTCAGGGCAGGTTTGGGGGTTTGTGAGATCAAAGAAGTGCATGCAAGATACTACTTGTAGCATAATCGCCAGCCTCATGATTGGGTATTGAAATATTTCAGTTTTATTTTCTAGAAAATGTAATTTACTTCTTGGAGATTTACGATGCTGGCTGTGAGAGCCAGACAGAGCATCGCTGTTTCTCTTAGAAGTGGAGATCTTGTATGGTCAAATGTTTCAAAGGTCAATGATGGCCACGAGCCCATGCTCGCAAGAGGAGATGGCTGTGTTTTGCTCAGGTGTCCTCTTTGATAAGCTAAGATTCAACGCTGATACTAAAATAGCTGCTTTATTCGGCTCTAAGAGGAGTGTGCCGCTTTGTCTTCATACACTCTGGCTGCAGAAAGGAAAACTCCAGAGGTGTTTTTATATCATAAATAATCAACCCAATATCAGGGTCTCGTGTGGCCAGGGATATTAATGATGCCCAAATCTTTGGCCATTTCTCTGCCATCTTGGGTTTTGGCTATTTCTGGGTTGCATGGGGATTTGGGCCTTTCTAAGGCTATCTGTGGGAAAGTGGGATCCGCTCATGAGCATTTTCATGATCAAAGTCCTGAGACTTTTAATGAGTACAGGGAGAGTATGTGAGATTAGGTAATTAATTCTGGCAGTTCTGCAACCGAAACCCTGAAGTTGGAGGCTTCAGCCAAATGAAGAAAGGGTCAAAAAAAGCGTGTTATTTTTTTAGTAAAATGCAGTTTCCATAAGCAGTGATATTTTAGCCATTTGAAAAATACAAGTCGAAGTTGCCGTTTTGAGTGCAGCCCAAAGGCTGTGCAATCTGTTAGGCACCAAGGGAGAGTGTCAGAGGCAACACTTTGTCCTCTGAGCTGTCAAAAAGCTATGATTCTGTATAAACAGGCATCTGGTGAGCTGAGCTATGCGTGCTAACAGAAATGGAAAGAGATATTTAACCAAGTCAAAGACAGCAGTTGAAGCACAAAAGCAAACTCTGCTGGTGGGGAGAGGAGGGCAGGCGGGAGCCAGAGCGGAGACCCGCTCTCATGGTCGGCTCTTTGCAAGAGCCAAGGAGGTTTGCAACGCTGGCTGGAAATCTGGCAGTTTTTGCAAAGGGGAGAGAGAGCATAGCCAGCAGAGCGTGGAGAGAATTATTTAAAACTGATCTTCTTGCCTTTGCAACGTGTCTTTGCTTGCTGTGTTAACAGAACTGATTGCTGAAGAAATGGAGGAAGAGAATAAAGAGCATACGTGCGAGACGTTACTGATGTGCATTGTTACTGTACTGAGTCATGGGCTCCGGAGTGGGGGTGGAGTAGGTGATGTGCTCAGGAAACCATCCAAAGAGGTAAATTATCACTGAATGGGGGCGGAAGAGTGATAAGCATGTAGGGCTGGGGATCTACTTCTGCTGGGGAAAATGTGTATACGCTCCCTTCAAACAGATGCAGGATCCATCGCGACTGGAAGGGACCACACTTGCTCTCTCTGTAACATAGTTAAATCTCTGTAGGATCACATTAAGCAGCAGCCAGTTCAAACAAGCTTCTACCCATCCTTTTTTTTAAGGCTTTTTCAGCTTGAGGGCTGCCCAGAATGGGGCCCAAAAGAACAGAAATGGGGTAGCCAACGGTCTGTGCTTTGGGAGTTCAGGATCTGGAGAAATAAGAGAAGTACAAGCTAGTGAAAGAGTAACATGAGGTAGCAGAATGAAAATGCAGGGATAGCTGATACCGTGCTAGTGGCATGAGTTTCTGTGGCGAGCATCCCTCGGGAAAGGTAAGATGCATAAAGCAGGGAATAGATGAGAGGACAGGGACCAAGATGGGCTGGAGCTGGGACTGTGGGAAGGAAGGAAGGATGGATGTTGTTTGGAGGCATCATCAGAGAGCGAGGACCAGTGAAAGCAGCAGGAATTTTTGATAATACCCAAAGCTGCCCAAATAGCTGTTTCTTTTGCTGTTTGTGCCCATGTGAGTCTCAGGCTGTCCTCCCTCTGGTCATTCCCCAAAACCACATTAGGGGGCAAAGGAGCAGTCTTGGTCAGAGTGAATGCTTTTCTGTATTTTCTGCAATTTCAAAGAGTTTTCTAATATTTAGCCCTATCTTCAGCTTAGATGGTTTAAAAGTTACATGATTCTTAATAAAAGTTTGGCACCTGGCTGGCAGGACGATTCTGAAAATGGGGGTTAGGTTTTTGGGTATTCAGGCCTGCAAGAAATATGAAATGGGTACCGGGAAGTCCAACTTAATGTCCACCTACGTGGTTGTTAGCATAAATGAAATGAGTACTATTAAATTCCAGTAAAAGACTTTATGGTCAACACTGATACTATATTGATATATCAACAGATTAATATAAGGGTATAATTTGGATGGGCTTGCAGGGTGGGGGTGAGCAGGGAACAAGTTCCACTGTGTGAGAGAGGGAAGAGGACAGATGGACACAGTAAGCAGAAAGAGCAGCTCTGTAGAGATCGCATACTGATAGCTGAGTAATTTGGCTTTTCTTTCAGTAGTCTTGCATTTTAGTTTCACTTAATGTTTTGAGTTGTAAGTTATCATTGAAGAGCATCAGAAAAGGAGACCGAAGGGAGGGGTTGTGGGGCAGCGTACTCTGCTGCTGAACTGGGAAAGGCATGGTAAGGGTTAGATGTGCATGTATTTGGGTTGTTAATTATTAAAATATGTATCTTGCAGGAACCTCTCTTTGCTGCTAGAGTGATATATGACCTGTTATTCTTCTTCATGGTCATCATTATTGTCCTTAACCTGATATTTGGTGTGATCATTGACACTTTTGCTGATTTAAGAAGCGAAAAACAGAAGAAAGAAGAAATTTTAAAAACCACTTGCTTTATTTGTGGTAAGTGTAGAAACACACTTCAGAATAAAGGGTTACTCTATCAAAGTCAGAAGTAGCTGCAAACCAGCAGGAAACAGGAGTCTTGAATTACTGGCTGTTCCTACCTTGCATTCCTCAGCTAGTTGATATTCTCGGGTACCACGTGTGTAGGAGCTTGGCAGCAGGAAGAGATGGGAACGTATGGCTCAGTATACCCTTTTTTTCCTCAAATCCTTAGTTTCTGTTTCTCCTCTGCTTCAAAGGATAGTTTCCTGTTGGAATGGGAGAGATTTTTATAAACAGTCGTTTTTTCCAAGGGTGCTGAGTGTTGAGTAGCACCTGGGAAATTTTTTCCCATCAGTAGATTGGGAATTAAGCTGCTGAGCCTTTGAGGCCGGTGCAGTTGGATGGGATGGTCACACAGAAGTAACCTTTGGAAGTTTGCTGCAAAGCAAATGTTGCATTTGGTATGGTTTTGCCTAAAAATAGGAGATGAGTTATGAAATCCAACAAACTGATTGCATTTTTTTTAACCAAAAGTTTTCTGTTATGTATAAGAAGGGTGAGCAGTACTTCTCCTTCTTTCCTCGTCTCACTACATTGTGGCTGTTTCTTAGAGAGTTCATCCCCGTTATTGAGTGTTCATTTAAGAATGACTGTGACTTTTAAGAGGTGCAACAGACTGTAGAAACAAGTTTTGTTCTTACAGCTCGTTTTCTTAGTACCAGTTTGTAAATACTAAGGGTTATATATGTGTCACTCTTGTAGGTTTGGAAAGAGATAAGTTTGATAACAAGACAGTCACATTTGAAGAGCACATTAAAGAAGAGCACAACATGTGGCATTATTTGTGCTTTATTGTGTTAGTGAAAGTAAAAGATTCAACAGAATATACAGGACCAGAAAGTTACGTGGCAGAAATGATAAAGGTGAGTTTGGAGTTTTGCTTTTTTCTTTCTGCTGGATTAGACCAACCTACTGGCATATTTCGTAAATACTATATTCTGTATTTTATTTATTTTGCAAGCAAAAACTTGGAGTGAGGCTTTTCCTACAATAATAGGCTTAATCCAATGCCTTTGCTTTTAGACGCATCTTCTAAAGATAACGTACTTAAGATGTACTTGGCAAGATAACTCGAGAAAAGACCTTGCGTTGACGGCAGCACATTGCAGCATGCTGCAAAGGGATGGTGCAGGCAGGGGCACTCGTGGGAGCCGAGATGTGCTGCAGCACCGCAGTCACACGGCCGTTTGCGTCTGCGTACCTGCAGCTTCTCAGCCGCTAAACCACTCCAAAGTGTGCCCAAGTGGGTGGCAGTGAGCAGTGACAGCTAGGTAGTCTCCGTGGTTTTAAATCAGGTGAAGAGAAGCTATTCTATTTTGAAAACTAATGTTGAAGGGAGAATATTTTCAAGCTGGTGGAAGTATCTGACATATAACAAACAAGTTGTAACCTGCCCCGGTATAAATATCTAAAAGTGACTTGTAGGATTTGTTGTCATATGATTTTAGCTTATTATTGTAAAAATCTAAAATTAATATCTACTCAATTGTAAGGCCTTTTAATGAGAGAATTAAAAGTCTCGTGTCTGCCAAGCTGCAGGTTCAGTGCTCCTGGAATTAGATCCTAAACCCCAATGACGAATTTGTGTGTCTTCTGGCTGGTTAGCAAAAGCTGTTTCTGATTTATAACATTTCAATTAGTTATTTCTTTATTTGCCGTCAGACGAATAAATAGCAGAATACTTTTCTTATTTGTCTTGTAACATTTTTGCTGCAGAGGTACAACCTACCTTTAAGTGGGCGATTTGTCACGGCCCGGTCAGCACGTAAATCCCCCCAAGATCTCTTAGAGGTTAAACATGTTACTTCGGGGTCACTAAAGTGTCTGTCCTAGTTCTGGATTCCTGCCTCTGTAATGAGGGCTTAAAGAAATCTTGTGAGCAGTCACCTGATAGAGGATTAGCACGGTGAGATAACTAAGCACATCGCTGCTGCTTTCTAGTCTGGCTGATTATATTGCTCCCTTTATTTATCCCACTGCTGCAAGCCTTGCTTCAGGGGCAAGCACTGTACTCTTTAAAACATTTCTGCTTCTAAAAGATGGTTTTGTGTTGTGTTACAAGTAGTTTAAAAAAAAAATTTGCAACTAACGAACAGTTTAACAAATTATTATTTCAGATTAACAGTTCAAATTAGATAAGAACCAGAACCCAGTCACTGAATATGTTTGCCATAAATGTGAAAACTGGAGAACTTTTACCAGAATTCCCATTCACAGAAGTGTCAGCAAAGGCTAATTGCTATGTGTTGAATGGGAATATGGATAAATTATGCATAGACCAAGTGTCTCACGCAGATGCAATTTTATGTAACTATACGCTCTAGGTAGAGGTTTGGAGGATGTCTTGTAGTTGGTGGGTTTTTGCATTTCATGAGCCAGTTTTAAATTGAGAACTAACAGCAGGATCTTGCTGCAATGCTATTGAAAGCATGGTGTAACCGTACGAGCCCTGGAATGGGAAGTAAATTTGCTTTGCGCATCAGTGGTCTGCCATGACCCAGCACAGGCGTGACCGGAGCCGCGCGGCTGCTGCTGGCCTGACGCCGTAGATCTCGGCAGCATTTTGTAGTCGATGTATTCCTTAGGACTGCTTTGGCAAAGCTCAGTCTGAAAATCAGAAGCAATTTCTTTCCATCGTCCTTTGACATTAAAAACATTCTTTGCTGCCCTAGAAATTCTGAATGTAAAACATGATGAATGTATTTCTCTACCAGAACTGTTTTAAATACTTGTGTAAGAGTCAAAAATTGTTTTTTCTGCCGAAGTTGTATCTAGGAGTGACTTGGGGCATGGTTCATCTTTTACTCAAGCCTTCTGTCTTCGTTCCATGAATTGGGAAGGACAGGCAAAAGGAAAGCCTTAAATATGTGAGTGGTTCCAAAGATTCAGATTCGCCTGTTGGAGGTGATGGTTCATTTTGTATTTGTGCAGAGGGCGAATGGGAACCTGTGGTTGCTCAATGTCTGCAGCTACCAGATTCTCCTGGAAAGCCTGCTTATGTCATGGTTAGATTTAAAAGGGATTCTCTCCCCACGTTTTCAGACTGAAGGTGGCACTGTAACATCTTTGATAGTGACAAAGATGGGGCATGTCTTCTCCATGGGCTGTTAGGTGGTACCATTGTCCAACTGCAATTTATACCCATTTTTAGTAGTTGAGGGTAGGAAGCGTAATGTGCTCCAGATCATACTGTGATGACAGAATACACCTCAAATACGCTTCACCTTTGCTCTGACTCCCAACGGAATATCTTTAGAAAACTCTTGATTTTCTGCCTTTTGGCAATAATTTAAAAAAAAAAAAAAAAAAAGGCGCCTCTGCCTTTTAGTTTTTTGGGGTTTTTCCAACACCACAGAACATTAAAAAAAAAAAAAAAAGGAGGCATTTAGGACACTAAAATTATATTCACCATCAGCTTCTAAGTTGCATCCAGTGCTGCTTGTACAGTGCTTTAAAGATATTTTAGGCACTGTGGTATCAAAAGAATCCTGGACAATTTCACTTATGCCAGTTAGTGAATATTCAGAAGCTTTAAGAGTGATCTTGAATTTTGATGTTTTCTTGTCTAAAAATAATGTGTGTAGAAAGGCAATTTTGAGGCTATCCACTGTACTGGAGATGGCAGAGCTGAATCCTGCCCATAGAATTCATCTTGCAGCCTGCAGGAATCTGACCCAGCATAAAGAAAAATTGTAGCCTTGAAAATCAGTGATTCCCTATAGTTCTTCAGTGAATTTCATATTTCTTCATGGATAGCAGCTCACTAAGTTAAAGCACAGCATGCGGAAAGAAGACAACAGTTTAACTTGGAAACAGAGTTTAAGGTTTAGAAGTATTTTGAAGACAGTAAGACTGATCAAAACAAATATTTAAAAAACCCAGTGATCAGACAAAATAAAACCTAATCTATTATGTTTTAGTACTAATTTGTAACTACACCTTCCATAACGTTTTTCTGATACAAATACGGGTCTGTTGGTGCTTGCAGTCTCAGCTTGTTTGTGTCAAGCCCCCCCGTGCGTGCGGAGCCCTGCGTGTCCATGCGCGTGGGAAGCCAGGCTGCTGTGGTCTTGGAGCAGCAAGTCCAGACTTTCGATAGGAGGCCTGGAATTCATTGCCAGCTTTTCCCCCTGTAAATAGGGACAATATCCACTGCCATCAGTAAGGTGAGCATGTGCCTGCTGTAATATAAGACGTAAAACTTGGGATAGCTCAAGAATCTTAGCTGGGAATTGCCAGAGCCATGCAAGGGGGGAAATGGCCTTGCTGGTGCTATTTGCTGTAGAAGGTGAGCTTGCGTACACACCCGAGCTGCTGCGGTGAATCACCCGCTGTCCTGAAGTCCTTACCAGCAGTGGCGAGGTTGATAACCTCATGGATTTCAGGAGATGGCAAACAGAAGCTTGGCATGAAGCAGCTCATCTTCAAAATGTATTCTTGAGCCACCTCCTAATGTCTATTTAATAGCACAGACAGTACTATAGGATGTGAGAAAACATCTAGTGGTAATAAAGATGGTCTTTAATTCTTGGTGTTTATAAAGCCCTCCTGATGACCTAACTTCTGTTCATCTGGCTAAATCACTGCAGATGTGCACTTAAGATAGGGAGGCTTCGAGATGGATCAATGTCTTTTGAAAAGTGTTTATCTGGAAAGTATGCTAATGGTGCTGCAGAGCTGGTAGTCCAGTGCCTCCCGCGTTTCCCAGGAACAAAGGCGTAGGGTTCAGCTGCTGTGTGGCTTTGTAGTCACCGGGGAAGATCAGGTGATGTCTGAATAATACCAAGTGTGTAGGAGGTGGGGGGATCCACTTATCGTGTTGGCCAGACATTGACATCCCCACCCAAATGACTAATACGAACTCGGTGCAACTCCCTACAGATTAGTTCATTTAAATGTCTTATCTACCCATCCTGTCTTGAGAATTTGTGAAGTTTTCTGCATTTGCCCGCAGTTACTGTGGCAGCCGCGCGAGCAGCAGCCCCGTCGGTACAGCTGTCACTGGAGTCTCGGCAAAGGTCTGCCACAAACAGCTGTTTGCAGGCATTTATAAAATGTAAAAAATTCTTACTCTGAAGCTTGATACATGGAAAACCACATGTACACTGCAGTTTTCTTTGCATTCGTAAGCCGTTGTGCGTGCAGCTGCGCTGCGCTGTCACTTGCAGGGACAAATATTTGCATACACAATTCTTGCATACCCTAACGTGGGGATTTGCATATACACCTTCACATCAGCGTTTGATCCGTATGGGTAAGAGCCGCATGGCTGTGAGTGATTTTATGCACGTAGATGTGCATATTAAAAAAATAAAGGCTTGTTTGGAAAAGTTTTTAGCACAAAGGTTCCTAACTAGCTCTTGCAGTTTCCACAGATTTTTAATCTAGTCTTGCACCAAGCAGGACACACGTCATTAACCCTTATTACAAAAGCGAGGTAGAGAGGTGTAAGGGATTGCCCAAGCTCACGTGTCCGGATCGAGAGCGCTGAGTCCTGAATCTTCAGCTGGATTGTGCTGTCATTTGAAAATGAACCCTTTATAAATAGGAGTGACGGTGCAGATATCCTTAAAGGAATTTGGAATGGAAATGAAGGCTAAAGATTTCCTTTTGTGCCCTAATTAACCTCTTCTTACAAAATTGGTGATTTAAATATACTGTTGGGCTTTTTCTCTTTTTGTCTTGAGCTATGTGCGATACCATAATTGGAAAGTATTTCTTATTACTGGTTTGAGTGTCCAGTGTAGCCTGTATCTTTTGCCAAATCGTAAGCAAAGGCGAGGTTTCGTCAGTGACGGGCTTTTAAAATTAACATTCTTCCAGAAATGCAAGTTCGACTTGAAACCTCTCCTAAGGAGTTAAACGCCCAGCCACGGTTGTCGCTGTGCTCTGAAACTCAGCAGGAGCATGTGATTCCCAGCCTGCAGGAGGCTCACGGGATGGTGGCTTTGCAGGGTTACTGTGTCCCCAGGCTCTACATCCGATGTGATTCCGTTGGAGATGGCCAAGACTGGATTTGAACTGCAGCAGCTATAGGAATAACAAGTGGCAGGCCATGATGCTTCAAACCCCAAGCATTGCAAAAGGGGCTTAATGATTCCAGCATTGGTGAAAGACACGTATACAGCTGAAATCATAGTCTGAGAAAGTATTAGAAACTTAGTTATATTTGCGTGTAATTTGTACGTGGAAATCCTGTACTTTGGGGCAAAATCAAATAGAAAAGACTTGTCACATCAATACTTACCAACCCAATTGCAGACACAGAAGAGAGCAGCCCGTACAAGTACCTGGTAGGCAGTCGCTTAGTTATTGATGAGGAAACTGGGGTTTCAGGGCTCCCGGTCGCAATGACGCTGGGTGCAAGCTGGGAGAGGAGGAGGACTGCGGAGGTCAGCATCTGAATTGGAGCTGATAGTGCTTAATTTGGTGGTATCTCCCCAACAAGCTGCATCTTGAGATACCTTACCAGAGTTAGCCAATTTAATTACAGGGTTAAACAATAAATAATAGCAGAAGCATAGAAGAGCCAAGAGGTGTGTTTGGCAGAAGGCTCTTGGCTGCTGGAAGCACTGTGTCATAGGCACGGGTCCTGAGCTTTGCATTTACATAGTGAAGCAACTTGTTCCACCCTTGAAATCAGCATTAAGGTGCAAACCAGAAGCTGCACAGAGAGAAGTGGTTGGTCAACCTCATCTTCCCCACGCAGCGTGAGTATGCTTTTCCCTCCGGAGGTGTGCAAGCTGGTGTGCCCTGCAGCGTGCTGCAGAAAAAACCCCTCCCATTCCTGGCATTCACCTTATGGGGCCGAGTTCTTGGTTTTCCCTGATAATAAACCACCTGGGCGGGCATCCACGCTGGGAATATTGGGTTAGCGTCCCCACTGATGCATCAAAGGTTTCACTTTGGCCGAGCGCGTGGCAGAAAAAGGGTCTGGGTGGATGAAAACAGAAGCAAAGGCTTGAGCCCAATTCCGTGTAATGGTTTGTTTGCATAACATGTTGGGATACGAGTGGATCCCAAAGAAGCTTGCAGGGTGGGCGCCGTGTCCTTGCTGGTGGGGCTCCCCCAGCCGCACACCTGGGAGGGAGGGGGAAGGTTTCCAACTGGAAACCATCAAGGGCGACACGCTGGGGAGAATAAACCACTTAGTCTGCAACACTGGCCAGGACTAAAAAGCCCCGTGGGGCTGTGTGTGCCGAGGAGGTGGCCCGGGGCTGGGGTGAGGTGGCCATCCTCTGAGTCATCACCACCGCCTCCGCCAGCCTGGCCGTGCCGGGGAGCCCGTGACCCCGTGCCGCAGGGTGCTGCGGGCTGCCGGGGCCATGCCGGATGCGTTGTGCAAGAGTAGGTGGGTGACTGCAGCCATGGCCACCAGCAGCTGTTTGTTCAGCCTTTGCATGCTTAATTGTTTTGTCCTGCCCAGCTGATCGTGGTGTAACACGTCCTACTTCAAATGTAGATCCAAACAGCTAGAAGTAGGTTGCTGCGGAGGGGTGGCACTGTCCTCTCTGCAGGAGTAAGGAGATCGCCTTCAGGGATTCCCACCGGGGCCGTCTGCCTCAGTCGCATCAAGCTGGGTGATGCTTGCTGGGGCAACTTCACCGCTGGTGAACACAACGCTCGGCTCAAGTGAGTCAGCTGTAGTAGAACTGTCACTGGGACATACTGGGGGGGGGATCATTTCATATGGGGATACGATCATCTTCCACCTTTGGACATGTGGTGTCTGTCTTCCAGGTTCCCACCAGTGCAAAAGCCACTTAAGTGGCTTTAATCTATGGAAACAGTGAAAAATGAGAATTTTTATTTTTTTTTATATCGTTAACCTTATATGATCAGCCTCCAGTTTAAAGACACGGTGGATGTGAGGGTTTGGCAATACTCCTGGTGTGGAGGGGGCACACCGTCAAGTGCCGTTCTTCATGGAGAGGGGAGAAGTGTGGCTTGGTGTGGAAGAAGTGCTGGTGAGCCCTTTGCAGAAGAAAGAGAGAACCTGATGTGGGGCTTTTTCCAGGAAGCACAAGAAAGAACCAAGAGGAGTTTCATCTCACCGCAAACAAACAAAAAAAGTAATTTGCAAAGTGCTTCACAAAGCTGTTTATTAGCTGTATGGGTATGATTTTTAATAACACATGACAGAAACTGAAATTTGCTGCTGCCGCCTTCCCCTACTAAGTGACGGCTGCTAGACAGCCTTCCGATGGCAGGCTATAGGGATTTATTTTGAGCATTAAATTAGCCCTTCAGCACCCCATAAACATGAAGTGCCAGCAGTAGCTGAATAAATGGAGACCCAGAAGAGGAGTGGCGACTTCCTCGGGGCGGCCGGTGGAGGACAAGCCCTGGTCCATGCTGTTAGCGGCCGCCTCCTGCCCGAGGAGCAGGGCTAATGCACCGCTTGGCACGGCTCGCGCCGAGGTTGCCTCAGAAACCTTTCTTAGAATAAACTCTTCGGCAGAAGCAGGGAGGAGCGGGCGCTTCTCAGAATGAATTGCATCTGCATCATGCAGCGCCGCTTCCTCTTTTTCAAATTTCCAATCGTGGACGGTCAGCATCGCCCCCATGTCTGAGATTTAATGATACTTGCTTTACAAGAGGGACTTTTCCAACTTTACCTAGAAAAGAGCTAACCCGAAACCCAGCACTTGTGGTTAGCCAGCTTCCGTCAGTGGCTTTAGTCAGTTCGTCTGTTGAAGCAGAGGAAGCTGCGACTGTGACGGGAAGAGGGAGCTGACTGCACACCAGGATCCCGGTGCCTGCGCTTGCAGGAGGACCGCAGCAGACAGTGCATAAGGGCATTGGTATGCGAGGTGCCAGCAGCCGGGAGGGCGCGCGGCGGGACGAGGGACAGGCAGGGAAAGGGATCAAGGGCGAGCCTTTCCCTTCGCAGCTCACTTAGTGCCTCTAAAAAAAAAAACAAACTACCAAACCCCCAGTGAAAGATGTGAGGCTGTATCTTTAAAGGCACCCCGGTGTTCAGTTAAAGTTCAGCAGAAACTAGATCATCAAGATATAAATCTTTTATTCAACCTTGAATAGAAGCGCTCTGCAGAGGGGCCGGGAACCGGGCTGGCTGCCGTACGCCAGCCCAGCGGGCTTGTCAGAGACTGACCTTTCTGCATTCCTGCTTATTTCCGTTTTCACCATCTCTGCTTGAGGCATCATTATTTATTTATTTAAAAGAAAACACCCTCCCACAACCCTCCCCTCCCCCCCCAGCACGGCCAGGGACAGGCATTGGGGCAGAAGTCTGCATTTCAGCAGGCTGGTCACATCCAGGCTCTCCAGCTTCTCTCTGCGGTGCTGGTGGAGGTCGTAGGAACAGGCTGAAGGTTTCCCACGCGACACCAGAGCGAAGGGGTGCAGGATCGTGTGTGCAGAGAGGAGGAGGAGGAAGAAATGTGCCCCTGCGTGCTGGCAGCATCCCTGCTGCCCTCTCTGGAGAGTCCCAGCAGCCACTCTGGGGCAGCAAGCGCCAGTGCCCATCTTACCTGCATCGATGCAGTTTTACCTGCACGTCTGTCCCCACGGTTCCTCGCGTCAGGGTTTGGGTGGCCATCCCCTTATTTCTGTCTGGTTGGCAGCTGGACACTTCCAGGTTGAACTTTGGGTTTGAGTCATGCCATCAACTCATGAAGCCTGAATGGGAGGGCAGGTTAGGTCCAGCCCAGTGACACGGGTTGGCAAAGTGATGTCTAGATCCTTCCCTAAGCCTGTCTCTGTGCAAAAAATTTGCAGGTGCCCCCGTTGAGTCTTTCACAGATGGGTCAGGACTCAGCAGGGGTATTGCCAGTTCCAGGCTCACAAGGGAGTCCTGTCCTCCCAGCTCAAGGGACTGCCCAGGCAGCCGAGAGTCCTGTCTCCTTTTCATTAGTCTTCTCCTTTCCCAGCTTGTGGAATTCACGTGGAGCATTTTTGTTTTTAATCTTTCACCATTGCCATGAGACGTAGAGAGGCACTTTGTTGTTTTTTCAAGTGAAAGCCAAGATTTCCCATACTCAAGTGACTTCAGGAACTGAGGCTTTCAGAAAACCAGTGAGTATGAAACTTCTGACAAGCCTGCAGAAGCTGGCAATGCTATAATGCTTGCTGGTTTGATTTCGCCATCCGAGACTGCCCGTCACCTTCCCTGCCTGTAATGATCAAGTTGCAACCTCTGCAGCAACTACAGCATTTGCCTGTGTTGCAAAGTAACGTTAGCAAAAGTTTGGGGTAATTGTTAATCAAAAGTTGCAAGTAGGGAAAGGTTGGCGTTTCCAGGTCGTGCTCCCCTTGTCCCGTTCATCCTTCACAAGGATGGGGCCTGGGAGCGCTCTGGGCTAGGCTTGGAAAGCTCACCTCTTGGGGAACAAGTAAAATAGTATTTCCACAGCAAGTAGAGAACGGGCAGGAGCTTCAGGGCTCTGCTCCTGCATCTGCCTGGGAACCTCAGGACATGGACCTGAGGGTCCAGGCAAACCTGCAAATAGAAATTGCATTTTAGTCTAACTTGCCTTGTCCTTGAAAACCTCTTGCCTGGAGGAGAGCGGGCAGGGAATAGCAGTTAGTTTAATTTGTTTTCGCTGGGTGGGGAGGGGAAATA